>BPUM01000929.1:0-480133 GCA_020521455.1 Prunus kanzakura | reverse complement strand
TTTGGGCTCGTTCGAAAATCAATAGGAGTAATAATTTGGACAATTCAAGTTCAAAGGCAGTTCGTTCCTTATTGGAGTGTTTGGTGTATTCCATTGTTCTAGCTATTGGATTTCCCTCCAAATCAACCAAATGACTCCTCCCACCATATTATGATGTTGCCCAAGTTTTGGGCTTGATCCGAAATCAATAGGAGTAATAAATTGGACAATTCAAGTTTAAAGGCAGTTCATTCCTTATTGGAGTGTTTGGTGTCTTCGGTAGTTCTAGCAATTGGATTTCACTCAATACTCACCAAATGACTCCTCCCACCATGTTATGACGTTGCCAAAGTTTTGGCCTCGATCGGAAATTAATAGGTGTAAGAAATTGGACAATTCAAGTTCAAAGGCAGTTCGTTCTGAATTGGAGTGGTTGGTGTATTGCATAGTTCTAGCGATAGGATTTCACTCAAAACTCACCAAATGACTCCTCCCACCATATTATGATGTTGCCCAAGTTTTGGGCTCGTTCCAAAATCAA
Source organism: Prunus kanzakura (assembly GCA_020521455.1). Classification (NCBI taxonomy): domain Eukaryota; kingdom Viridiplantae; phylum Streptophyta; class Magnoliopsida; order Rosales; family Rosaceae; genus Prunus; species Prunus kanzakura. The sequence goes on along the minus strand of BPUM01000929.1, from coordinate 479,613 downwards.
TAGGAGTAATAAATTGGACAATTCAAGCTCAAAGGTAGTTCGTTCCTTATTGGAGTGGTTGGTGTAATGCATGGTTCTAGCTACTGGATTTAACTCAAAACTCACCAAACGACTCCTCCCACCATATTATGATGTTGCCCATGTTTTGGGCTCGATCCGATATCAATAGGAGTAAGAAATTGGACAGTTCAAGTTCAAAGGCAGTTCGTTCCTCATTGGAGTGGTTGGTGTACTGCATAGTTCTAGCGGTTGGATTTCACTCAAAACTCACAAAATGACTCCTCCCACCATATTATGATGATGCCGCAGTTTTGGGCTCGATACGAAATCAATAGGTGTAAGAAATTGGATAATTCTAGTTCAAAGGCACTTCGTTCCTTATTGGAGTTGTTGGTGTATTCCGTAGTTCTAACGATTGGATTTCGCTGAAAACTAACCAAATGACTCCTCCCACCGTATTATGATGATGCACAAGTTTTGGGATCGATCGGAAATCAATAGGTGTAAGAAATTGGACAATTCAAGTTCGAAGGCAGGTCGTTCCGAATTGGAGTGGTTGGTGTTTTAAAAAGTTCTAGTGATTTAATTTCCCTGAAAACTCACCAAATGACTCCTCCCATCATATTATGATGGTGCCCAAGTTTTGGGCTCGATCGGAAATCAATAGGTGTAAGAAATTGGACAATTCTAATTCAAAGGCACTTCGTTCCTAACTGGAGTTGTTTGTGTATTCCGTAGTTCTAACCATTGGATTTCACTCAAAACTCACCAAATGACTCCTCCCACCATATTATGAAGATGCACAAGTTTTGGGATCGATCGGAAATCAATAGGTGTAAGAAATTGGACAATTCAAGTTCAAAGCCAGTTCGTTCCGAATTGGAGTGGTTGGTGTACTGCATAGTTCTACTTATTGAATTTCGTTCAAAATTGACCAAATGACTCCTCCCACCATATTATGATGATGCCCAAGTTTTGGGCTCGATCGGAAATCAATAGGTGTAAGAAATTGGACAATTCAAGTTCAAAGGCAGTTCGTTCTATGTTGGAGTGGTTGGTGTATTGCTTGGTTCTAGCAATTGGATTTCACTCAAAACTGACCAAATGACTCCTCCCACCATATTATGCTAATGCCCAAGTTTTGGGCTCGATCGGAAATCAGTAGGTGTAGGAAATGGGACAATTCAAGTTCGAAGGCAGTTCGTTCCGAATTGGAGTGGTTGTTGTAGTGCATAGTTCTAGCGATTGGATTTCACTCAAAACTCTCCAAATGACTCCTCCCACCGTATTATGATGATGCCAAAGTTTTGGGCTCGATCGGAAATCAATAGGTGTAAGAAATTGGACAATTTAACTTCAAAGGCAGTTCGTTTCGAATTGGAGTGGTTGGTGTACTGCATAGTTCTAGCGATTGTATTTCACTCAAAACTCACCAAATGACTCCTCCCACCACATTAGGATGTTGCCCAGGTTTTGGGCTCGATCGGAAATCAATAGGTGTAAGAAATTGGACAATTCAAGCTCAAAGGCAGTTCGTTCCTTATTGGAGTGGTTGGTGTATTGCATAGTTCTAGCAATTGGATTTCACTCAGAACTAACCAAATGACTCCTCCCACTATATTATGCTGATGCCCTAGTTTTGTGCTCGATCGGAAATCAATAGGTGTAAGAAATTGGACAATTCAAGTTCAATGGCACTTCGTTCCGAATTGAAGTGTTTGGTGTATTGCATAGTTCTAGCGATTGGATTTCTCTCAAAACTCACCAAATGACTCCTCCCACCAAATTGTGACAATGCCCAAGTTTTGGGCTCGATCGGAAATCAATAGGTGTAAGAAATTGGACAATTCAAGTTCAAAGGCAATTCGTTCCGAATTGGAGTTGTTGGTGTATTGCATAGTTCTAGTGATTGAATTTCTCTCAAAACTCACCACATGACTCCTCCCACCATATTATGATGATGCCCCAGCTTTGGGCTCGATCGGAAATCAATAGGTGTAGCGAACGGGACAATTCAAGTTCAAAGGCACTTTGTTCCGAAATGGAGTGGTTGGTGTAATGCATAGTTCTAGCAATTGGATTTCCCTCAAAACCCCCCAAATGACTCCTCCCACCATATTATGATGTTGTCCAAGTTTTGGGCTCGATCGGAAATCAATAGGTGTAAGAAATTGGACAATTCAAGTTCGAAGGAAGTTCGTTCCTTATTGGACTTGTTGGTGTATTCCATAGTTCTAACGATTGGATTTCACTCAAAACTCACCAAAAGACTTCTCCCACCATATTATGATGATGCCCAAGTTTTGGGAACTTTCGGAAATCAATAGGTGTAAGAAATTGGACAATTCGAGTTGAAAGGCAGTTCGTTCCGAACTGGAGTGGTTGGTGTATTGTACTGTTCTAGTGATTGAATTTCACTCAAAACTCACCAAATGACTCCTCCCACCATATTATGATGATGCCGAAGTTTTGGGCTCGATTCGGAATCAATAGGTGTAAGAAATTGGGCAATTGAAGTTCAAAGGCACTTCGTACCGAATTGAAGTGTTTGGTGTATTGAATAGTTCTAGCGATTGGATTTCCCTCAAAACACACCAAATGACCCCTCCCACCATATTATGATGTTGTCCAAGTTTTGGGCTCGATCGGAAATCAATAGGTTTAAGAAATTGGACAATTCAAGTTCGAAGGCAGTGCATTCCTTATTGGAGGTTTTGGTGTATTCCGTAGTTCTAACAATTGGATTTCTCTCAAAACACACCAAATGCCTCCCCCCACCATATTATGATGATGCACAAGTTTTGGGATCGATTGGAAATCAATAGGTGTAAGAAATTGGACAATTCAAGTTGAAAGGCAGTTCGTTCCGAATTTGGGTGTTTGTGTATTGCATAGTTCTAGTGATTGAATTTCACTCAAAGCTGACCAAATGACGCGTCCCACCATATTATGATGATGCCCAAGTTTTTGGCTTGATTGGAAATCAATAGGTTTAAGAAATTGGACAATTCAAGTTCAAAGGCACTTCGTTCCGAATTTGAGTGGTTGGTGTATTGCATAGTTCTAGCGATTGGATTTCCCTCAAAATCCTCCAAATGACTCCTCCCACCATATTATGATATTGTCCAAGTTTTGGGCTCGATCGGAAATCAATAGGTGTAAGAAATTGGACAATACAAGTTCGTAGGCAGTTCATTCCTTATTGGAGTTGTTGGTGTATTTCGTAGTTCTAACGATCGGATTTCACTCAAAACTCACCAAATGACTTCTCCCACCATATTATGATGATGCCCAAGTTTTGGGATCGATCACAAATCAATAGGTGTAAGAAATTGGACAACTTAAGTTCAAAGGCAGTTTGTTCCGAATTGGAGTGGTTGGTGTATTGCATAGTTCTAGTGATTGAATTTCACTCAAAACTCACCAAATGGCTCCTCCCACCATATTACGATGATGCCCAGGTTTTGGGCTCAATCGTAAATCAATAGGTGTAAGAAATTGGACAATTCAAGTTCAAAGGCACTTCGTTCCAAATTGAAGTGTTTGGTGTATTGCATAGTTCTAGCGATTGGATTTCCCTCAAAACTCACCAAATGACCCCTCCGACCATATTATGATGTTGTCCAAGTTTTGGGCTCGATCGGAAATCAATAGGTGTAAGAAATTGGACAATTCAATTTCAAAGGCACTTCGTTCCGAAATGGAGTGGTTGGTGTATTACATAGTTCTTGCGATTGGAGTTCACTCAAAACTCACCAAATGACTCCTCCCACCATATTATGATGTTGTCCAAGTTTTGGGCTCGATCGGAAATCAATTGGTGTAAGAAATTGGACAATACAAGTTCGAAGGCAGTTCGTTCCTTATTGGAGTTGTTGGTGTATTCCGTAGTTTTAACGATTGGATTTCACTCAAAAGTCCCCAAATGACTCGTCCCACCATATCATTATGATACCCAAGTTTTGGGATCGATCGGAAATCAATAGGTGTAAAAAAATTGGACAATTCAAGTTCAAATGCAGTTTGTTCCGAATTGGAGTGGTTGGTGTATTGCATAGTTCTAGAGATAAAATTTCACTCAAAACTCACCACATGACTCCTCCCACCATATTATGATGATGCCCCAGGTTTGGGCTCGACCGGAAATCAATAGGTGTAAGAAATTGGACAATTCAATTTCAAAGGCACTTCGTTTCGAAATGTAGTGGTTGGTGTATTACATAGTTCTTGCGATTGGATTTCACTCAAAACTCACCAAATGACTCCCCCCCACTATATTGTGATGTTAACCAAGTTTTGGGCTCGATCGGAAATCAATAGGTGTAAGAAATTGGACTATTCAAGTTCATAGGCAGTTCGTTACAAATTGGAGTGGTTTTGTATTCCATAGTTGTAGTGATTAGATTTCTCTCAAAACTCACCAAATGACTCTTCCCACCATATTATGGTGTTGCCCAAGTTTTGGGCTCGATCCGAAATCTATAAGGGTAAAAAATTGGACAATTCAAGTTCAAAGGCTGTTCGTTCCTTATTGAAGTGGTTGGTGTATTCCGTAGTTCTAGTGATTGGATTTCACTCAAAACTCTCCAAATGACTCCTCCCACCATATTATGATGCTGCCCATGTTTGGGGCTCTATCGGAAATCAATAGGTGTAAGAAATTGGACAATTCAAGTTCAATGGCAGTTCGTTCTTATTGAAGTGGTTGGTGTATTCCGTAGTTCTAGCGATTGGATTTCACTCAAAACTCACCAAATGACTCCTCGCACCATATTATGATGCTAACCATGTTTTGGCCTCGATCGGAAATCAATAGGTGTAAGAAATTGGACAACGCAAGTTCAAAGGCAGTTCATTCCTTATTGGAGTGGTTGGTGTATTTCACAGTTCTGGTGATTGAATTTCTCTCAAAACTCACCAAATGACTCCACCCACCGCATTATGATGATGCCCAAGTTTTGGGCACGATCGGAAATCAATACGTGTAAGAAATTGGACAATTCAAGTTCGAAGGCACTTCGTTCTGAATTGGAGTGGCTGGGGTATTCCGTAGTTCTAGCGATTGGATTTCACCCAAAACTCACCAAATGACTCCGCCCAACATATTATTATGATGCCCAAGTTTTGGGCTCGATCGGAAATCAATAGGTGTAAGAAATTGGACTATTCAAGTTCAAAGGCAGTTCGTTCCGAATTGGAGTGGCTGGTGAATTCCATAGTTCTTGCGATTGGATTTCACTGAAAACTCACCAAATGACTCCTCCCACCATATTATGACGATGGCCAATTTTGGGGCTCGATCGGAAATCAATAGGTGTAATAAATTGGACAATTCAAGTTTAACGGCAGTTCATTCCATGTTGGAGTGGTTGGTGTATTGCATACTTCTAGCAATTGGATTTCACACAAAACTCACAAAATGACTCCTCCCACCATATTATGGTGATGCCAAAGTTTTGGCCTCGATCGGAAATCAATAGGAGTAAGAAATTGGACAACTCACGTTGAAAGGCAGTTCATTCCGAATTACAGTGGTTGGTGTATTGCGTAGTTCTAGCGATTGGATTTCACCCAAAATTCACCAAATGACCCCTCCCACCATATTATGACGATGGCCAATTTTGGGGCTCGATCGGAAATCAATAGGTGTAAGAAATTGGACGATTCACGTTCAAAGGCAGTTCGTTCCGAATTGGACTGGTTGGTGTAATGCATAGTTCTAGCAATTGGATTTTGTCTGCCGCGCAAATCTCACAGCCTGGAGTTCCGGGCCGAGGGGATATGCGTGGACACGCGGCTTCCTGCTTTTGGATGGGGTGCGTTTGTGCGCGGGCGTGCCAGCACGGTCTACGGTGCGTCGAGATGTTTGAAGTGAGTGAAAGTGTTTAGATGGTGCGCCTGTTGGAACTCGTCTTCTAATCAAACGATTGTAACTGAGAGAGGAACTAGTCTCGGCTGTTAGGTTCACGGCCTGAGCTACAAGGCCGTTGAGTGGTGGTGTTGATGGTGGTTTTAGGGCGGTGCTCCGGCGCGCTGCTCAATGAGCGGCGGTCGTATGATATATGGGGTGAATGAGCGAATAACAGAGATGGTGCTCCGGCGCCTTGAAAGTCAAGGGTCGTATGATATATTGATGAATGGATTTTCCTTACAAACTAACACTACTCCTAGGAAAGCAAGTAAAAATATTGAAAGTGCTTTACAGGAAAATATAAGTTGCTCAGTGGGAGGCTTTGGTTTGGTGTTTGAACCTTTTGAAAGTGGTCCTGAGTCTTGTATTTATAGGCAGAGTTCCTGGAGGGGTAATCGAGGCTGAAAATCTGCATGGTGGAGCCTGATTAGCGCAAGTGGGTAGTCCAATCGACATTTGGGATCGTGAAGTATGGTGGTGTGACCCCATAAATCCCGGTGAATCTCGACCGCCGCCCTGATCGTGGGTTCTGCGCTTCTGGCCGTGGAGACGCATTTATTGCTCTGGTGGCTGGTCACCTAATCTCTCAAGCTGCAAAGAGCTTTGTGAGAATGTTGGCGTCTAATCACTCTGATCCCTGTCACCAAACCCTGACTCCAATCACTTCCCACCTTCCCTCGTGCATTAAATGCTTATTCTTGGCCAGTGGGTTTGCTGCAATAAACAGAGGCCTTGCTTCATTAAATGGAGCGTGGGACCCTGCTGTCACGTGATGATCTGACTTTAATGCTTTTGGCCGTGATTTTGCTCGATCTCGGCCTCGGCCTATAATCGAGGCCGAGATGATCGTGCCTTAGCAAGTTTTCTCTTGTTTCTCTGGAATGCCAAGCATCCTGGCAAAACGTTGCATTCTAACTTCTCGAGAGAGAGACGGGGCCGAGAAGAGGGGTTCCCTCGGCCAATTCATGGCCGTGATTGATTAGGCACAAACAGATTTCACTCAAAATTCACCAAATGGCTCCTCCCACCGTATTATGATGTTGCCCAAGTTTTGGGCTCGATCCAAAATCAATACGTGTATTAAATTGGACAAGTCAAGTTCAAAGGCAGTTCGTTCCTTATTGGAGTGTTTGGTGTAATCCGTAGTTCTGGGGTTTGGATTTCACTCAAAACTCACCAAATGACTCCTCCCTCCATATTTTGATGATGCCCAAGTTTTGGGCTCGATCGGAAATCAGTAGGTGTAAGAAATAGGACATTACAGGTTCAAAGGCAGTTCGTTACAAATTGGAGTAGTTGGTGCATTCCATAGTTCAAATGATTGGATTTTTCTGAAAACTCACCAAATGACTCCTCCCACCATATTATGATGATGGCCAATTTTTGGGCTCGAACGTAAATCAATTCGTGTAAGAAATTGGACGATTCAAGTTCAAAGGCAGTTCGTTCCGAATTGGAGTGGTTGGTGTATTGCATAGTTCTAGCAATTGGATTTCACTCAATACTCACCAAATGACTCCTCCCACCATATTATGATGTTGTCCAAGTTTTGGGCTCGATCGGAAATCAATAGGTGTAAGAAATTGGACAACTCAAGTTCAAAAGCAGTTCGTTCCGAATTAGAATGGTTGGTGTATTGCAAAGTTTTAGCAATTGAATTTCACTCAAAACTCACCAAATGACTCCTCCCACCTCATTATGATGATGCCCACGCTTTGGGCTCGATCGGAAATCAATAGGTGTAAGAAATTGGACAATTCAAGTTCGAAGGCAGTGCATTCCGAATCGGAGTGGTTGTTCTATTGCGTAGTTCTAGCAATTGGATTTCACTCAAAACTCACCAAATGACTCCTCCCACCATATTATGATGTTGTCCAACTTTTGGGCTCGATCGGAAATCAATAGGAGTAATAAATAGGACAATTCAAGTTCAAAGGCAATTCGTTCCGAATTGTAGTGGTTGGTGTATTGCATTGTTCTAGCAATTGGATTTCAGTCAAAACTCACCAGAAGACTCCTCCCACCATATTATGATGTTGTCCAAGTTTTGGGCTCGATCGGAAATCAATAGGTCTAAGAAATTGGGCAATTCAAGTTCAAAGGCAGTTCGTTCCTTAATTGAGTTGTTAGTGTATTCTGCAGTTCTAGCGATTGGATTTCACTCAAAACACACCAAATGACTCCTCCCACCATATTTTGATGATGCCCAAGTTTTGGGCTCGATCGGAAATCAATTGGTGTAAGAAATTGGACAATTCGAGTTGAAAGGCAGTTCGTTCCGAATTGGAGTGGTTGGTGTATTGCATAGTTCTAGTGATTGGATTTCAGTCAAAACTCACCAGATGACTCCTCCCACCATATTATGATGTTGTCCAAGTTTTGGGCTCGATCGGAAATCATTAGGTCTAAGAAATTGGACAATTCAAGGTTAAAGGCAGTTCGTTCCTTAAATGAGTTGTTGGTTTATTCCGCAGTTCTAGCAATTGGATTTCACTCGAAACTCACCAAATGACTCCTCCCACCATATTATGAGGATGCCCAAGTTTTGGGCTCGATCGGAAATCAATAGGTGTAAGAAATTGGACAATTCAAGTTCATAGGCAATTCTTTCTGAATTGGAGTGCTTGGTGTATTGCATAGTTCTAGCGATTGAATTTCACTCAAAACTCCCCAAATCACTCCTCCCAACATATTATTATGATGCCCAAGTTTTTGGCTCGATCGGAAATCAATAGGTTTAAGAAATTGGACAATTCAAGTTCAAAGGCAGTTCGTTCCTTAATTCAGTTGTTGGTGTATTCCACAGTTCTAGCGATTGAATTTCACTCAAAACACACCAAATAAGTCCTCCCACCATATTATGTTGATGCCCAAGTCTTGGGCTCAATCGGAAATCAATAGGTGTAAGAAATTGGACAATTCAAGTTCAAAGGTAGTTCGTTTCTTATTGGAGTGGTTCGTGTATTGCATTGGCCTAGAGATTGGATTTCACTCAAAACTCAAAAAATGACTCCTCCCACGATATTATGTTGATGCCAAAGTTTTGGGCTTGATCGGAAATCAATAGGTGTAAGAAATTGGACAATTCAAGTTCAAAGGCATTGCGTTCCGAATTGGAGTGGTTGTTGTATTGCATAGTTCTAGCAATTGGATTTCACTCAAAACTCACCAAATGAGTCCTCCCACCATATTATGATGTCACCCATGTTTTGGGCAAGATCCGAAATCAATAGGAGTAACAAATTGGATAATTAAAGTTCGAAGGCAGTTCGTTCCTTATCGGAGAGGTTGGTGTATTGCATAGTTCTAGCGATTGGATTTCACTCAAAACTAACCCAATGACTCCTCCCACCATATTATGCTGTTGCCCAAGTTTTGGGCTCGATCGGAAATCAATAGGTCTAAGAAAATGTACAATTCAAGTTGAAAGGCAGTTCGTTTCGAATTGGAGTGGTTGGTGTGTTGCATAGTTCTGGTGATTGAATTTCACTCAAAACTCACCAAATGACTCCTCCCAACATATTATGATGATGCCCAAGTTTTCAGCTCGATCGGAAATCAATAGGTCTAAGAAAATGTACAATTCAAGTTCAAAGGCAATTCGTTCCGAATTGGTGTGGTTGGTGTGTTGCATAGTTCTGGTGATTGAATTTCACTCAAAACTCACCAAATGACTCCTCCCAACTTATTATGATGATGCCCAAGTTTTGGGCTCGATCGGAAATCAATAGGTCTAAGAAAATGTACAATTCATGTTCAAAGGCAGTTCGTTCCAAATTGGAGTGGTTTGTGTGTTGCATAGTTCTGGTGATTGAATTTCACTCAAAACTCACCAAATGACTCCTCCCAACATATTATGATGATGCCCAAGTTTTGGGCTCGATCGGAAATCAATAGGTGTAAGAAATTGGACAATTCAAGTTGAAAGGCACTTCGTTCCGAATTGGAGTGGTTGGTGTATTGCATAGTTCTAGCGATTGGATTTCACTCAAAACTCACCGACTGACTACTCCTACCATATTATGATGATGCCCAAGTTTTGGGCTCGATCGGAAATCAATAGGTGTAAGAAATTGGACAATTCAAGTTCAAAGGCAGTTCGTTCCGAATTGGAGTGGTTTGTGTGTTGCATAGTTCTGGTGATTGAATTTCACTCAAAACTCACCAAATGACTCCTCCCAACATATTATGATGATGCCCAAGTTTTGGGCTCAATCGAAAATCAATAGGTTTAAGAAATTGGACTCTTCAAGTTCAAAGGCAGTTCGTTCCGAATTGGAGTGGTTGGTGTATTGCATAGTTCGAGTGATTGGATTTCACTCAAAATTCACCAAGTGACTCCTCCCACCATATTATGATGTTGTCCAAGTTTTGGGCTCGATCGGAAATCAATAGGTGTAAGAAATTGGACAATTCAAGTTCAATGGCGGTTCGTTACTTATTGGAGTTGTTGGTGTATTCCGTAGTTCAAGCGATTGGATTTCACTCAAAACTCACCAAATGAGTCATCGCACCATATTATGATGTTTCCCAAGTTTTGGGCTCGATCCGAAATCAATAGGAGTAACAAATTGGACAATTGAAGTTCAATGGCAGTTCGTTCCGAATTGGAGTGGTTGGTGTATTGCACAGTTCTAGCGATTGGATTTCACTCAACACCCACCAAATGACTCCTCCCACCATATTATGCTGATGCCCAAGTTTTGGGCTCGATCGGAATTCAATAGGTGTAAGAAATTGGATCATTCAAGTTCAAAGGCAGTTCGTTTCGAATTGGAGTGGTTGGTGTATTGCGTATTTCTAGCGATTGGATTTCACTCAAAACTCACTAGATGAATCCTCCCACCATATTATAATCTTGTCCAAGTTTTGGGCTCGATCGAAAATCAATAGGTGCAAGAAATTGGACAATTCAAGTCCAAAGGCAGTTCGTTCCTTCGTTGAGTTTTTGGTGTATTCCGCAGTTCTAGATTTGATTTCACTCAAAACACACCAAATGACTACTTAAACCATATTATGATGATTCCCAAGTTTTGGGCTCGATCGGAAATCAATAGGTGTAAGAAATTGGACAATTCAAGATCAAAGGCAGTTCGTTCCGAATTGTAGTGGTTGGTGTATTGCATTGTTCTAGCGATTGGATTTCACTCAAAACTCACCAAATGACTCCTCCCACCATATTATGATTTTGTCCAAGTTTTGGGCTCGATCGGAAATCAATAGGTGTAAGAAATTGGACAATTCAAGTTCAAAGGCGGTTCGTTACTTATTGGAGTTGTTGGTGTATTCTGTAGTTCAAGCGATTAGATTTCACTCAAAACTCACCAAATGAGTCCTCCCACCATATTATGATGTTACCCAAGTTTTGGGCTCGATCCGAAATCAATAGGAGTAAAAAATTGGACAATTCAAGTTCAATGGCAGTTCGTTCCGAATTGGAGTGGTTGGTGTATTGCATAGTTCTAGCAATTATATTTCACTCAAAACTCACCAAATGATTCCTCCCACCATATTATGATGATGCCCAAGTTTTGGGCTCGATCGGAAATCAATAGGTGTAAGAAATTGGACAATTCAAGTTGAAAGGCACTTCGTTCCGAATTGGAGTGGTTGGTGTATTGCGTAGTTCTAGCGATTGGATTTCATTCAAAACTCACCAGATGACTCCTCCCACCATATTATGATGTTTTCCAAGTTTTGGGCTCGATCGGAAGTCAATAGGTGTAAGAAATTGTACAATTCAAGTCCAAAGGCAGTTCGTTCCTTAATTGAGTTGTTGGTGTATTTCGCAGTTCTAGCGATTGGATTTCATTCAAAACTCAGCAAATCTCTCTCTCTTGCCGCTCCCTCACACAGCTAAGTGCAACCACACATGACTAAGCCCACCCGACTCTCCCCGTGAGAGAAAACTCTATCCATTTTAAATATTTTCATATCTTTGTCACGATCCAATCGAACTTACTTAGGCATCAGAGGGCCTTTAGCCAACACCCCCAATTGTGGTCTATTTACTCCTATTTATTTCACAGGGTTCGAGGAAGAAAGAGAAAGAAGATCGAAGATCGAAGATCGAAGAATCACCCGCAAATATCCCCCATGCTGAATTTTGCTTGAACAATTTGAATCCCTCTATGTATGACAACGCGCTTTCTCAACAATTTTAATTTATTTTTCAGTTTCATATCGCGATATTATCAATAATATAGTGATAAGTTGCTCAAATGATGCACGCGTGTGTAGGAAATTATCGCGATAATATCGGCGAAAATGTTGATATATTGATGATATTTAAGTGGATATGTGCTAAAATATCTCCCCTTAAAAAAATGATATTATCGGCAAAATATTTCAGTCCTTGGTCCTTAGAAGTCACTTTACAAAGGGTAAATTTGTCTTTGAATTTTGAGGATAGTGGGTGGGAAAATAGAATAGGTTGGGAATAGTATCACTCTATAAACATTTATATTCAGTGCTGCTAAACGAACCTTAAAATTAACTGAGTACATCTTATGATCTAAGTACACCTTAATATTTAAATTAAAATCTGATTTTTAATAACTCTTTTTGAAATATTTATAATTATGCCACTGAGCTTCCGTAGATCAAAACTTCTTTGTTATAACTCTAATTTGAGCCCACTACGTGTCTACGAACTCATCTCGACGTGCTCTGCGCAACGGTACTACTAAAACCCCCAAATTCTATCATGAACAAAATGTCAATTTTTAAACCTATTAAAATATTCTCGGAGTAAAATCGTCTTTTTCTTGAATAATTTAATAATTAAATATTAATTTAAAATCGGGTTATTACACAAGAAATCAAGAAAGCCTCACCAAACAAGGGAAGAGCTTTTCTGCTAGAATTCACTTGGATTTTTGTTCGTTGAAGATTCAAACTTTTAAAATCAAATCAAATAAGGCAAAGTTTTTAGGAAGGGAACAAACCCGAGTGATCCTGAAGTTCTTTCAACAACTTCATCTCATTTCATCAAGTATGGGCTTGATTGTGCACCACTAAGCCAGAAGCATATTCTCCTCAACTGAGCCCATTATCATGAGTTGCTGTGAGTCCCTCTCTACCTCAAGCCAAAAGAAGCAAAACTTTAACATCATTAATGCAAAACCGAGACCCCAAATACCAAAAGCCGCTACATCCATTAAGTTAGGGTGTATTTAATTAGGATTGCATATGATTTTGAAATATTTTTTCTAAGTGACTAAAGGGGTGTATTCTTTTTAAACGCTCTAAAATTCTAATTTAATACACCCCTAGTCATTTTGGTCATTTTATATTAAGATAAATTAATAATTCAATAAATAATTTGGTAGTAGGATGTACTCAATTAATTTTAGGATTTATTTAGCAGGAATCCTCAAATGCACTCCATCTGGCGGAGTCTCTGTTTCTTCCGCCTATTTGTACTTTCTCCCGGTCGAGTTGTGATCTCCCTCCCTCGCACAGACAGATAGAGAGAGGAGAGACCACAATCCTCTCCTTCTCTCCAAACCAAGCTCGCTCGCTCTCTCTCTCTCTCTCTCTCTCTCTCTCTCTCTCTCACTACGCAGTCCGCAATTCACACAACAGTCAACCTCAAAGCCAAGTCAAAGTTATGGACTTCCACCGAAACCACCACAGCCCCACCTCCCCCACATCCTCTGCCTCCTCCACCACCACCACCCCCATTCCCAACCCTAACCCTAACCCTAATCCCTCCTCCAACTGCATCTCTACCGACGACCCAATGCACTCCTGGTGGGAGTCCATCTCCAAAGCCCGCTCTCGCATCCACTCCTTGTCCTCTCTCCTCCCCCCTTCTCTCTCCTCCTGTCTCTCCTCCCTCGCCGACTCGGACCGGCCTGCCCTCTCCCTTCTGTCCTCCCTTGAGTCCTACGACGCCGTTTCTTCCGCCCTATCCTCCCCTCTCTCCGGTTCAGGATCCGACCCTCTCTGCCACTGGCTCTACGATACCTTCCTCTCCTCTGACCCCCATCTACGACTCGTCGTTTTCTCCTTCCTCCCTGTCCTCTCTGGCCTCTACCTCTCCCGGGTCCATTCTCTCTCCTCTGACTCTACCTCTCTTCCCTCCCTCGCCGGCTTCGAAGCTGTTCTCCTCGCCCTCTACGCTGCCGAGACCAAGGCTCGAAACGGCAAGCCTGTTGTCGTTTCGATCCCAGATCTCTCTCAGCCCTCTCTCTACCACACCCCTCGAATTCACAAGCCCAACCCCCTCGCTGCCGCCATTTCCCCCCACCAGTCAATTGGGGTTTTGTCGCCGCCTCTGGAGCCCCAGATCGCGGTCAAGTCCACCAAACGTGCCTGCATTGTCGGCGTTGCCCTCGATTCCTATTACAAGCACATTTCCCAGATGCCCTCTTGGTCCAAGATTGACTTTTGTCGATTCCTAGCTTCTTGGGCCGGCCAGGAATGCCATTGTCTGCACCAAGTCGGTGACGATGATACCAATGAGCCCGACATTACTCCGGCATTGTTCTTGGAGGGCGGCAATGAGATTGACGATGTGACTGAAGAAATGGATCAGTTAATGAGATTTGAGAAGAAAAATGTTTGCAATGGTGTAGTTTTGGAGTCAAAGGGGTCAATAATTCCATTACCTTGGGAGCTTTTGCAGCCAGCGTTGCGAATAGTGGGGCATTGTCTGTTGGCCCCATTGAATTCTCAGGACATTAAGGACGCGGCTTCTGTTGCAGTGAAGCGATTGTATGCTCGGGCATCTCATGATTTGGTGCCACAGGCGATTTTAGCTACTCAGAGCCTAATTCAGCTAGATAAGAGGGCACGGGAGTCTGCCAAGGCTACTGCGGCTGCTAATTCGTCTTCAAACGCTAACACCCCAAGCAAAGCTAAGAACCCCGAAGTACTTTTGGTCTCAAAATGAGTAAGTGGTTGGTTGGTTTGTATTCTATTTGGTTTTGCAGATTGCAGGTACTGGATGTTGTATAGCTATATATTCGACAGTTAGCAGTTGCTATAGGTTACTGTTTTATGCATGTCAATCGGTTTTTGTTTGTAGATCCTAGTGTCATGTAACTTCTAATTAAAGGTTTGCTTGTGGCTAGTTTAATTTATGAACTATGTCCTTGTGTATTTTCTTCCAAGTGTTTCTTTAGTAATTATTGTTTTTCATTCATCTTGTACTCGCAAAACATGATGAAAGAAAGTTACAGATTTATGGTAATTTATACTGTTTGCCATTTACTCGTGTGTTGTGTTTGCATTCTGGTTTTGTCTTGTCATTGCAATGCATTCTGCAAATTTTCTGAGTGAATGTAGCTTTGTACAATTGATGATCATTTGCTTGTAATTGAGCTTTATATCATATGATTCTGTTATGCTCTATTTACTTTGTTATTTGTTGTTCATTTCACTGATCCCGTATTTTTGTGCCTTCTGATCTTTGTTTGAAATTTCAGTAATTGTATATATAGTATGCGTTTTATAGTATTAGTTCATATTGGTTTGTCTGTGTAATCATTGGGAATCCATGAACAAGTGGTGTCTAGATATGTTTGTCCCTAGTATTTGTTCATTTTACCACTCAGTTTGATAGTTGGGCGTTGCTCCTGTGACTCCAAAGTCCTTTTAGCTCTATATCAATTTCATTTTATGATTATTCTTAGAGCGCCCAAGAGTAAAATTTCTCTGTTTTTCTGATTAGCCATTGTTTTGTTTCCTACTTGAAGCATTTTTTTGGCCTGTGCTTGGTAAGAGGTTACGGTTCTACATCAACTGGCTCCTAGGTTTAACCATCTCCATTATTGGCCACATTTTGCTGATCTAAATAAGTTCTGTTTTGTACGTACACTTTCAACTTTGTTTTGGACTGAGAAAATTATCCTACTTCTTTTTGTCTGTCAATATACTGGGGTAAGTATCTGTAGGTGATGTAGGGTTTAGTAAATGCAATTCCCTATTTTTGGGACGGAGGGTCCAGTGAAGCATTTTTATTTTTTTTGGGTTTTTTCTGTGGGACGCATGTGAAGTAGATTGTTAGGAGTGCTGAGAGTTAGTTGGATAGATGCATATTTTTACAATAATGCTTTTGATTCAGGTGAAATATGGTGTCCTTATATGAGGAAAAGGGTGGTTTGGGTTTGGCAATTTAATTAAAAGAAATGAGGTACCACTTGGGAAATGGTTGTGGAAATTTCGCTTGACAAGGATTCTTCTCTGTCCTCGCAAGAAAATATTAGACGTTGATGGTTTTGTCAGAGCCCTGAGATGTTGCCAATGGAAAGACAGTTCTATCCGTCCTTTCATTCTCGTCTTGCCAGCGTTTTTTGGTGTGAAATGGGGAAAAGGTCAATCTTTTGGGAGTGATTTGGGAAACGCCTTTTTGTATTTCTTTCCCTCACTTATGTAACTTTCGGCCTATACCTATGGCTAGAATGTTTGTAAGTTATTTTCTTCCAGTAAGTTGGGATTTTGGTTTCTGTAGAAATCTAGGGAATTCTCTTGCCATTCCTCTGCTGCAGAGTTATGATACAAGTTCTTGCTTGGATTAGGTTCAACACCTATTATATGGTTTAGGGGAGAAGCCTACGGTTCGTCTTTCTCCCTGATGGGGTACTGTGAGTAGAAAAAGTGTTTAGAGAGCTGATCATTTTTTTCTTCATTGCCCTACTGCATTAAGTTTTATGGTGGTCATTGTTTAGGTAATTAGACCCTTACCAGAAAAAAGTAGATATTGTTTAGGTAAGCTGATTTGCTTTAGCTGATTCCCAGCACATTCGTAGCGCTGAGAGAGCTGATCATTTTTTTCTTCATTGCCCTACTACAGTAAATTTTATGGTGGTCATTGTTTAGGTAATAATACCCTTACCAGAAACAAATAGATATTGTTTAGGTAAGCTGATTTGCATTAGCTGATTCCAGCACGTGCACCTCGGTTTTTTATGAGCACAAGGTATTTGCGGTGGGTGGGAATCTGCTGGCTTTCTTTTCGGTAGTGGATTGAAAATAAAATAGAAGGATGTCAAAACCTGTTTACGGGTTTGGGTTTCTTCCTAGTTCCCATTACCATGTTTTTCTATTTCTGCAGTGATGTAGGATATGGGGGAATTGAGTATTTAGGTAGTTTAGCGGAAGCAAAAATAATGGAAAACAGAAAAAAGAACGAACAAGGATAGGTCTGGAATCACTCCAGGGGTTTCGCTTCACCCCAAGGAGTCTCCAATCTCTGGAAAATAAAATTTTCTTAATATCTCAACAACTGAATTTTAGAGACAATAAGATAAAAATCCCTTACTAAATTAGAAATCCTAATCCACCGAGGAACTAATTCAAATAAACTAGAAAACTTAAATAAAATCCTACTAAAATCTGGAAACTGAAATCCTAGTGAATCTAGAAAACTAGAGAATCTAGGAAACTAACTAATGATGTCCGCATCATGCGGGTTGTAAGGCTGTTGTTGTTTAGGCTGCAGATCTTGATTACTCTTTTTTTGGTAGGGGTAGTTGGCCATTCGTTCTGGTGTGTCTCTTTTGGTGGAAAATTTACCGTCCGTTTGTACCGAGTATGAGATTTCATTACACATCATGTTTTCTTGACAGAAATAAATAATGATAAAGACTGGTGGTATGTCTACCTTTATGATTAATTCCCTGGCATTATTTCTGTGTCACATATTACTGGTATACTGAAAGCTATACTTGTGACACCCTTTTTTGGTTTTTTTTTCCTTCCTTTTACTGGTGTAATTTTTGTATGAAGTTATCCTTGTTTCTTTTTGTCCTTTCATTTCTTTTGTGTTTTTGTTGGTGGAGGCTCTCTCTGTTGCATACTTCTTCACTTTGTGCCCAAAAGGTAAGAAATGCTAGTAAGGACTGCCAAATTTAGAGCTCTTCTATTTCCGTGACCATCATTTGTAGTAAAGTTTAGGGAGATTCACTATTATACCCAATATAGGACCCTAAATTTTATATATATATATATATATATAAACATATATGAAATGGATTTTAGAAAAACACCCAAAACCCATTTACAACATAATAAAAAGGCTTTTAACTTCTTTTAAATTACAAACTGTCAATGATTTCTTAAAACAAACTCAACCCCAAAACCTCATAAAAAAGCCCAAAACACTCAATAGGGCATCAAAGTAATTTAATAATCAAAATTAAATTCAATAGGTCCAGTTAATTATTTTTTGGGTTTGTTTATAGAAATTAAATGGTATAGGATTTATTTATAGTTTTAGTGCTAAGAATAGATATATGACTAAATATCTCTAAAGGGTATTTGCAGGGAGAGAAATTCTATAGGTACACTATGTGAACAAATTTTAGTTAATAAGTTGGAACCAAATAGTCCTGCATTTCTAGAAAATACCTGGTTTTACCTGGCTGCGAGACTCAAGTAGTGTTGAACTTTTTCTGTTTGACTGTAACACCACCATGTGGTGCGATCGTAGAACTAGTGCTTGGTTAAGGAAAGGGAAAACTATAGATTTATGCCGCTATATTTTCTAATTAATTAACGAATAAAGCAGTCACTTGAAGTGACCTAAGAAACCAAATATAAAGATTTAGAAGGGAAACAATATCAGATGGTCACCAGTTCGTAAATATACGACCTAATAACTACTACTAATATTCAAAGCAGCCACAAGCGTAGTCCATCCTTTATATAAATCTAATGTGATCTCCATCTCCGCCAACAGGGTCTAGTACAGTAAAAAAGAGTTTGGAATTGCAGACCATTGGCCTCAAGTTCAAACCCCCATGTACTTAATCACCTGTTTAATTGAACTTTTATTCTAAAATTCTTGTTCTTCATCATAGACTTGAGTTGCGAGTGATTGTTATTTGATATGGAATGTGTGTTCGACATAGCAGCATATCTCTTTTAAGTATTTCGCGATTAAGAGCTGTGAATTGAATTGCAAAGCTTGGACATAGCCTGTGATTGATTTACATGAATTTCCTGTTCTTGGTTGCTTACTTGATTTCTAAATATTTTATTTTATGCCTTAACTGGATGACTAAAGTATCTAGGAATAACTAGCTGTGTGACATGTACTTGAGAGAACATGACAACATATGTGCGATAACTCAAACATTTGTCTGGAAATCTTCCTCATTCATATGGTAATCTATAAATTAACAATTAGAAACTATGGTTAGGAATGGTAGTGGTGGATTCTAAGTTTTAGTGTTTCATCATATTGGTTTCTTTATAATATATATTTGAAAAAAATAGACTTGGTTGATTATTTGTTTACAATTTTAGTTGATTCATTCTATAATATTCAAATCAATTAGGGCTCTATCGGTTCACAAATTTAACTTCCTGAGAATGAAATTTCCATGTCTAATCCCACGAGATGAGAATAGAAGATGTTTGTTCTCATGTTAGGGAATGCTGGGAAATGAGGACTAGGAAGGTCCATTATCTCCCATTTTGTGTTTGATTTGTGTATTAGGAATGAAAATTTTTTAGTTTTCCAACAATACTTTTGATTTTTTATTATTAAAAGTTATTATTATGAAGAGTTTTTTTTATGCTCAAAATTCAAAAATTATAACAGGGGTAAGTTAGTCCAAAAAAATTGAATTAAACGCGTTCAAGATCAAACAATCCATAATTGGCGATAGTCCGACCGTCCATCAAATAATCAAATCTCGCCAATTCGGGTATACCGTAGTGCTTGAGTTGAGACGATGTGCGGATAATTTTGGGTCTACAACAGGTCACCAATTGCCGGCTAACGCGCAGCCACCAACGACGGTGGTTCATGGAATTTTCCAACGACTGTGAAACTCAAAATCAACGGTCGACATTATGCCAAAAAGATCAAGCACGATGATAGGAGAAGATTTTGTACTGGATCGAAGTGATGGCGGGATTGGCCGGAAAAGCCTCGGTGGCCTTGAAACTCGACTACGATTCTCTGTCGACAATGAGTTAACGACGGTAAGGCTAGGTGAGTTCAACTCCTTAGAGGATGGGGAACAACACCCACCCAACTTGGCCAACGATGGTGGCCGGAAATGGCGGCGGTGCCAACTCACGAAGGCATCTAGCTGCTTTTTCCAGAAATTTTTCAACTTTTATCGGCGTCATTTGGTAGTTAATCGGAGAAGGGATTGTGGGTAAAGTGTAGGGCTGCCTGACAGGAACAAAACCCGACCAAAATCGTGGCCGAAGGTTGTCGCTGGGAAGTCAAACTGTTGTGGGTTTCACTGTGCAGCCTTCGAGTGAGGAATAGAGATGGGAGGGGAAAGAGATGGAGAGAAGAATTGTCAAATCATGCTAAAATTTCAAAATTTTAAAGAAAATTTACATAGACTTTAAAGAGGTCGTCCCTTTGTTGAACCAAATTTAGGCATTAACGCATTGTTCATGAATCTATTACAGCAGCTCCAGCGCTCACCCAAAATCGGGCAAAAGGCCTCCCAAGACAGCCCAAGAGAGCTCCAGCGCGCAAAAATGGCCTTGACAAGAGCTGGATCCCACGAGCCCAGGCAAGCCCACGGGCAAATTCAGCCCGAGCTGCTGCCTGGGCAGAATGATGCAATGCTGATGTCATAATGACGTCAGCAACCAAAAAATTTGAAAAAAAATGAAAAAAAAATACCAAAAATTCCATAATTTTTTTAAATAAATTCCTAGGCATATTCTTTACTTCTCACATCAAAAGCTCTATACAAATTCATCTCCTCATATCTCAAAATTAATGGTTTAAAGTATAAAAAAATAGGAAATAAAGAACAATTAATAGTATTTGCCCTAGACTTAGCCCTCATGGGTGGAACCACAAATGGCAAGGCTGACACTATTCACATGAATATTGGCAATCCTTGCTTGCCCTTGCCCTAGAGTTAGCCCTTATGGGTGGAGAAGCTCTTATGGAGCCATTTAAATTCCCACTTTCATATTGAATGTCATTTTCACTATCGCTTTAACAATTAATATTGAATGCATATTAGTACTGAGCTGGCTTTGCACGGTTTTGGTTACCATCATATATTAATTGGTTACACTCTTTTATTTTTATTTTATTTTAGAAAAGCAATAGTAATTTATTGATAAAACAAAATTAAGTACAGAGCATCCATAGTGCCAAATATGAGTACAACATGTCCAATGACCAAACACAAACAATTTGGTTTGGTCTATAGTGAATTACGCTTAAAAATAGAATGGCTTAAAATTCCGATTTGGCAAACAAAAGCACTTATACTCAAACTTACAATACATATCAACTGCGCAACGGAAGAAACCGCAAATCTGTATCACAAAGTCGAAAAGTAAAATACAATCTTCAAAAAACTCCTAATAAGTTTCTTAGAATTATTAGACTATAACAAACAAAGAAACAAGAACACCTCTCGACATCCTCTCCGGCAAACTGAAGGACTCGTAGCACCATACCGACTAAACATATAGTGATGCATCGGCTAAAACTGATCCAACACAACCCATCAACTTTCATTTTTCCAGCTCCAAATCAAGCGACAACTACATCATGGTGACTACGTTGATTTGTAGTGACTACTTCAACAACACAACAAAACAAAAGAAGCTAGGTCAGCAACTACCACAATCCATCCATCCCAGCAACAACAAAACTAGTAACACAATTAAGTAAAAGATCGAGCAACAACATAAATCCACTAAGACCTTGCAACAAAAACACACAAAACAAACAAACTCCAAGATCCAAACGGATCTGGGCATGTATTTTTTGGAAGAAAAAAAAATTTTATTTTGTAAATAGTACCTATATTTTATTTTGTAAATAATATATCTATATTTTTATAATTATATACCTAATTTTAATTTATGAAAAATATACAGAAATGTCAATTATGAATTTTTTTTATAAATAATGTACCGATATTTATATTATTTTTATAGGTAAATTATTTATGGAATAAGTAATTTAGGATTTTTTTTTTTATTCAAAAAATTTTAGAAATTGCCGATGGGTTAGAGGGAGTGCCAACTAAAAGAAATGAGGTGATTGATATGCTATTAATATGGATTATTAATTATAATTAAGGTTGTTAATGACATGCTTAAAAATAAATATGAAGTTGTAGATTGCATGTATTGTAATTTAGTTAATAATATTAGGACAAATTTATCTTACATGGATATGTGTCTATGGTATGTATATGTGTCTATTTTAAATTTGGGTTTTAAGTAAAAATTTGAAAGTACATGGATATGTGTCTATGGTATAGTAGTTGTAAGGGCCTATGTTGGAACAACCCTATATACAAACCCAATGATCAATTAAGATCCAGAAACTAGAGCTATACAAGAAATTACGTAATTACACTCCTATAAGAAGAAAAACAATTAAGTAATTATATACAAGTCAAAAGATGAATTTACTCAATCACCTTAATCATGCGATTTTCTTTCCTCAACAAAGAAAAAAAGAAGATGAATGAATGAAAGAAAGAAAGAAAGATGAATGTATGAAAGTACCAACCAGCTATCTTGATCGGAGGCTACTTAATTGTGGACGAAAAAGGCTTTTCCATATACATGTGTCAATCGTTACCCATTAATTGCTAATGAAAAAGACTAAAAAAGAAAGAAAGAAACAAGCATTCATCGATACCTGGACCCCTCGTGAAAAATATGAATTTTAAAGAAAAAAAACTTACATGTAACGGAGATACAATGTTTTGCTATCTCTAGCCAATAACACAATGACAAGTGGAAAATTTATCCTACGTGTCGTTGCGTTATTGACTGGTACAACAAAAAGTGATATCCCGTTAGATGAGAGTTTGAACTTAACTATAAATTAATCCATATAAATGATTTGATTTGAACCATATTCACTTGATTCCCCACAACCACTCCTGTACAAATCACAAAATATGGCTTCATCACCACCGTTTTTGATTCCCCGTTCTGTCCCTGTTTCCAGTCCTCGTCTTTCCTTACTTTGTCTTAATAATAAATTGACATGGGGCCGTTTTCCAAGTTAATAAGAATAAATAATAACTCAGTATTATAATTTTTTTCTTTTTGTTTTTTGTTTTTAGTTTCAATCATGTCAAAGGACAATGGGATCTGTAAAACTATATATAAAGAGAGATAGAGAAGATGAAGACTATAAACACTACATATGGAGTCTTCAGCAACTGATTCAAGTGGTGGCCATGACCAAATTGTCTCCAAAAAATGTAACACTTTATTTCCAGCATTGAACAAGTATCGATTTTCTTCTCGACGGACACCATTATCTTCTTCCTCCTCCTCATCATCCTTCTCCTCGTGTTCTTCATCTTTTTTATCATCGTCATCCTGTAATCCTGATCAACATGATTCTTCTCCTCTTAGTCAGGGCAACCCACTTCGATTTTCCGGCGTCCCATTTTCTTGGGAACATTTTCCCGGAATCCCAAAGAAACTAAACAGCAGCAAGAAGGAATCATATTCCTCATTGAAGCGTCTCCCACTGCCTCCTCTCAACACTACTACTACAAGTACACAAAAACCCTCGAAAAAGTTCATCTTCGATGACATTGGGGTCAATGTGAGGCACAAAAACCCTAAGGGACGTTCTAGTAATTTCGCAAAGGATCCTTTCTTTGCTGCATTGGTTCAGTGTTCTAAAGATGCTCATGATGACGATGAAGAAGAAGAAGAAGAAGAATCAAATGCTAGCTTTTCAAGTGGTGCCAAGGTCTCAAGGAGTTCAAGTGAGAGGTTCGGATTTGTCAATCTTTATACATCTTGTAAGAGAACTTGTGCAGTTTCTGAATCCATCATAGATCGTCCAAGGCCAAGTAGAACTTCTTATGATCTGATCAATCGCCTATTCCGATAAGTTTATGATCCTTACAAGTTTAATTTCCCTTTTTTTTTTTCTTTTTTTTAATAATATAAAAGTTTCTTTGGCCTTTGGTAGTGTGTTACCAAGTGCCGTATAAAATATATGCCTATTTGCTGTAATTCATGTGATGTTTGTGGAAGTATGAGTGAAATTTACAAGACCCCATGTGGGAGCAGCAGGGTTTTTGTCCACAGAGTGAAATTTAAATTATTTTTCTGGGAGACGACACTCTTATTATACAAGTTATATGGGGGTGTATGGAGAATTGGGGACCTGGCAGACAGGTTGTTGACCTACAATGCTTCGTGCTCTGCCCTTTGTCTCTTTGTTTATTTTTTTCAAAATTTTAGATTTTATTTTTATTTTTTTATTCAAATGATAGTAAGAAAAGGGGGAATCGAACTTAATTAGATTTTGACTGAATAAATAGGGATCAATTTATAGACATTTTGTTTGCAGAAGAGAATCCAATCCAATATGAATGTTGTTTTCGTTCACTATGCACTGACTAAATTTGTACTCACGCAATCGATCGATGCACGGAGACATCAACTGCAAGGATAAATACTTTTAACTATTTAAGCTATAAACGAGTTTGTAAATTTTTAGTTCTTTATTTGTAAGTTGAGGTGGTGGTATGGGATGAAAACCCTTGCTTTTGAGGGCACTCCCTTATGATCCAAGTCATGTCAGAGTTCCATGACTTTTTGTTTTTCTTTTTTAATCTCTTCTTTTGGTCAGTAACTTTTTGTTTGCAAACTGATGTTTCCAAAGGCTTCAAAAGATATTATATTTTATATTTTTTAGTGCATCAAAAGAAAATCTATTTTTATTTTATACCACAAACCAACCGCGTGGCTATCCTCATAATTATCAGGATTACTGGGCCATAATTATCAGGATTACTGGGCCACAAAAAAACTGAGGCCCTACATATTTCTTTAGCCAAGATACACTTTAGTCATACCAAAACTACGTTGCTCCATTTTAAAATCTTATTTACTTTTTGCCAAAATATGAGATGTCATTAGCGCCGAAAGGCATTAATAGAGGAAACAAACCTGGTGTAAGATGAGAGCCCGAAGAGACAAACCAATAAAACTAGAAACAACCTAGCCCAAGACGAAGGAGCCAAATAGACATATCGAAAATGCTATAATGAGGGGTTATGGGAGGAATGTTTCTTGAAAGGTCAACTTTTTGAAGGGCTTGGTAATACAATCAACAGGATTGGATTGGATTGGATAATCACAAGATTCAAAGTGTTAAAAGTAAAAAATGAAGGTAAAGTTGAAACATATTTCATTTTGTGGGGATTGGAAGGGATATACTATTGGAAAATTTTAATTCTTTTATGAATTAAATAGTTTATTTGAATGGAAATGGTGTATGATAGGTTGTAATTGTTCATAAATTAATAATTGGTTGTGCCCATTCAAAGTGAAACGATTCTACTTTGTATTGAAATGCAACTTTCCACACTGTAGGAGTCTTTTAGTTGAGAGTTGTAATGTGCTCGTTGGACTGCTACGAGGTGGATCGAGTTCCCTTTCACTCTTGTGTCTGAGTTTACAACACTAGGTCCCAAAATACTTTGAAATAGTTGAAGCCTTAGGGAGTGCTTCGGTTATCTTCAATGGCTCCTTGAGATGTTAATGGGATGATAATTTTATCTTTATAGATGAATTTGATAGAGAATAGTAGTGGGACAAAATCTAAGTACACTGCAGGTGTTGCTAATAATGATAGTTGTTGGAAGGACATTGCTTGACAATACATCATGAGTAGACAACCATTATAACCTGCGCGTAGGGAGGCGTCTACAGCTTTAGGACAACAACTACATCCCTCTCTTGATATCATATGCCAGATGTTCCTAACTCTTTTCCTATATATTTACTGTACTAATTATTGTGTATGATAGATATTAACATTGTATTATTGAATTCCTTGAATTTATATGAGTTTGTGTTAGTACAATTATTTAAAATTTCCAACTGGTCAAACATAAAGGTCAAAGGTTTTGTCTATTCTAGTAACTCATTTAACTTGGTAAATTGGAATTTAAAGGTTTTAGTTTGAATTTTCGGCAAGCTGGTTCGATCTCAATAAAACAGGTGCTGGGATTTTTTCACTTGCTCATTTAAGTGATTGGGCTTAAGAAAGTGAGCTTGAATTTTGGTGCCCCCAAGCAGCTCTAAATCTCCACCAAAAGCAATTAGTCACTTAGTCAAGTAAATTGTCTTAAGGACCATATTACAAGCATTCGCTTTGACCAATTTTCATGTGTTTCTAATCTAATTCATACGTACAATTATGATGTTTTCCAAGTTTTAAGTTTCATCCAAAAGCAATTTGTAAAATAAGTGAATAACATTAAGTTCGTTCGCTAAACCGGAGTGATAGGTACACTGCATAATTTCTTTGATTGGATTTCAATAACTATTTGTTTCAGTCATGTCATATGCATAAAATTTGTATAGTTAATTGCATGTCTATTTCTGATTTTTTATTTTTGGTTTAAAAAATGAAGTTTTATCCTTTTTTTTTTTTTTTTTGTTGAAATAGTAGTAAAGATCAATAGTGAGTCAACTTTGACATTGCAAAGGCCCACTAATTAGTTTTTGGATCTTGAGGTCGAATAGGAGTGGGACAAATACACCTTGATCCATTGTACCAAATCTCACCATTGTATAAAAAGGCCTAACGTAAGGGGGAAAAGAAAAGAAAAGATAGTGGTGGGGGAATAAAGAAAAAGAAACTGGAAGGCTGAGTTTCTGAAAGTGAGTGGGAGGGCTATCACGTGCCACAAGCGTCGCGCGCTCGACACATGTCCAGGAGCAAACCTCACCACAACCACGTCCACTGAGAATTGTATTCAAAAAGGAAAGTCATGCTAATAAGTGGTGTGCTGATCAAATTTGGTTGCAGCAGCAAAAGCAAGAAAGAAAAAAAAGTAATTATATTCAAAAGACGATGACGTGTACCATCTTGTAAAATTAAGGTGCCGCCCCGAAAGGCCTGAATATCTCCCCGGTCATGCGGTGTGCTTTTTGTTGTGTAGCACCCCTGTTTCTCGCTCTGCCTCTAAATCACCTACCATTTCATATTTCATGTTTTTATACTTTGAAAGAAGTATGTCATTACTAGCTAGCTGTTGTTTTAGAATATGGCCATCCGTTTGTATATCACTTCCTTTCTATTTATAGATTTCTCAACTACGTTATTTGAGAAACACTTTTCGCAGTACATTCCGAATTTTATTTTAATGATCTCAACCGCCTTTTTTTATTTTAAGCTTTCAAAAATAAATCACCTTTGTAAAACTTAAACAACTTGAAAACAACTAAAACATCTAATTGAGACGAACAAAATATATGAAAACGATTCTTTAAGAAAATAATAAAATAACAACGATTTTATCAAGCAGTCAAATGAATTTTTTATTTTTTTTGGTCGAAATCTAAACTCGAGTAATTTGTTTACAAAGATGGTCATTAAAATTAGGATTGGCAATGAGTCGTGTCGTGTCAGGTTCGTGTCGTGTTAGGATCATATACGTGTCAAGAATGCTCACACAAACTCAACCCATTTAATAAACATGTCATGTCGGGTTGACCCGCTAATTTCTTGTGTGGGTTTCGAGTCGTGCATCGGGTTGACACAGTAAGTAGTAGCAACTACAAGACATTAAAAAAAAAATTGAAGAATAAACAAAGAAACGGGTTAGCAAGTTGACGGGTTACACGGGTATTTTAGCAGGTTAGTGGATTACAAAGGTATTTTAGCGGGTTAATATATATTTTAGCAGATTGGAGGGTTGACCAGCCATGACTCGTTTTGTTAAACGGGTTACATAGATATTTTAGCGAGTTGACTCGAAACCCACCAGTTTATTAAACAGGTCATGTCGAGTTTACCCGAAAATGACTCAAAAATTTAATCGTGCGAGTTGACCGTCTAATTTTCCATGCGGGTTTCAAGCCGTGTATCGGGTTGTGTCAGAAATTGCCACCCCTAATTAAAACACATACGGAATGGGCCATAAGACCCTCAATGTGTGAGGGAGACCTTTGTAGGGCCTACCACACATTGTTTTTCAAAGGATCCGAACGATCTAACCTTTAGATATTCCCTCAAAGATCATATCTGCAAAAAATCACTAGAATCCGAAACCATTTGACCACTCAATTAGATTATTGTTTTTTCAGTCTTTTCCTGAAACACCTTGTTCGTCTATTTTGTTGCTTGCAAATGGATACCTTAATGATTTTCAAATATTTCAAATATTTTGCAAGTATGATATATGAATAAAGACTTGAAAAATTGAAGATTTGGATCATTAAAAGAATTTCATAAGGTATCCTAAAAGGTGTCCTTCAAATAAAATTATTTGAGAAATCCCTCAATAGAAGGAGATTATATATATGCACACATCATCACTAACTTATGACCAGCGTGTTTAAATATGGCCATACATCTGTATTTGAGGATGAATATGTATATATATATATATATATATATTATAGTTAGGCATGTCCTGTGTTGTTAATATTATGTTAACTCGCAATTGTACGGGGCAATTAGTAGTATAGCAAGACAAGTACGAGGTCGTACCCACGAAGACTGAGAAGTTAAAACTAGTTATGTACTTAGATTACCAAATTCAAGAAAGTAGGAGGTTATGTCTAAAACAAAATTTAAAGCAAGAGTGGTTGTGATTGTTGAACAAAAGAAGCAAAATGAAATTGCAAAAAAAAAAAAAAAAAAGTAAACAAATGTAACAAAAAGTGGTTTTAAGAGTTGGAAAACAGATTTGGAGACAAGGGCATTCGAATCACCATAACAATTCAATTCTGGGTTATAAGGAGTCAAGTAACAAGTCTAATTCATATTCAAAGATTGATTCTAGCTAAAGTATGATTAGGCCATGGTGTCTGGTTCTAACCTTGTGTTCCTAATTCCCTAATTTGATCATTTGTTGTCTAACCTAAATTAAGCATTAGGAACCCATTAAGCATAGAAGAACAATTTAAACAACCAATCATGTATCTAATCCCTGTTGTCGAATTTCCATACATACTCTTCCTATTCATAGTTCAATTTGAATCAAAGCATGGTGTCTACTCTTGATTCAAACCAAAATAGCTAACTTACAAGTTCTAATGGTGATCAATCATTCAAACAAGCATATTAACTGATAAGCATAATGAATAAAAACATGAATCATGAATCAAACTTGAAACTCCAAACTTGAAACTTATAAACCCAGAATATTCATGTTAGGTTACATCGAAGCCCTAGTTATGAAATTAGCTGCTCATAATGAAAAATAAACTCAGATAAAAATGAGAAAACATAAGGAATGCAATAAGAATAGAAAAACCCCTTTTTGAAGTTCTTGTGGTGTCCAAGACTTCTTCAAGTGCTTCTCCACGTCTAATGCTTCTCCAAGAGCTTCCCCACGTCTAGAATGATGTATGACAGCTAGTAGGTGATTTAGGATGAGTTTGGGTGAGTGGTGATGGTTGAGAAAGAGGAAATTCGTAGGGAAATGGAAGGGAGGTTTTCTGGAGCTGTTTTGGTGATTTGGGGCAGTTTAGAGTATTGGGTTGCTTGCTAGAGTGTATGGGGTTGATGGGAGTGTATGAGGATGATTTCTAGATGTGTTGATGGAATGATGGAAGTGTGGAGGATGGCTCAAGTACATTTTGTAGCTTGAAGACTTCTCTATTTATAGGGCTAAGAGGGAGGAACATCATGATGAAATCCAACACCACCATTTCTCTTTTAATACAACCCATAACTCCCACTTTATCTTGTCTATGTTAGTGTGGTTGGAATCAATCCCATCCCATACTTCTTTTGCTGCACCTCAAGCTTTCTTCACATGGGTGTTCAAAGGTGTTCAATTGTGGCTGCCTTTTGCTGCCAACCCATGTGGGTATTCTTTTGGTTGCTAGAAATAAAAGATTCTTCTGAACCAGGCTTGGTGTAGGAAGGCCTGAGGTTTCAATATGTATCCAATGGGGCTCAAATTTGGATATGTCATAATAGACACCCATTGGAACAACTTGTATGAAGAATGCATTCTCATCTGAGTAGTACAAGTGTACGTTTTGGGCCTTACAAGTTGACTGCCGAAAATAGACTGGAATGTATGGTGTGCATTTTGATGGGCTCACGGATTGGGTTTGACTTCATCAATTGATACGTTTTAGTAGTCCATCTTGCAGTTCAGAATCTCTTCTTTCCAACCACATATAAATTGGGCCAATACAAGTTGGGAGGAGGAAGATAAGGCCGAAACAAATTGCTAACTCAGTCTGCTCGTTTTTGCACCATTTTGCGTCTTTTCCTATCCAAAGCCACCATTGCTACCTAAGGCCTAATGAACTGAATGATAAACAGAAAAGCGATTAAAAGCACAAGTTTAACTCAATAACATAACCAAATCATAAGCTAGAGGGGTACAAACTGATATACAATAATGAACTGATCATCCTGTTGTAGTAAATGCTCCACCCCTCCCTCCATTTTGATCTTAATTTTTTATTTCACTGTTTTATTTGAGAAATTATAGAATATTACGATAGTATGACCACGTAATTACTATCATAGTATTCTATAATTTCTCCTATACGAAACACAAAAATAAAAGTTTTTGGAATGAGAGAATGGACAAAGGTAGAAGAGATGGAAGAGAAGATAGAGAGCAATTATTGTTATTATTACTTGTACACGTATTATAATATGAGTGGACGACATATCTTATTTTTCCCCTTTTAGAGAATATTATTAATATTCTATAATCACTCATTGCATAACGGCTGAGCTACCCATTACACCATTTCTCTCTCTTATGTATTTAATTAAAAGGAAAAAGGAAAAAGATCTCTCTCTCTTGCGTACTAAATTAAAAAGAAAAAGGAAAAAGAAAAGAAAGATGGAGAGAAAGAATCGAAGAGTAGAGAAAAAGATATTTGAAGTGGGAGGCATCATATTTTCATATAACACTATAGAATAATATATACATTTTCTCTATGAATCCTTCTCCAAAAGCTGCCAGATGGTGCATGGAGCCGCCACGTAACACATCTGCTGTGTGAATTTCACTTTGACGTGGCAGTGCACCCGAGCCCCCTCCCCCTTCCCTAAATTAATGAATAAATACCCTCGACCTCCTCCATTCAATTGATCTCTTGCTCTCTCTCCCTTCACTTCATCAACTTCCAACTCTTCCTCATCTTACTTTCCTCTGTAGTCTTTCTTTCTTCTTAATTCTAGCTAGTTTCAATTAAGAAGAACAAATAATGGCAGCAGAGGTTGATACTACTTCTAGTGGTGAAGATCAAACTCCCAGTCGAGATTTGTCGTCAGATCATTCGCCCTTTATGATCAATTCTTCTACTTGCTTCCCTATCACTCTCAAGGTACCAATAATAATCAATGCATCACTCCATCGTTTGTGTTTGACCAATATTTGAAATTTGACTCTAGCGAGCTTCCACTCTCTTTTTTTTTTTTTTTGGGTGAAAATTTTCCTTCATGTTATAATTTATTAATTAAATTTGATGATGATATGCAGTTCCTTGACGTGTGTTACCGGGTGAAGATAGACAACAAATTACAGTACAAAGGCGGCAGCTGTTTCTCAAAAGGACGCCTCATGCAAAAGGGACAACCCGGACAAGAGCCACAAGAACGGACCATCCTACATGGAATCACAGGCATGGTGTCTCCGGGAGAAATCCTAGCCATTCTCGGGCCATCGGGCAGCGGCAAATCCACGCTCCTCAACGCCCTTGCTGGCAGGCTTACCCGGAGACACCATGGGTCTGTCTTAGCCAACGGTCGAAGCCTCACCAAAGCCGTCCTCCGTAGGACCGGCTTCGTAACTCAGGACGACGTTCTCTATCCTCACCTCACTGTCCGCGAAACCCTCGTTTTCTGCTCCCTCCTCCGCCTCCCTCAAAGCCTCTCCAAAAGAGACAAAATCTCCGCCGCCGAGTCGGTGATCTCCGAGCTGGGATTGCACAAGTGCGAGAACACCATCATCGGCAACACCTTCATACGTGGCGTGTCGGGAGGAGAGAGAAAGCGAGTGAGCATAGGGCACGAGATGCTGATGAATCCCAGCTTGCTGATCCTGGACGAGCCGACGTCGGGCTTGGACTCTACAGCGGCTCACCGGCTGGTCAGCACTCTGGGGTCGCTGGCTCAGAAAGGAAGGACGATCGTGACGTCCATGCACCAGCCGTCGAGCCGAGTTTACCAGATGCTCGAGTCGGTGCTGGTGCTGAGCGATGGAAAGTGCTTGTATTTTGGGAAGGGGAGCGAGGCCATGAGCTACTTCGGATCTCTTGGCTTCGCGCCGGCTTTTCCTATGAACCCTGCGGACTTTCTCCTTGATCTCGCTAACGGTACGCCACCTTTTCCAACCTTGTTCTAGCTTACAATAATTGTTGTTTGATCAATTTATTTTTGCTCCATCACATCAATATTTAGAGTGTCGTTCTAATTTAGTTAATTCTATTATTTTGAATCCTTTATAAATTTAGAGTTTAATTCTCAGTAGCAATTCATTTTCACTAGTTCTTTTTTATTACGTGTAGTGGGAATAATATAGCAAATGGCAGATATATCCAATCATGTTATACAACATGACAAAAGTGTACACATCCTTCAAGAGTTTTATTATTTGAGAAAAAAACCATTCAAATCCGAAGTTGTTTGGTCATTTATATTGTGAAAAAAAAAGAAGCAGCTGGCTAGGTAAAAATGAAACACATCAAATGGCTAAGGGATTTCCTATTTAGCTGAGTTTTACATGGATAGTAGAGAAAATAAAATGTCTTTGTATAGAAAATATATATCCGAGAAAAAAAGTGGGGTCCATATAATCCAGTTAAGGCGATCCATGTCCAAAAGTAAGTCTCGAGCTAGCTAGCAATTCCTTGTCCATACTTCAGCTGTTATTTACTGCGATCCATATGCATATGGCCATGGTTGTATGTATCATGGGCTATCAGTCTGTGTCCTCCATCGATGGTGGCAGAGTACATTAACTATCAGTCTCCCATAACTTCACAAGTCCTTTTTGGTAATTTTCTCGTTGATGATGCACAAGAAACATTAGAATGAACTTAGCCACACACAGCTAGCTACAAAAAGAAAGAAGAAAAAAAAAAGTTCTTTTAGGATGACTTGGCATTCTGTAAAGGTCGCATTTCTTTCAATAAAAAAACAGATTTGTTATAATAATGCTTTCGTGCTCTCCACGTGTCTCTTTTGGTTAGAACGATGATCTTTCCCTTGAATTGACTCATGCACTCCCTCTCTCTCTCTCTCTCTCTCTCTCTCTCTCTCTCTCTCTATTTAAAATAATGTCAAAACATAAAATAACCAAATTCCTATTACTTTGATCTTTGAGTAGACATTAGAATTTTGGGCTAAATTTAATGAATTAAAGTCATGCATCCTGTAGGCTGTAGCTTGTTGTAACTTGTGCTGTGGTCTTAACTTATAATAATAAGTTTGGGTTTAAGTCGATAGCTACATATTTTCAAGGAAGGTTATTTTGTGAGACAAGTACTTTGTAGTGATATCGTTGAGGTGTGCAGTCTAAAATATAGACAAGACATGCAAAGGACCGAGAAAGTCTTCTTTTATTTATAGCGGTATTTCTGTTCTCAATATTGTAAGAGTTTTTAGATTGAACTCGTCTCTCGTTCTTTGATTAGAAAAAAAATTAGGTTTCCGGATTTTAATTCAGCAGATGGGGCTTCCAAATCCTTTAGTGCAGCACAGAACCCTTTAATTAATTTCCAAAGAAGGTTTCCATTGACGGATTTCTGGCCACCAATATTTCCCCAATTTAGTAAGAAGATATGTGGTATGGAGAGTGCAGTCAGCAAACAAAATAATATAGTATGGACAGTTGTGTAGCCCACTATATATCACACCCTTAATTTCAACAGAGATTCAATGATCTTATGGGCTATCTATGCCGCTTTCGACCGTCCACTCAATCCCAATGCTTCATGGTGTGATATGAGCTACTCAATGATATAATGCAAATATAATTTTATATATATATATTGTTCAATTAAGTTGACCGTTATTCATTGGGGGTTTGCGGATCATGCATTGGTAGTGACATGTTATGTTGCTCCTTAAAATGTAAGACCCTTGCGAATTTATTCATCATATCTTCTCGAACTATGATGGAGTTTTTTATATTTAAAATTCTATAACAACGATGGATATTTTTATCATATCTCGTATTATTGTGTACTAGTTCTTAACCGTGTAACTTGTTGAGGTTTAGCGTGGTTGTCTAATATAGTATCAGAGCTCTGTTGTTATTGAAACTTTGAATTATTATTCATGGATCTGCGATTCAATTCTTAATTAATTTATGAGATATGATTGAAAGCCCCTGTTATTAGTGCTTAGAGAGAATATAGGTGGTGTTTGTCACAAAACTAAAGCTACAATTAAAGAATGCACAAAGAATTGTAGAACAAGTACGTGCTCTTTGACCAGCTAGCTATAGGACTTTTTATCTCTTGTAGGCAGAAGACCATGCTCAACTTTAGAGAGGGTTAAACAAACTTGAAGGGGCTTCTTGTCCCTTAAAAATACTTTTCCTTTAATCTATTCGTAGACACTATGATATATATATTTGTGGATTGAAGTGGAGAAATCGATGACGGCATTGATAGCGTGAGAAACCATCATTTGGTTAAGAAAGCATAAACATTTCGATGTTGGCGAATCGCATCGTTGTCTCTTTATTGAATAGTATACTTGTACATTATGAGAAAGTTTCAATTGAGAGATCCTCACGAAACTCTTATTATTTTGTTAGTGCCTAATCTTTAGTGTGTTTGAATTATGCACCCTTTAATTTTCGGGATCTTACTTAGCCTCTAGCCATACACTACACGTATGTTGATTGACGTTTTAAATGCGATAATTTCTATGTACATTATATCATTTTGTATAAAAAAAAACCCCTTGGGAGTTTTTATTTTCTTTCTAAACAGAAAATTTAATAAAGGACATGTTCTTTATAACTTAGGTATCTTTAACTTGACATTATTGCGTTGGTATTGGATAGTGGATATAGGCCATCCTATAACATCATTACTCATATTTGACCACAACCTCATGTGTGCATTCATCTGGCCACTAGCCACAAATCATCACTTCAATAAAGTGGGTTTCCTTGGTCATTGCATATGCCTTTTTCGTCTTTTATTTTTTAATAAAATAAAAAATTAGGCGAGATTAGCTTCTCAATATCAGTTATCAGAGGCACGTCTTTCAAGTCTCATTTACCTTTTTTCTCGAATCTTAAACTTAGGATATATTAAGGAGCGACACGTGTTAAATTTGTAGCATTCATCTCACTTAGTCCTCCTTTTTAAGGTTTGAAAATGCACAAAAAGCTAAAAAGGTTACAAAGAAAAATTTTGAGAAATTTTTTTTTTTGAGAAAAATTAAGTTGGAGCAAGTGGTGGCCCCTCCTTTTAGTGGCAGCACCAACATCAGTGGCCTCTCACCTTACCACCATCACCGGTCTGCTTTATCAGCTAAGCTTAATTCGGTCTGCTGCTTATTATTATTTGGTCGTGCATGATAATATAATTAATATTTGTTTAGTTATTGTGCATCTCCTAGTCATTTCTGTTTTTTTTTTAATAGTAAAAAAAAGAGTGTTTCTAATTTCGTATTTAAGTACCAATTAATGTCCTAATCATCAATGGACCAACGTCTACTTTGGATATAATATCATTATGAGTGTCATTTTTGGTATTCAAGGTTCTTTGATTGAAAGATTTAAGTTATGCCTATGTCTACTTATGTGTGTCATCTTCTTAAGTCTCTTTTTAGATAAATAGTACTTATTGACACAAACCTAGTTGGCCACTGATACAGAGTCTAATTAGTTAATAGCACGTGAATGGTCCGTGACCAATTTTTTGTAGGCACAAATGTACGTACAGTATTATTAAGGGAGTTTCACTATTATAAAGTAATATAATGAAGTTAGATATATAGTAATATTTGTAAGCATTAATTAATTTTCAGTGAATTATATGTATATATGCAGGAGTTTGCCAACTTAATGGTGTAAGCGAAAGAGATACGCCCAACATGAAAGAAATCCTTGTTTCCTCATACAATACGTTGTTAGCTCCCAAGGTGAAGGCTGAGTGCTTGGAAAATGGCCTTGTTGTATCAACCAAAGAAAATGCCTACATCGAGAACCATTCTTGTAATAAAGATGAGCGCAGAAATATTGGTCTCACAAAAATCCCTAGGGTTTCCACTTGGTTCAACCAATTCAACATTTTGCTGCAAAGAAGCCTCAAGGAACGAAAGCATGAAGCCTTCAACTCACTGAGAGTGTTCCAAGTAGCGGCTGGAGCCTTGTTAGCTGGCTTAATGTGGTGGCAATCTGATTATTTAGATGTCCAGGATCGTTTAGGGCTTCTCTTCTTCATCTCTATTTTCTGGGGTGTCCTGCCCTCTTTCAACTCTGTTTTCGCATTCCCTCAAGAACGCGCCATCTTCCTCAAGGAACAGGCCTCGGGTATGTACACACTGTCTTCATATTTCATGGCTCGATTGGTTGGAGACTTACCAATGGAGCTCATTCTCCCTACAATCTTTCTCACCATCGCTTACTGGATGGCTGGATTAAAACCCGATTTCGGTGCTTTTCTCTTGACATTACTGGTTCTACTCGGCTATGTGCTTGTGTCTCAAGGGCTTGGCCTTGCTTTAGGCGCTGCTATCATGGATGCCAAACAGGCTTCCACCGTAGCCACCGTGACGATGCTAGCTTTTGTGCTAACCGGAGGATATTACGTGCATAAGGTTCCGTCCTGTTTGGCTTGGATCAAATATATTTCTACTACGTTTTACAGTTATAGGCTGCTAATCAATGTGCAATATGGGGAAGGTCCTAAAATCTCTTCCCTCTTGGGCTGCTCATCTCAACGTCATCATCATGCAGGTGATCATAAAGTAAACTGCAAGTTTGTTGAACAGGATGTTGCAGGGCAAATTAGCCCTGTGGTGAGCGTTTGTGTCCTGTTGTTTATGTTTTTTGCATATAGATTATTAGCTTATCTTGCATTAATGAGACGAATTAAAGCCTAAATTAAGTCTACAATTTTACATCACATGCATCTAAGTTCCTTGTTCTTTAAGGGTTCTCTTAATTGTAATTAATTCTCCAGAATGGATGAGGAGACTCAGAAGTCAGAAGGGTGGATTTTTCTTTTTTCTTTTTCCCTCTTATTTTGTGCTTGCAATGTACAAGTTGATAGATCTTATGTCAGCAACATTGCTGTATTCCATTGCAGTACATCGAATCGAAATAACTGTAAGTTTGAACTTTGAAGCATCAAAAGAGCGATGCTGTGATTGTAAATGTGAATAATGAACACAACAAATCGTTCAATGGTATGGATGAAATGCAATATTGCATATAAAACGTAGAAGTTAAAGTGGCACCCCACTTTGCCCGGTAGAAGTTAAAGTGGCACCCCATTAACCAATCTTTTGTGTTTTACTTTGGCCTCAATCATTAAATATGTTAAATAATTTGTTAAAAACGCTGACGTGGTATGAATGAGATTCACTTTTCAGTGAGATAGATGCTACATAAGTGCCACGAGTAAAAAATAATAGTCATAAATTTAACAAAAATTATATTTAAAAATTAATATTTTTTTTGTCTCCTCTCCTCTTTACCCAATCCCTTCCCTATAACTATTAAAAACTTACTTGTAACGAGCATAATTTTGTTTTGCTATCCCCAACCAATAATACAATAACACGTGAAAAAGTTATCTCACGTGTCATTGCGTTATTGGCTTGGAATAGCAAAAAGTGATAGGACCCGACCCAAATTCCACTTTGGAATCTATGCCGAACCCTGTGCGTGTCCAATAATTGACAACTGTTGGGCACACTTGACCAAATTGCCATTCTGACTAAAACTCAAAATTTCTTTTAAGGTTTGACTTATGCCGAAAATTTGGCAGAGTCTCCCCTATAAATTGCTCATTTCCCAAAATTTTCACTTGTACAAAATGCAACTCATATATTCCCAATCGTTCAGCATGCACAATATTATAACACACACACGCAATCCAACAACAAATCTTTGTGGCCTCAGGCCTTACCTAAATACTAGGGCAAATCAGAGCATGCTAATTCAGTTAATTTACAAAAATAGTACGGTTACATGAGAATATCCTACATTGTGGAAAAAGGATGAGTGGTGGGTGATGATCACTCTGTGGTGGTGCTCTGGTACACAACTACTACCAGGGGGCGGAAAACATTAAAAGTGTGAGTGGACAAAAGAAAGTTTTGGAAAATAATATCAACATACTAACCCCCTTGTTAAAACATTTGAAAATTCAATTATATCCATGTTCTATATTCGTACAAAAATCAAGCATGCATATCTATATACATATAATTGTTCACACATTCAATCAATTCATCAAAACCATTTGAAAGCATCGAAAAATGATAATTTCTTTCCACCTAGGTGTACCCCTCATAAAACCGTCAATTCCATGATTTTTTTTCTATTTATTTCCCATATTATACTGTCAATTCCAAGTGTCACATAAGTGACACATCCTCGTAGAACTAGGAAACACAAAGTTAACCCGAGCCGCATTCCTTGCAGAACTTAGGAGACATTTAGTCAACCTGAGCCGCATTCCTCGCTCCTCATGGTTCGGATATCCCTAGGACTTGTGGGGCAAATGTCAAACGTGCGATGACTCAACCGAAAGCAACTAGGATGTCCGTGGACATCATTATATCCGAATGCAACATTTGGGTACCTATGGTGGTTTAAAAACACAAGCCTTTCTTGGAAAATTTCTCACTCAACCCTTAAATCTTGTTACCATTTCCTTTTCTACTTTCCAAGCCATTCACATTTAATCATAAACAAAATTTAATAAAAGCATTTGAATTCAAACTTTATGCTTGGAAAGTAAAAGTCATAAATAATTCATTCATGATCAATTAATAAAACTTTTACTGCATAAAATTCATTTATAAAACAAAAGTCCACTCACTGCGTGTCCGAGCTAGCCTGACCCTTCGAGGGTCCTTCCTGTAGGTTTGATGGAGCCCAAGTACCTATTTAAGCGATTAAAATATTAAATTAATAATATAGCTCAATCACAAATATTTAATCAAAACCCTGACCCATGCCTTAAAGTGCGTGTGTTTAACTTTAGAAGGTTCCTAGGCCCATTTCCAACAGTTCTGACAAGTGGAATGGTCTGAAAAGACCCGAGGTTAAATACTCATATTGGTCAACCCGGTCCCCCGTGGGGTCCACGACCTCCGATTAATAATCCGAAAGGTCCTATAGGTTTACCAAAATTTACTAACCATGTCCTGCAAGCTTGGTCTAGATTGAACAGTCGAGTACCGTTTAACCTATACTTTGAATTATTGAATCGGAGTATCCGGGACTCTGATTCTCGATCCGTGAATTCCTACATGATCCTAGAGGTGCCTAGATCAACATATGTTAAATTGGAGTCGATCCACCGGTCCGAACAAATAGAACCCGGATAACGCCTAATATGCGATATCCGATCGACAATCAAACAAAAACCAAATTCTAATCCAAGGATACCGTCGTGCTAGGGACGACATGGTGATCATTTTAGGACCAAAACCCAACCTTGACATCTTGCCGACGCGCCGCCACTGCCGACGGATGTCTAGAGTAATTTTTCGGCGGTTGGAAAACTCAAAACCGCCGGCCAATATTCATACCAACAAGCACATTGAGAAGAGTAACTTTATACCTTTGCTCGGAGATCAATTCAATCATTAAGGCCCTCGAACGAACGGTTTTGTCTTTGAAAAACCTAGAAATTTCTAGGTTTGGATTCAATGATTTCCAGGTGAAATCATGTCGGGTCTTCAAGGGAAATTACAGAGGGAAGGTGGGGGAGTGTTTTGGGTATGATTACACGGCCTGTGGTGGCTAGAGTTGGCTGGAATCGCCGTCAGAAGTCGCTGAGGTCGAGGTAGCGCTGCACAGAGGGGAGAGACAGATTCGTGAGAGAGAGAGAGAGAGAGAGAGAAAATTTGATTTTTAAAAACCCATTTTGAAATATTTACGATTATGCCACTAGGCTTCCGTAGATCATAACTTCTTCGTTACAACTCCGATTTAAGCCCACTACGTGTCTACAGATTCATCTCGACGTGCTTTACGCAACGATAATATTTTTCGAACAAAAAGTCAACTTTTAAACCCTTTAAAGTATTCTCGGGGTAAAATTATCTTTTACTTGAATATTTTAATAATTAAATATTAATTTAGGATCGGGTTATTACAATCTACACCCCTTATAAAAATTTTGTCCTCGAAATTTCATACATGTCACTCGAAGAGGTAAGGATATTGGGCCCGCATTTGCTTCTCGGGTTTCCAAGTGGCCTCCTCCACTGCGTGACTCCTCCACAGGACTTTCACAAGTGGGATTTCTCTAGAATGTAGTATTTGTATCTTCCCATCCAAAATCTGAACGGGTTGCTCCATATAACTCAAATCATCCTTCAGTTCTACTGGTTGCAACTTGAGAACATGAGAAGGGTACGAAATGTACTTTAGGAGCATGGAGACGTGGAATACATCATGTAACCGAGAAAGTTCCAAAGGTAAGGCAAGTCTATAAGCCACTGGGCCCACACGCTCCAAAATATCTTATAGCCCAATGTAACGAGGGCTTCACTTTCACCGCTTCCCAAATCTCACCACATCTTTCCAAATAGACAACTTTAAGAATAGTCAGTCACCAACTTCAAACTGAAGATCCTTCCTTCTGTTATCTGCATAGCTCTTTTGTCGGTCTTATGCTGCCTTAAGTCTTTCCCTGATTAATTTAACTTTCTCCTTTGTTGCTTCAACATCTTCAGATACTTCCAATCTTTTCTCACCTACTTCATCCCAATAAATTGGAGTTTGTTGAGGCCCAAAAATTCAA
Organism: Prunus kanzakura; assembly: GCA_020521455.1. NCBI lineage: Eukaryota > Viridiplantae > Streptophyta > Magnoliopsida > Rosales > Rosaceae > Prunus > Prunus kanzakura. The sequence goes on along the minus strand of BPUM01000929.1, from coordinate 438,812 downwards.
GGGCTAGGCCCAAACTTATTCTTAGCCCGGTACAAATAATTAGTCACAAAAGAAGCCCAATCGGGGCATAAAGAGAAATTGTAGGACACGCCTACATAAGCCATGGGTCATGTGTCACGCCAAGCAAGCATGTGCAAAAGGGCCAAAAATGCAACGACTTTATAAATTCACGCTCATCAACCTATCCGACGTTATTCTATCCGATCACGGCTTGTTATGGCGCAATAAAACTCAGGTGCAAGCATGATAAATAAACACACAGTGCCCTCAAGCCATGCTACGAGCTCAAGTGGGCCTAAGCCACATAATTACTCGGGGCTTGCTGAGAAGGTTGTGGTATGGACGGGTACGAGCACTCACAGGACCCATTGAGGGACCAAGGAATGGAAGTTTTAGGCCACTTGGGAGCACTAAAACTCAAGCCCATTCCCCGGGCCCAAATACATGGGTTAGTGTCCGCCGCGCAAATCTCACGGCCTGGGGTTCCGGGCCGAGGGGATCTGCGTTGAACACGCGGTTTCCTGCTTTTGGACGGGGTGCGTTTGTGCGCGGGCGTGCCAGCACGGTCTACCGTGCGTCGAGATGTTTGAGGTGTTGATAGTGTTTAGATGGTGCGCCTGTCTGAACTCGTCTTCTAATCAAACGATTGTAGCCGAGAGAGGAACTAGTCTCGGCTGTAAGGTTCACGGCCTGAACTACAAGGCCGTTGAGTGGTGGTGTTTGGTGGGTTTTGGGGCGGTGCTCCGGCGCGCCACTCGATGAGCGGCGGTCGTATGATATATGGGGTGAGTGAGCGAACAACAAGGGTGGTGCTCCGGCGCTTTGAAAATCAAGGGTCGTTTGATATATTGATGAATGGATTTTCCTTACAGACTAACACTACTCCTAGAAAAGCAAGTAAAGATATTGAAAGTGCATTACAGGAAAATATAAGTTGCTCCGTGGGAGGCTTTTGTTTGGTGTTTGAACCCTTTGAAAGTGGTCTTGAGTCTTGTATTTATAGGTAGAGCTCCTGGAGGGATAATCGAGGCTGAAAATCTGCATGGTGGAGCCTGATTATACCAAGTGGGTAGTCCAATCGACATTTGGGATCGTGAAGTATGGTGGTGTGACTCCATGAATCCCGGTGAATCTCGGCCGCCGCCCTGATCGTGGGTTCTGCGCTTCTGGCCGTGGAGACGCATTTATTGCTCTGATAGCCAATTATCTAATCTCTCAAACTGCAAAGAGCTTTGTGAGAATGTTGGCGTCTAATCATTCTGATTTCTGTCACCAAATCCTGACTCCAATCACATCCCACCTTCCCTCGCGCATTGAATGCTCATTCTTGGCCAGTGGGTTTGCTGCAATAAACAGAGACCTTGCTTCATTAAATGGAGCGTGGGACCCTGCTGTCACGTGACGATCTGACTTTAATGCCTTTGGCCGTGACCTCGCTCGATCTCGGCCTCAGCCTATAACCTTGGCCGAGATAACCATGCCTTGGTGGTTTTCCTCATGTTTCTCTGGAAAGCCAACACCCTGACAAAACGCTGTGTTTCAGCTTGAGGCCGAGAAGAGTTATTCCCTCGGCCGATTCACGGCCGTGGTTTATTAGGCACAAACAGTTAGCATGAGAGAGGGAAAATGGGGCCCAATGCCTTGGGAGAACATCTCATAGGTTGCTGTAGCACTTAGGCAAACCCATGTTAGTTAGAACGCCCAAAACAAATAGGCCACTTCCAGCAGCTTGACGAAAACATGCGGGCCACTGGAAAGAGAACACCAATAACCTAATACCTATGAGCGAAGCCCAGCCCAGGTCCTTGTTAAAAATCTGGCGTCGTGTTCCAACCTTGACAGAGCTCCACAAACAGCCAACAAGAAACCATTGCAAGAACCAAAGGAAATCCATGTGTGTAAGAGGAATACCCAGTGGACAAACAACTTCATCCATTCTCTTTTTCCTCTGCAAACTCTGATTTGAAAACCAAGGGAGAAAGAAGGTGGCGTTTCATCCCCATGGGGAGGTCCAGCCGCATAAAACCTTGGAACCCCAAAAAACCTTTGACTCAGGCGCTCTGGTCGAAGAGATTTCACAAGAAGGGGAGTAATTGGAAAAAAGTAAAGGAAAAGTGGGAATGGAGAATCAACGAAATTAGGGTTCCAAATGCCTATAAAAGAGAGCTTCCTCTACCCAGAAAAACACCACCATCCCAGAGCTCGACCAAGCTTTGTCAAGCAAACTGGAATATACTCTAGGCACCTCTCCCTCCATTATCTTCCCTATTTTCTCATTGAAGTCCTCCTAATTTTCTTCTTCCCTTACTCTGAACTTTTCCTTTTTCCTCTCTCCGTAAGAAATCCACTCTTCTCTCTCTCAAATTGCTAAACTTGTGAAGACTCAGCTCCCATGCCACAAGCTCCTAAAGCCAACTCCTTTATCAGCTTGTCATGCTTATTAGTGAAAAGAACCTGAAAGTGTTTCTTCTAAGGTTTTAGCAAGCCTTTTTAAAAACTCTTTTGGGAGCCCAGTTCTTGAACTCATGCAGCAGGGGGTTTTTGTTCCTTTTTCTTCTTATAGCAGCCCAAGCCTATTCGTCATGCTGCTGAAATAAAAAGACCCTTACATAAATTGGCGACTCTGCTGGGTACCAGGCTGCCATTTTCACTAATGCCTCCGAAGAAGAAGACCAGAAGCAATACCATGGCTTCCCAAGATGGGCCCGACCATGGTGATTCTGAATCAAGACAGAATGCCTCTTCTAGAGAGTAAGAACGTGCAAGTGAGGGAGCTTTCACCCTCAAAAACCTCATCACGGCCATCCAGGCTATGAGGGAAACCCAGAGGGGGATGATGGACACTATCAAGGAACTGAAAGGTTCTGTCTCTAATCCAACCGAAGAAAACGATAGACACCCACAGGAGGAGTCTGCTGCTGCTGGAAAAGGGTCTGAACAGAAGGGACCATCTTTTGTCACCCAGGAGGATGTCGTTGCCATGCTGGAAAGAGAGCTTAACCAAAGTCAAGAAGATTGGAAGTACGTCCCTCAGCCACTATATCCATTGAGCTTACTCCAGCAGCTGTATCCTAAAGGCTACGAGGCACCAAGCTTTCTTCTTATTGATGGAAGGAAAGGAAGTCCAAAGGAGCATGTCAATCGCTTTATTGATGCTTTGGGGCCACATGCTGGTGATTATAATCTCCGGCTCCGAGAATTTTCGAAAAGCCTTACCGATCATGCTTACACGTGGTACACCACTTTGGCACCAGGCTCCGTTTGCTCATGGGAAGACTTGGCAAGCAGGTTCTGCAAAAAATATTTCCAGCACGAAGAAAGAGTCACTACTACTCAACTCAACAATACGCGTCAAAAGCATGGGGAGGATCCCGTAGACTTCGTACGTAGGTTTCGGGACCTAGCCCTAGACTGCTATGATGAGAAGGATGAGGAAGCGCTCGTTGAGATTTGCATAAGCAATATTGTGGCAGATTATAGGGTCTATCTCGAAAATATTGGCATTAGCCAATTTTCTCGACTGCTGGAAGCAGTAAGAAGAACAAGCATGTCTGTCAAGCTGACAGGGCAAAGAACTTGGAGGATCGAGAAGAAGGAGGCGCACGAAACGCTAGCTATAGATGACAAGTCGTCCGGTGACTACAACTCACGCAAGCGGAAGGATAGAGAGATATATCCTCCATTGCCATGCAAAGATGAAGAGTTCCACGCTATCCTTGATACAATGATTGCGGACGGTGCAATCAAACCTCTTAGACCCTACAAAGTTCCTACCAGGGAAGAGAAGAATGATCCTAGGTACTTCCGCTATCACCAGTTCGTGGGACATCCAACCACTGCTTGCCAAACTCTAAGAAGGATCTTGCATGCTAAAATACCTGAGGGACTTCTTGAGCTTCCCTCTAGGAAGCAGGCCATTGATGAAGACCCCTTGCCAAAACGAAGGGGAAAAGAGATAGCTGCTGTTATCACATGTTCCGATGACTTGCTCGACGACGATGAGTTATGCCATGTTGGTTTTAAAACATTTTTAAGAAGTTCATTTGAATATTAAACATGCATTTAATCAAATTAATCGCAGCGGAAGAATAAGGTGGTTGTTCAAATTCAAAAACAAAACTTCTTCCAAGTATCTTAAGCCATGAACATTGATATGTTTTTCATAAATGAAAAATCAAGAGAAAGGATAAGATCTAATTACCCTTGAAGCAATTATATGAACCAATTTGTGTTTGGTCTTCTCTTGATGATTTCCTCTTTGTTGATCTCCTCTTTGATCTTTGCTCCTTAATCTTTCTCCTCCATGTGAGCCACAAAAGTATATGGCCTCTAAGTCTCCACACCAATGGAACCTTGAGATGAGAAGAAGTGTCTTGAGAATACTTGGATGCTAGTGCAAGATTCTCAAGATTGGTTTCAATCTAAACCACTTTGAAAGAAGATAGTGTTTTCACTCTTGAAAAACTCACAACTATCTCTCTTTGATCTCCCAAACCTATTTGGTTGATGATGGATTGTGTTTGTGTGTTAATTAGCTTATGGAAACAATTCCCATACACCTTTACTTAAGCATTTTCGGCCAAACCCAATTGGGCTTCCAAAATTGGGCCTTATGACACTCAAGCCATAATTTAGGTGTCTTAAGTCCATGGGCTTGATACCCAACCATTTGGGCTTCTCATTAACTATTACCGAGGCCCAAATATATTTTTACACGTAGTAAATCATCCACATCAAATCAATCAAATTGATTTCCTCATTCTCATTTGTATTACTCAAAGTTAACCATTTAAGGTGTGCGATCCATTAGGTTCTAATTTAGCAAGGCAGTGGGAAAATTAGAACTCTTTCTAACCAACTGGAATTAAAACCCCCTTTTAATTCTTCCTTTATTTGGATTGATCACAATCAATCCTAGGACTTCCACAAGCCAAGAGTGACATCTAGCAATATATCATGGCTAACCAAGCCAATTAGAATAGATGAAGAACCTATTCAGTTGGAATTGCAATGCAATACGGTCCTTCTCTTATACAATGTTTCCAATCATATTATTAGGGTACGGATTGATAATGTCAAACCCCTAATATGATTAACCTCATGTGATTCAATAGAACATAATTAAAACCACTTTTTAAATCATGTTCAAGTACTTCGGCCGAAGATTCACTGAATCATATCTTGAAACATTCTCCTTTTCTTATCAAAGGTAGAGATTCCTTATTGTACATTCACATGCCTCCATGATGAATTAAGAGATCCCAATAACACATAAGGAAAATCTTTTACGACTTGCCTTTGTGAGCTATCAAAGATCAATAATGCATCACAAGACAACCATGATGCCTCAGGTCTAAGGACTAATTTGCATTATTGCAACTATGAGTTCTCGTTTGACATATAGATAAATACTCCATACGAGAACTGCGGTTGATCGCGTTCAGTGTACTCATTCACTAATGAGCACCCACATACTTGTATTAGTGTCAACTACACAAATGGTTTGAGACCAACCATCCTCATTATTGAGCATACATAGTATGTGCCAATCTTGACGGTTTATCAATGCCCATTTGATAACCTTATGATTAGGAACATTTTGGGATACTACAGTTAGAGATTAAAGGTCTCCCGAATCTAAACTTCTTTAGATTACTTTATCTCTTATTTAGTATACCCTGGACTTTTGTTTCTTTACGCGATATAAAAGATAACAAAATAATATTGCCCTTTATTTATCATATACGAAATGTATTCTAAGGAGATTACATCAAATGTATTGGCTCTTAGGGCACATTTCTAACAATCTCTCACTTGCACTAGAGCCATTTAGCCATGTATCTAATACCCATTTTCTCTGTATGTCTATCCAGTTGTGACTATGACATAGGCTTAGTGAGTGGATCTGCTACGTTGTCTGCTGATGCAACCTTTAGGATGCACACATCACCATTCGAAATGAGTTCTCGAATCTTGTGGAATTTTCTGTCAATGTGTTTGGATCTCTGATGAGACCTTGGTTCTTTGGCTTGACCTATCGCCCCATTATTGTCACAGTACAAAGGTACTGGTGACATTATGGTTGGAACCACATTTAGTTCGGTAATGAACTTTTTCATCCAAACAGCTTCCTTTGCCGCTTCTGAGGCAGCAATGTACTCAGCTTCAGTGGTGGAGTCAGCAGTAACACTTTGTTTACAGCTTCTCCAACTAACAACGCCTCCATTCAGAATGAAGACGTACCCAGATGTGGATTTACGATCATCAACATCAGATGCGAAATCCGAATCAGTAAACGCTTCCACCCGTAACTCTGATGTTCCTCCATAAATAGGGAACATATCCTTAGTCCTTCGTAAGTATTTAAGGATACACTTAACAGCTCCCCAATGATCTAATCCTGGGTTTGACTGATATCTACTTGTTATACTAACAGCATAACTGATATCCGGTCTTGTACAAACCATGGCATACATGAGACTCCCTATTGCTGATGCATAAGGGATTTTACTCATCTGCTGTATCTCTTCAGGAGTTTTCGGACACATGTTCTTAGAAAGGTGAAGTCCATGTCTAACTGGAAGTAACCCTTTCTTAGATTGTTCCATATGAAATCTCTTTAGCACCTTATCTATATACAAGGATTGAGATAATCCAATTATTCTCTGAGATCTATCACGGTAAATCTTTATTCCAAGTATATAAGATGCCTCTCCTAAATCTTTCATTGAGAATGATTTAGTGAGCCACAGCTTCATTGAAGACAGCATTCCTATATCGTTTCCAATAATCAGTATGTCATCCACATACAACACTAGGAATACTACCGAACTCCCACTGACCTTTTTGTACACACATTGGTCATCCATGTTTTGCATGAAGTTAAACGATTTGACAACTTCATCAAAGCGGATGTTCCAACTCCTAGAAGCTTGCTTCAACCCATAAATGGATTTATGTAGCTTGCATACCTTATGCTTATCAGCTGTAGAAATGAAGCCTTCAGGTTGTTCCATGTATAGTTCTTCCTGAAGGTGGCCATTAAGAAAAGCCGTCTTCACATCCATTTGCCAAATCTCATAATCATGGTATGCAGCTATTGCAAGCAAAATCCGAATAGACTTTGTCATAGCGACAGGAGAGAAGGTTTCTTCATAGTCAATCCCTTCTCTCTGCTTGTAGCCCTTTGGTACTAGCCTTGCCTTGTAGGTTTCTATTTTCCCATCTGAGCCTATCTTCCTCTTAAAGATCCATTTATTTCCTATTGGTACAATACCAGGAGGCGGATCAACTAGAGTCCAGACTTGGTTGGTATACATAGAATCCATTTCGGATTTCATGGCTCCAAGCCATTTCTGTGAGTCAATGTCTGACATTGCCTCATTGTAGTTCGAAGGGTCTTCAATATCCTCACAATCACTTAGGAGATTTAACTCTCCTTCGTTTTCATGAAGGAAACCATAATACCTCTCAGGCATTCTTCTAACCCTACTTGAACTACGCGGAGTTTGTGTTATATCAGTTTGTGGATCTGGGATTGCATTCAGTTCAGTGTTGATTTCTGGCTCTTTGGACAATTCCTTGAGTTCTATCTCATGTCCCCCTTTCCCATCAAGAGCGTATTCTCTTTCAAGGAAGGTAGCTGACCTTGCGACGAACACCTTTTGCTCGTCGATGTGATAGAAGTAATATCCCATAGTTTCCTTGGGATACCCGATAAACCTACACTTCACTGACCTTGCATCTAGTTTATCCACATCTTGTCTTTTGACATATGCTGGACAACCCCAAATCTTGATATAACCAAGACTTGGTTTCTTCCCAAACCACATTTCTTATGGAGTTTGTGGAACAGATTTGGAAGGCACTCTATTTAACAAATGAATTGCTGTTTCAAGTGCATATCCCCAAAAGGATATAGGTAAATCAGTATAGCTCATCATGGAACGAACCATATCCATTAAGGTTCGATTTCTCCTTTCAGAAACCCCATTATGTTGTGGAGTCCCTGGTGGAGTCCATTGTGATAAGATGCCATGTTCCTTGAGGTAATCAAGAAACTCTGTGCTTAAGTATTCACCTCCTCAATCAGATCTAAGGATTTTAATACTCTTGCCCTTTTGGTTTTCAACTTCATTTCTGAATTCCTGAAACTTTTCAAAAGATTCAGACTTATGCTTCATTAAGTATAAATACCCAAACCGTGAATGATCATCAGTAAAGGTAATGAAGTATGAATAACCTCCCCTTGCGTTTGTAGACAATGGTCCACAAACATCCGTGTGGATTAACTCCAACAACTCTGTAACTCTTTCTCCTTTTCCTGTAAAAGGAGACTTGGTCATTTTACCTTGTAGACAAGATTCACAAGTAGGCATAGGAGCAGGGTCTAAAGATCCAAGGCATCCATCTTTTGCCATCCGGTGAATCCTATCTTGGCCAATGTGTCCAAGTTTGAGGTGCCACAATTTAGTTGAGTTATCCACTTCTCTAGGCCTTTTAGGTCTAGGTGCATCTTTATCTATACAGTTAATACTACCATTCATTTCTAAATGAAAAAGACCATCAATCAAATTTGCATAAGCAATAATTCGATTATTATGTGAAATAGAACAAAGTAGTTTGTCAAACAAAACAACAAATCCGTCTCTTAAAAGCATAGAGACAGATATTAAGTTCTTTACACAACCAGAAATGAAATAACACTACTACAAAAATGGAAAAAGACGACCAGAAAAAGACGACGGCATAACATAAAACTGTCGTTGTATTTAAATCGACGACGGTATTAAAAAAAACCGTCGTGGATAAGTTCTTTACTGTTGAATATTTTTAAAAGACGACGCATACAAATAAAAAAGCGTCGTTTTTAAAAAAGGACTTCTTCAGAGTTAAAATCCGACCAAAAAACAACGACAGCAGGTATGAATCCACCGACGTAGAAAATAAAGACGACAGTTCACCAAAAAACCTGCCGTGTTAACTCCTAACTAAACACGACCAACTGTTCTTAATCCGCGTCGTATAATATAATGGAATCCACGTCTGTATACTACGACGGTGCATTCTCTGTAAACCGCCGACTAATTATTTTGGAGTATACTACGACGGTACCTACAACACTACTGTCGTTTTTATTTACCACGTCCTAAGTTCAAATTACCGTCGTATTTTTTCAATTTATACGTCTTCCTTCTCTGTAAACCGCCGTCTTATTTTTATAGCTTTTAAAATTAATTAATTTTTCTTTTATTTTGGTAATATCTTTCTTAACACAAAACAAAATTTAATTCTCAATCCTCAACAACATTTTCATCTTAAAAGGCAAATCTCTTCGTGTTAAATATTGATCAATATTTACACAATATATGTACACAAATTTGGCAAATACATCGTGGTTTCTTTTCTGCCTTCACCCTCAGCTTGTTCAACTGTTTCTTCCTCTCATATGCAAGCTGGGCCCTCTCCTTCCTCTTGTTCTCAAGCTCCTGCACAGCCACAGATGAATATCTAATAATTTCAGAAAATCAAAATCAACAAAGTATGAAAAGCTCACTCCTCGATTCCCATTTTAATCAAAATCAACTGTTTCTTCAAAACTCCTGTGTAGCAAGGGTGGAACCAGACTTAGAACCTGTTGTGGGTTGTGCCCTCATATGCCTTCAATCGGGCAAGTGCGGCTGCAAACCCATGCAGGTTCTAAGGCTGGTTCCACCCTTGCTACACAGGAGGAAAGATTATGCAAACCCATGGGAAGTGAGGAATCATTCTGCAAACCCATTTGCTTTCAGAAAGACAATTTCTTGTGAGGGTTAAAAAACGCGTGAAAAAATGCTATTTAAACAAAATAACCGTAAATATCCACGTCGGTTATAATATAAATACCGACGTCATATTTGAATAATCAACATCATAACTACATTGGAAATCCAAAAGTCATTTGGCGCGTATTAAAAAGATAACTACATCGGAAATCCAAAAGTCATTTTGCGAGTATTAAAAAGAGAACAACGTCGTTTTATTAAAATACCACATCGTTGAATTTTAAAAGTACAACGTCAGTTTAGAGAAAAAAAGCGGCGTCATAACCAACGTCGTTGTATTGAACTCTGGGAAAATATATAAACTTTTCGTCACCTGACCTAATATTTTACGGTTTTCTCTTCCCGATAAAGTATCGTAGTTTCCCTCTCATTTCCCAAATCACCATTTTCGTCACCTGACCTAGCATCATCGTCTGAATCATCGTCTTCATCGTCCAAATCACCATTTTGGTCTTCGTCTTCGTAGGAAGGAAACATTTCTTTGCACGCCGGTGTTATTGAAGGTTTTTTCTCACTCTCTTCCCTTTTTTTACTTTTCATTTGCATGCTGTAGTTGTCTGGAAACAAGATTCTGTCAAATTGAAGAAATCTTTCACTGGTTTTGATTAAATACATAAGTAGATACTCTCACGACGCCAAAAGACGACAGTTCTGTCTTGTTTTCGACGATGGAATGGACACACCACGACGGCCGTAATGCAAACTGCACGACGGTGGCTAAAAACCGTCATGGTGTGACAATTAATACGTCGAAAACAAGATAAAACCGTCGTCTAGTGAGAGAAGAACAATCGTTTTGTAATTTTAAACCACGTCGGTTATTGTTAATAACCGACGTAGTTAATGCACATTTACGTCATGAAATATATAAAACCGTCGTCTTATTTTCATTCATGATCTAAGAGATTGCTTAATAGGACGTCACTTTTTTAGTGTTACCGTCGTTGTTTTATATTATTACGTCGTTTCTTTTTAATAACCGACGTTGTTTTTCTGGCAGATTAATCAAAAATGGTTTCGAAATCTCAAAACAAGGAAGCTGAAGCGTCAAAGGCCACAGCAGGTTCAATGGCACAAGGGGATGAACCCAAAACAGGTTCAGTGGAACTTGAAAAATCAACTCAAAGCAAACCCTCGAAGAGGATGAGATTTTCCTCAACCTCAGAGAAAGACTCGAGCACAGCCACATTTGTTGAGGAGCCAAAATTTGGCCGCGGTATCAGCACAATGAGCCGTGTTGTGAAGAGGAAAATTGAGAAGGTTAAGCCTGTGGTTGAGTTCAATAAAGATGGCAAACCACATGGCGAGGCTGCTGTTGGGATGCAGTCTTTCATTGGTGTTTTGGCACGCACCAGAGTCCCTCTTGTGGACAAGAAATGGAAACAATTACCCAAGGACGTGAAGGAGCAGATTTGGGAAGCTGTTCAAATGTCCTATGTTATTGGGGATAGTTACAAGAACTTGGTCTTGCAGTCTGCCGCCAAAAAATGGAAGGATTTCAAGTATAACATAACTAAGCACTATATCCTTCCATTCGCACATGACAAGGAGAAATTAAAAGAAACCCCTGCGCTTTATAAGTTCATAGAGAAATCGCAATGGGATGCCTTCGTAGCTTCAAGGTTAACCCCAGATTTTGAGGCTAAGCATACTGAGCAGAAGGAGAGGAGGGAGAAATTGGAGTACAACCATAGGTTGTCTAGAAAAGGGTATGTTGGTTTGACGGACCAATTGGTAGAAACCATGCCCGAAGGTCAAGAAATCGATCGAGCTGTTCTGTGGAAGAAAGCAAGAGAAGATAAAACAGGAAACATACCTGATCCAAAGGCTGCAGAGAAGGCAAAACTAATCGTAAGTCTCACTAACTCTGTTCTAAATTTGAAAAACAGAGTGTTTTATTTTGGTATAGACGTCGTTTATCTTTACATAAGCGACGTTATAAAGTGAACACCACGACGGGCTTAATTTACGGACGTTTAAAAGTGAATAGGACGTCGATTTTTGAATAAAGTAGACGTCTAGATAGAATTAATACGACGGATTAAATTATTCTATGAACTTCATTTTTGTTTTAAGTTTACTCACGCACACACTCTCCCTCTCTCTGTCTATTTCACTGAAATTTGTGGTGCACAATTTCTGGAAAAGAATGCATATTTCAATCGAGTTTTTTCACTTCTTCATTAAAACTTACGACGGTTTTATCTTATCCAGACGTTAGAATGCTTATACAACGACGGTAATTTTGTGCAGCCGTATGGAATTGTACATCTACGTCTGTTTGTTTAATAATACGTCGTCTTACTTTGAATACTACGACGGTCTTTTATTTATGTCTTAATCTGTTTCATTTTGAATATACGACGTATTTTTATATACCGACGTTGTAAAGTATAAACAACGACGGTATTTATATACAGACGTTTTAAATTAATACCACGTCAGTCATTTAATAAAAACCATCGTTGTTTATAATTTACAACGTCGGTATATGTGTCTGTCATACACCCTGCTCAGGTTCTAACAATCTCTCTTTCTCTCTTTTAGGATGATTTGCAAAAGCAAGTCTCCGAAGGCACTCTGACTGTCTCCAGGGGCAATGATATCTTGACTCTGGCTTTGGGAACCCCCGAGCATGGTGGGAGAGTCAGAGGAGCTGGTGCTGGCGTTACCCCAACTCAATTCTTCAATTTGCCGAAACAGCAGAGAGTGAAATTTGGTGACAAATTGAAGGAAAGTGTGAGGGAGGCAGTCAGAGAAGAGACCTTGAGGATTGAGGCGAAGTCAAGGGAAACTATAATGGAAGCAGTCAGAGCAGAGAGGGAGGCTATGTTGGCATATATCCGTCAACTAGTTCCTAATTTTGATCCCAGCCAGATGCTCCAAACCCCAATTTCTCCAAGGACTCCAATTCCTCCAATTATTTTACCCCCTCTAGATCAAAGCCCAAAAAATCCAATGTCTGATAAGGCAAGCTGCTCTGGGGCCACTAATATCAGACCCCTAGCTTTGGAATTAGAAGATCCGAAGCCTGAAGCTGATACTGCTGCAAAAGAGAAAGAGGACACGGTAAAATCTCTGCTATTTTCTTTTTCTGCTTTTTAAATTTTAAAAAGACGTCGCTCCTTTTAATAGCCGACGTTAAAATTTAAAATAACGACGGTATATACGTCTGTTTCTTACAAGACACGTCGTGTTTCGTTAAATACCACGACGCTTTTATAAACCGTCGTATATTTCATGATTTCATTAACTGTATTTATATTAGACGACCTTTCTATAGTATAGCGACGTTATAAATTCAATACAACGACGGTTATCTATTTACCGACGTGTATAACCTTTCCGCCGTCAGTATTAACTAGAAACCGTCGTTTATGTTATATACCACGTCTGTTTTTTGTGTTTAGTTAGAGTCGTTTATTTTAGTTCACACACAAACTAACTTATATTTCTTTATTAATTTCATTAAACAGGATCTCTCAAAGCTAGACATGCCACCTCCTCTTTTAGCCTTATGCCAACATTTCCGGACCAAGTTGTTGCCTGGTAACGAGGCTCTAACAATTCACATCCCCAAGGAAGTGTTTGGCATTGAGCATGATACCTTCCTCTTCACTGAAGATGTTTTGCAGTTTGGTTCCATGGTTGAGATAGGAACCACAGTGATATCAATATACATGAGGTAATTCTCCCTAATCCCATTTTGTTTGACATTTTCCTTTCTTTTAAATTAAAATCTCATTTAATTGACTTTCATATATTTAGGTTCCTATTTGACTATTTAAAAATGGCAAATATGGTAAACCTTGTTGGCCTCGTGGACCCTGGGCTAGTGAGCTCTGGAGCTGGATCAATATCAGACCGAATAAAAAACCTGTCAAACCGCCTTAATACAGCAGATGGGAATCAATTTTTCTTGGTCCCTTATAATCCAGGGTTAGTACCATTTAAAGTATTTTCCTGAGCTTCTAATATTTTTCTTTCTAATATGAATCATTATGTGCAGGGGTCATTGGGTGATGGTAATTGTGAGACCATTAACGGAGACTGCCTATTACATGAATTCACTGCCAAAACGCATGGTTGACGACGAAATGAAAAATATAGTGAATACGTAAGTTGATTTCTTCTGATTTATGATTTTTCCTATAAAGTATTTAAATAAACGACGGTTTTTACTAATACCGACGTTATTATAAAATATAACGACGGGAAGATATTACCGACGTTTTAATTTAACTACCACGTCAGTATTTTCTTAAAAACGTCGTTTTAATTTAACTACCACGTCGTTTGCGTTTTATTTAAGAACGTTTTAATTTTTTCTGCTCAATTTTTTGTCATACGACGTTTTTTACTCTTACTGACGTTATAACGTTACACAACGACGGTTAGGTTTTACCGCCGTTTTAAACAAAATATAACGTCTTGGTTTAAAAAACTCCGTCGTTTTGACTGATTTACCACGACGGTTACTATTTGTATTTAAATTTTTTGTTTTGTCATTAACACTCTTTGTTTTCTTGTAACAGGTCAATTAAAATGTTTAACATTCATATAAACAAAAATTCACGTAAACAGCAGGCCATTTGGAAAAATCTACACGGCACTCCTGAACAACCAACAAGTGTAGAGTGTGGCTATTACGTGATGCGATTCATGAGAGATATAATTCATGATCCAGACCTAAATTTCGAGAAGAAGGTAAAACGCAACATTTTAGATATACTTTCTTTATTTTACTACGTCATATTTTTGTTTAAAACCGTCGTTTGTATCCTTATAACACGTCGTTTTTTTGGTTTATTTTGCAGTTTGACAAGAAAAAAGATAAACTTCAGTATAAACAAGAGGATATTGACGAAGTTAGGCATGAATGGGCAGAATTCGTGAACAAGCAATTACCGAAGGATAATTGATGTAGATAAATATTTATGAACAATGTTCAAGTTTAATTTAGTTTATTTAAAATGTACATAAATATTTTGTTGTAATCAAGAGAACAAAAATCAAAAAAATTAAATTTTGTTTTAAAATTTGTTTAGTTCCCAAACACCGACGTCTGATTCTAATTTACACGTCTCATACGTGTATACAATGGTTGTCTTGCAGTAAATGGAAATATAACATCGACGGTAATTCTTAAAAACGACGTGTAATAGTCAAAACAACGACGGTTTATAATTAATTCATCCTGTATAAATGAATTTGTACTCATATACTACGTCCGTTAGTATAACCTTATCGACGTCTAAATAATATACAAAGGCGGATATTCCTAAATATCCGCCTTTGTATAAATAAACAAAGTCAGTTATATACAACAAAATGACGTGTAATAGACATAACAACGACGGTGTATAATTAATTCATCCTGCATAAAAGAATATGAATTCATATACTACGTCGGTTAGTATAACCTTATCGACGTCGTAATACTATACAAAGGCGGATATTCTTAAATATTCGCCTTTATATATATAAACAACGTCAGTTTAATACACTAAAATGACGTTTAATATTAATAACAACGACGGTTTATAATTAATTCATCCTGTATAAATGAATTTGTATTCATATACTATGTCGGTTAGTATAACCTTTTCGATGTTGTAATACTATACAAAGGCGGATATTATTAAATATCCGCCTTTATATATTTAAACAACGTCCGTTATATACACTAAAATGACGTGTAATAGTATAACGACGGTTTATAATTAATTCATCCTGTGTATATTCTTAAATATAGTTTCAACGTCGGTTTATTATGTTTAAAGTCGTTGTAAAGGGATACAACGTCGGCTAAGTCATTTTTAATTTAATTGTTATTGACTTTTATATTTTATTTAAATCCATATTAAATTCATAACTATATCCAAAAATTATACTGAAAACTACCAAGCATTGGAATATTGTCTCTATCCTAAAGCTTTAAAAAATATAATTTTGGAAATATTTTTTTATTGTATTTAATTACTAATATTAATAATATATTCAAAACAAAATCCGAAAAATATACCGGCAAATTCTATGCACTGATTGAGACAATATCTTGCCCGTTAAGGCCTGAAAAATGTTATTTTAGTTTTCAAAGTTCAAATGATAACAAAATTCAAACAAATTTAGATACAAAGCATGGTACTCCTTATACTTTACATAACATAACCCTAAGGTTTATGTGATCCATTGGTGCCCATAAATTCAAAATTATGAAATCCATATTTTAGCCTACTATTGTAGAAGGCAATGTTGTAAGGAATCCATAGCAATTTTCGGTTCATTTTTCTCGTACTTGTGTATTTTTTTTAAAATTATTTTAAAATTTAGGGTTTAGGGTTTAGGGTTTTTTGAAACGACGCCGGTTTTCTCCCGCTGTTTTTGGTCAACTACATTAACAAAGACTAATTGAATTCGGTTGACGACGTTGGTTATAAAATAGCGACGTCCTTAGTGTTTACAACGTCGGGATTTTATAACAACCACCGTTGTAAGTAATTATTAGACGTCATTATAAGTGTTGACCGTCGTGGTTGAAAAACGCGGTACTTAAAAATTTTTGACCGCGACCTAAAATTTTCAGAATTTCCCTTTAACCCTCAAATAGTTCATTCTCTCTCTTCAACATAAATTTGTCTGAAAGTTTTCGTGCTCCAAGCTCTCTCTCAATATCCATGTAAGTACAACTCTAGTCCCTTTAATCCTAATTCTCTCAGCTCTCTCTCAAGCTTTTGTTATATTCTCTCAGCTCTCTCTCAAAGCATTGGGTACGTAGATTCTCCAAGATCTCTCTCAAAGCATTTGGTACGTAGATTCTCCAAGATCTCTCATTGGGTACGTAGATTCTCCAAGCTCTCTCTCAAAGCATTGGGTACGTAGATTCTCCAAGCTCTCTCTGAAGCAGTCGTTATATTCTCGCAGCTCTCTCTCAATATCCATGTAAGTACAACCCTAATCTCTTCTTAAATCCATAAATGTTTTCGTTGGTAGCTATATTAGGGTTTTGGTGTTTGCAATCTTGTAATAATTGCTCTCTGTTTGGGTTCTTTTATGTTTGTTTGGCCATGGGTTCTTGGAAAAGGAATGGGGATGGGAGATTTAAGCTGTTTTTTTTTTAACTACGACGACGGTTGAAGGATCAAACCGTCGTCCAAATGTTTATTATACGTCGGTTGTTCATTTACTCCCGTCGTCTGCGTTTTAAGCCGCAACTGGTAGCCTAAAGACGACTGTTTCTCCATTAAACGTCGTCTTTAGGCTACCAGAACACCGTTCAAATTTCTGGGTTTGGGTATCTTAATGACGACGGTGACTATAGATGCCGTCGTCGGAATGTATATTAAACGACGATTATTTTTATAAACCGTCGTCTTTTCCATGTTTTATATTTAATTTTCATTTTGTTCTCTGCTATTTGAATGAGGTAGTGTTTCATTGCTGGTCTTTCCACTTTAATATATATATATTTATATGAATTTGATAGAGTGTGAGATGGATAAGTCATGGATGCATGCGGATAGAAGATCGAAGGCATATGAGTTAGGGGTGGAAGGATTTTTGAATTTTGCGTTACAAAATCTTGGAAATACAACTGAGATTCGTTGTCCATGTGTTAAATGTGGGAATATTCGATTGTTTGGGGTTGGAATTATAAGGGAACACTTATACTTTAATGGAATTGACCAAAGCTATAAGATTTGGAGATGGCACGGAGAACCTTGGGAATGGACTACCAATGCTAGTAGAAATGTGGAAGAAGATGAGCAAAGTAGGTTCAGTTATGTTTATGAAGAATTAGGGATGGATGATAATGATTTTGCCAATATTGGATCTGATCCTTATGAGTTTGCCAATGTGATTGGGGATGGCGATGAACCCTTGTACCCTGGTTGCAGTAAGTACACGAAGTTGTCGGATTTGGTGAAGTTATATAATTTGAAAGCAAAACATGGGATGAGTGATGTTTGCTTTACAGAATTATTGATACTTCAAGGAGAATTTCTTCCAGAAGGAAATACACTACCTTCCTCTATGTACGAGGCAAAAAAGACTTTGTCTGCTTTAGGGATGAGTTATGAGAAAATCCACGCATGTTCCAATGACTGCATTTTGTATCGGAAGGAGTATGAGAATGCAACTAATTGTCCTACTTGTGGTATCTCCCGGTGGAAGGAAACCAAGGATGGGTTCTTGAAAGAGGGTGTGGCAGCGAAGGTGGTGTGGTATTTTCCTCCAATTCCAAGGTTTAAAAGGATGTTTCAATCACATAAGACAGCTAAGAGTTTGACTTGGCATGCTGCAAGAAAATCAGTTGACGGTTATATGTCTCATCCAGCGGATTCCCCGTCTTGGAAACTTGTTGATGAAAAATGGCCCGACTTTGGTAATGAGCCAAGAAACTTGAGATTGGCTCTCTCATCTGATGAATTCAATCCCCACAGTTCTTTAAGTAGCAGATACAGTTGTTGGCCAGTTATGTTAGTTACATATAATCTCCCACCATGGCTATGCATGAAGCGGAAGTTCATGATGTTGACTATACTGATTTCCGGTCCTAAACAGCCCGGAAATGATATAGACGTCTACTTAGAGCCTTTGATTGATGATTTGAAATCTCTGTGGGATGGGATTAGAGGAGTGTATGATGCCCACATAGGAGAATACTTTACACTCAGAGCTGCATTACTGTGGACAATTAATGATTTTCCGCTTATGGAAACTTATCTGGTTGTGTTGTTAAAGGATATAAAGCTTGTCCAATATGCGGCGATGAAACACCTAGTCACAGGTTGAAAAATGGCCACAAAATTTGTTACATTGGGCATAGAAAGTGGTTACCAATCAATCATCCATATAGGAGGAAACATGCAGCTTTTAATGGGAAACCTGAATATGGCATGCCCCCTGAGCCATTAACAGGAGAAGAAGTGCTGCATATGGTTGAAGATATTAATTACATATGAGGCTCGAAAAATGGGGGAAGTGTTGGTGAGAATGATGGTGACAGAGTTTGTTGGAAGAAGAAATCAGAATTCTTTGATCTCGAGTATTGGAAATACCTCCCTGTGAGGCATGCCTTAGATGTTATGCACATTGAGAAGAATGTTTGCGATAGTATCATTGGTACATTGCTAGAGATCCCTGGAAAAAATAAAGATGGGATTGCTGCTCGGTTAGACTTATTGAACATGGGGGTAAAAATTGATTTGCAACCCGAGTATGGAGAAAGACGTACTCGCTTGCCTCCAGGGCCTTGGAATTTGTCAAGAGCAGAGAAGAGAGCGGTTTGCAATTCTTTTTATGGTATGAAGGTTCCTGAAGGTTATTCTTCAAATATAAAAAATCTTGTATCTTTAAAAGATTCAAGACTTCTTGGCCTTAAATCTCATGATTGTCATACCTTGATGCAACAATTGCTCCCTGTGGCAATTCGTTCTGTTTTGGAGAAGCCTGCAAGGTATGCAATAACTCGATTGTGCTTCTTCTTCAATGCTATATGTGCAAAGACGGTAGATGTTTCCAAGCTAGATAAGTTGGAAGAAGATGTAGTAGTTACTTTATGTTTGCTTGAGAAGTACTTTTCCCCTTCATTCTTTGATATCATGGTTCATCTAGTAGTACATCTTATCAGAGAAGTTCGTCTATGTGGGCCAGTATATTTTAGATGGATGTATCCGTTTGAAAGATATATGAAAGTGCTAAAGGGGTATGTTCAGAATTGTACTCGTCCCGAAGGTTGCATTGCTGAGCGGTATATAGCTGAAGAAGCTGTAGAGTTTTGTACCGAGCATTTATCTGATGTTAGTACAGTTGGAGTGCCTTCAAGCCAGAATATGGGAGTTTCAAAGCCATTATCAGGTTGCACAGTGAGCTTAGTTGATATGGACTTGTTGAACCAGGCACATCTATATGTCTTGGAGAATACGGAGGAAGTCCTACCTTATATCGAGTATGTATGAGTTTAATTTTTCATATATATGTAGCCATTTTAAATATTATTACTCCTTATATTTATCTTATATATAAGGGATCGTAATGCGTGTTTTTTTCGTGTCAATTGTAGGGAACATATGATCCACATCAAGACCATTTATCCGAAATTTAGAAAGAGAACAAAGTGGCTACAAGATAAGCACAATAGCACTTTCATTCAATGGCTACGTGTTAAGGTATATATGTTATTGAATGACATATTCAACTTATTATTTTAATTTTCTTTCTTTCTATATATATGTTAGATTGAATTAATATATATGTTTAATTTGTAGGTTCAAAGTGAATTTAATGGGGAAGATTATAATGGCATATCAGAAAATTTGAGGTGGTTAGCAGCTGGTCCAAGCATGGTAGTGCCATCATATAGGAGCTATCTTATTAATGGTGTCAAATTTAGCACCAAGGCACAAGATGATGTGCGAACTGTCCAAAATAGTGGAGTTTATTTACTTGCACATACTATGCAAGTTGCTAGTGCCAAGGATAAAAACCCTATTGTCTCCAATATGGGTTTTTATGGGGTTATTCAAGAAATTTGGGATCTTGACTACCAAAAGTTTAGAATCCCAGTCTTGAGGTGTGATTGGATAGATACCACTTCGGGCCTTGTAGTCGACGAACTTGGATTTACCCTTGTAGATCTGAGTAAAATTGGACATAGGAATGACCAATTTGTTATGGCTTCTCAAGTCAAACAAGTATTTTATGTTGACGACCCAATGCATCGTGGTTGGTCGGTAGTGTTATCAATGCCTAATAGAGAATATAATGATGTTATTGGTGATGATGTGCTAGGTGATATTAGAATTGAGTGTGAGCCATTTTCTAGAGGGATACCAAATGTTGACACATTTGATGACCTAGTGGGTGAGTTTGGGAGTGAGAACATTAGAGATGGGTGTGAAGATATATGGATTGATTGATTGTTGTAATGTATGACATTAGTTATGCAGTTAATTGTATGACATTAATTCATAGCTCTGTATATCATTTTAATTCCAATCACATTTTCATTCTGCAAGCTTTGGGCACAACAAATCAAAAATTAAAAAATAATCGGTTAAAGCTGAAAATACGACGGTCAAGTTACAAAAATCGCAAAACGAGACGTCTTAAAAACAACCAACGTCGGGTTTTCACAACCGACGTTGAATGACAACGCAAAAATGAAATAAAAATCGCCATTTGAAAAAGAAAACACGTCGGTTAATTATAATTCATTTCAAAACGGTTAATATTGTTGTTTTTACGTCAGTTCAAGTAAATATATGCCATGTTATATGTTTTAGACGTCCGTTGTTTTATTTAGTGAACGTAGTATTTATTAACCACGGCGGTTTCTAAGTTTGACACGTCGGTTTTGTTTAATTTAGAGACATAGATAAAACTATTTACGTCGGTTTTATAGTTGTTTTTGACATTTAAAATTATTTAAACGTCTGTTTTTTACTAAACCCGTCGCCTATTATAGTCGAAAGGTCTCTTTTTATGCTTTTATTTATCAAATCAACGTCGGTTTTAGTTTTTTTTATGACGTGTAATATATTAACCACGTCGTTTTTGTTGTGTTCAAGCCGTCAAAATCATTTTCAACGTCTGTGGTGATATAAAGAACCGTGGTTATTATAGTTTTTACGTCCGTTGAAGTAAATATATGCCATGTTATATGTTTTAGACGTCCGTTTTTTTGTTTAGTGAACGTCATATTTATTAACCACGGCGGTTTCTAAGTTTGACACGTCGGTTTTGTTTGATTTAGAGACGTTGATAAAACTATTTACGTCGGTTTTATAGTTGTTTTTGACATTTAAAATTATTTAAACGTCTGTGTTTTAATACAACCGTCGTCTATTATAGTCGAAAGGTCTCTTTTTATGCTTTTATGTACCAAATCGACGTCGGTTTTAGTTTTTTTGTGACGTGTACTATATTAACCACGTCGTTTTTTTTGTGTTCAAGCCGTCAAAATCATTTTCAACGTCTGTGGTGATATAAAGGGTCGTGGTTATTGTTTTTACGTCAGTTAAAGTAAATATATGCCATGTTATATGTTTTAGACGTCAGTTTTTTCATTTAGTGAACGTAGTATTTATTAACCAAGACGGTTTCTAAGTTTTACACGTCGGTTTTAGTTTATTTAGAGACGTTGATAAGCATATTTACGTCGGTTTTGTAGTTGTTTTTGACATTTAACATTATTTAAACGTCTGTGTTTTACTAAAACCGTCGTCTATTATAGTCGAAAGGTCTCTTTTTAAGCTTTTATGTATGAATTCTACGTCGGTTTTAGTATTTTACTGACATGTACTATATTAACCACGTCGTTTGTTTTGTGTTCAAGCCGTCAAAATCATTTTCAACGTCTGTGGTGATAAAAAGGGTCGTGGTTATTGTTGTTTTTACATCAGTTAAAGTAAATATATGCCATGTTATATGTTTTAGACGTCAGTTTTTTCATTTAGTGAACGTAGTATTTATTCACCACGACGGTTTCTAAGTTTTACACGTCGGTTTTAGTTTATTTAGAGACGTTGATAAGCATATTTACGTCTGTTTTGTAGTTGTTTTTGACATTTAACATTATTTAAACGTCTGTGTTTTACTAAAACCGTCGTCTATTATAGTCGAAAGGTCTCTTTTTAAGCTTTTATGAATGAAATCTACGTCGGTTTTAGTATTTTACTGACGTGTACTATATTAACTACGTCGGTTATTTGCCGTCGTTATTTCATGTATGAAAAGACGGCGGTCGATTTCTCGTCGGTTGTAAACCATGATACACGACGGTGGATTACCGTCGTCTATTTCGTTTTTTGTAGTAGTGTAACAATTATTCAAATTCAGGGTCTCCCTGGAAGGTAGATTGAGACGATAGGTGCCTACAACTTTGGCAGCTACCTTAGTGCCATTACCCACAGTTAGCACCATTTCTCCTTTTCCGAGTCTTCTACTTCCTACTAGTCCCTGCACACAATTGCAAATATGTTGACTAGCTCCTGAATCAACTATCCAGGTAGAAGTATTAACTGTAAAAACTTATTCAAGAACAAGAGTGTTACCTTCCGAAGGCTTGTTCTTTAAGCTTGCGAGGTAATCCTTGCAATTTCTCTTCCAATGTCCATCCTTTCCACAGTGAAAGCAAGTTCCTTTCGATTCCTTGCCTTTCTTTGTTATTTTTCTTTCCTTGGGTTTTAGAAAACCTTTCTTCTTCTTTCCCTTATCCTTACCTTTCGGTTTAGATTTGGAAGAGGAGGAAGAACTCTTTTCAAACACCGCAAATGTCCCTTTCAACCCTTTATCCTTTGAGATATTCTTTTCAGCTACTATAGCCATATTGAGTAACTCAAGTAAGGAACTTTCCATCTTTCCCATATTATAGTTCATAACAAATTGGGAAAAATCTGATAAGAGGGACGAAAGAAAAAAATCTTGTTGAACCTCAGCATTAAATGGACAATCCAATTTTTCCAATTTCTCAAGCAATGATATTATCTTGAGACCATGCTGATTAACCGGAGTCCCCTTTGTCATCTTTGTGTTGACAAGTTCACATATTGTATTGAATCGCAAGCTACGAGTAACTTCACCATAAAGCTCATTAAGGTGAAGCAATATGGAAGCACAATCATCCATATCTTCATGTTGTTTTAGTAGCTCATCATTCATGGATGCTAGTAAGTAACATTTACCTCTACTATCATCCTTGACATGCTTCTCATAAGCAGTTATTTCTTCCTGAGTAGCTTCTTCGTCAAGAGCAATATGTGGTGGGGCTTGTGTCAACACATAATCAATCTCATCCATTTTAAGGACAAGTTTCATTTTGCGAAGCCAACCCGGATAGTTCGTGCCATCAAGGATGTAATTGTTAAGTATCGATGAGATTGGGTTTTTAACGGCCATTTGAAAATTCTGCAACAACGTAAACAAATTTTAGTTTAGATTAATCTTCTACCAAAAACTTAGGGTCTTTAAGTCATGATGGTAGCTCCCACTATTTTTGGCAAATTTCATATCCCTCTTGAAATTCGAGAGTTTCCGTTGAAACTCTTAGTGGGGATGGGAGTCTCAATTTCAAATAGTTTTCCTCAACCTAACAGTTTGTTGGATTGCTATCTTACTAATGAGAGGATACTCTTATCCAATCACATCATTCATGTGAATACCCATCACTATGGCCTCTAGAGAACTAGACCTCAACCTAACAGTTTGTTGGTTTCGTTCGTCTTAGTTAAGTTATTCCCACCATGCTTGTGGGTATAGGGTTTCAAGCATGACCTCAACCTAACGATTTGTTGGCCACACTCGTTATCTATCCGCACTACATCAAGTATGTGTAATAGGCTTCCCTTGGATGGTTACAAGTACTGGATGTTGCCTCACTGAGGTACAACAAAGTGTAAATGTGCCACCCAATAAGAGACTACCACGGTGGAAGGCCACAAAATAGCATTCAAAATGCCATTTCGTTTATCAACTTAATATTGCTTTGAGGGTAGTTAATTTGGTCTCATTTTAATCCAATTTTAATCCTGTTAAAATTACCTATCTAATCTCATTAAATGGTTCCCGATGCAACATATTAGTAGCACATAATACTCCCACTAAATATTTTAGAAACCATTTGCTTAAGATAGCAAGAATACATGGTGCTACTAATTGGTTAATTATAGTCATTACCGAACATTCCAATTGCATTGGGCTTATAGGATGATTATGGACTTTCTTGTTGATCCAACACGAGCCACCATGTTGGATCATGGTCTTGGAAGGTGATTCATTTTAATTACGCGCGCATAAAATAAATTAGGCATGAAAGCCATTTCATTATTACATAGCCAAATAAATTAGGCATGAAAGCCATTTCATTAATACACAGCCAATCAAAATCGAATACATATCCAATAAGCGGCCAATCACATAGCTCAATTGTTTGGTCTAAGTCCATAACCATCCTTTAATTATTTAAACGCTTTAAACAATTAAATTAGCAATGTAAATACATGCTCTTGGGTTGCATACATATGTGGGTTTAATTCAAATGGTAACCATATTCAAAATAAATTTACCACGGAGTGAAAACGTTTTACTACAATAGCAAAAGTAATTGTGGAAATCTTTTGGACATAGTTACACTTATCATATATTGCAAGTCCAAAATTATTCATCCATTAATAATGGATCCAATGTTGATCCACTAGGGTGTGGGGTTAAAGCATGCATTTGTTTAACACAAAGTGGTGATCATGATTATTCCAACAAGGTGAATAATCATGAATGTGACTAGGTAGGCCAACCACACTCACCAAAGTAATCAAAAAAAAAAAAAAAAATTTAGTGTGGTAGGCAAATAATTAGTGATATGAATAAATTGATCAACTTTTGCATTTTATATCAAATCACCAACATTTATACCTAGAAAGCCCCACACACTCACCAAAGTAATCTTATTAATTTTAGTGTGGTGGGTAAATGTTTATTGAGTGGAAACATTTTTGAAAAACTTTTAATTTTATAATAAAACACCATCATCATCTTTTGACCTATTTTGGTGGAAAATTCCACTAAACACAATCATCAAGATTAGCCACCTAACTTATGGATCAAAAAGATCCCATAACAAGAACATCAAGAACACCAAGAACATGCATATGAACTTATATGAATGTTCATGCTATTTCCGGAAAAATTCATATTCCATTTTAACCATCTCATGCTCTTAATATCATATATTTCATGAAGTTAAAATCATGGGGGTTTTAATGCAACTATGCTCTAATGTTCATACATACATATATGCATTCAAAGAGAGCATCAATCATCAAAACGCAAATCCGGAAATTCAAAGTCCCAAACAACCCCTTTCACTCCATTTGATTTTTATTCAATTAAATCAAAATAAATCAAGTATAACTATTATACTTTTAAATGAATTCACAACCCACATATGCATCTCTAAACCCTAGAAACATATCAAGTTCATGACCTATGGCTCTGATACTAATTGTTGGTTTTAAAACATTTTTAAGAAGTTCATTTGAATATTAAACATGCATTTAATCAAATTAATCGTAGCGGAAGAATAAGGTGGTTGTTCAAATTCAAAAACAAAACTTCTTCCAAGTATCTTAAGCCATGAACATTGATATGTTTTTCATAAATGAAAAATCAAGAGAAAGGATAAGATCTAATTACCCTTGAAGCAATTATATGAACCAATTTGTGTTTGGTCTTCTCTTGATGATTTCCTCTTTGTTGATCTCCTCTTTGATCTTTGCTCCTTAATCTTTCTCCTCCATGTGAGCCACAAAAGTATATGGCCTCTAAGTCTCCACACCAATGGAACCTTGAGATGAGAAGAAGTATCTTGAGAATACTTGGATGCTAGTGCAAGATTCTCAAGATTGGTTTCAATCTAAACCACTTTGAAAGAAGATAGTGTTTTCACTCTTGAAAAACTCACAACTATCTCTCTTTGATCTCCCAAACCTATTTGGTTGATGATGGATTGTGTTTGTGTGTTAATTAGCTTATGGAAACAATTCCCATACACCTTTACTTAAGCATTTTCGGCCAAACCCAATTGGGCTTCCAAAATTGGGCCTTATGACACTCAAGCCATAATTTAGGTGTCTTAAGTCCATGGGCTTGATACCCAACCATTTGGGCTTCTCATTAACTATTACCGAGGCCCAAATATATTTTTACACGTAGTAAATCATCCACATCAAATCAATCAAATTGATTTCCTCATTCTCATTTGTATTACTCAAAGTTAACCATTTAAGGTGTGCAATCCATTAGGTTCTAATTTAGCAAGGCAGTGGGAAAATTAGAACTCTTTCTAACCAACTGGAATTAAAAACCCCTTTTAATTCTTCCTTTATTTGGATTGATCACAATCAATCCTAGGACTTCCACAAGCCAAGAGTGACATCTAGCAATATATCATGGCTACCCAAGCTAATTAGAATAGATGAAGAACGTATTCAGTTGGAATTGCAATGCAATACGGTCCTTCTCTTATACAATGTTTCCAATCATATTATTAGGGTACGGATTGATAATGTCAAACCCCTAATATGATTAACCTAATGTGATTCAATAGAACATAATTAAAACCACTTTTTAAATCATGTTCAAGTACTTCGGCCGAAGATTCACTGAATCATATCTTGAAACATTCTCCTTTTCTTATCAAAGGTAGAGATTCCTTATTGTACATTCACATGCCTCCATGATGAATTAAGAGATCCCAATAACACATAAGGAAAATCTTTTACGACTTGCCTTTGTGAGCTATCAAAGATCAATAATGCATCACAAGACAACCATGATGCCTCAGGTCTAAGGACTAGTTTGCATTATTGCAACTATGAGTTCTCATTTGACATATAGATAAATACTCCATACGAGAACTGCGGTTGATCGCGTTCAGTGTACTCATTCACTAATGAGCACCCACATACTTGTATTAGTGTCAACTACACAAATGGTTTGAGACCAACCATCCTCATTATTGAGCATACATAGTATGTGCCAATCTTGACGGTTTATCAATGTCCATTTGATAACCCTATGATTAGGAACATTTTGGGATACTACAGTTAGAGATTAAAGGTCTCCCGAATCTAAACTTCTTTAAATTACTTTATCTCTTGTTTAGTATACCCTGGACTTTTGTTTCTTTACGCGATATAAAAGATAACAAAATAATATTGCCCTTTATTTATCATATACGAAATGTATTCTAAGGAGATTACATCAAATGTATTGGCTCTTAGGGCACATTTCTAACATGCCACCCATGGAAGAATGACCCAAAGCCACCTGAGGATATTTGGGAGCCTTGTGGAAATATGGAGAAAGCTTATTGGTGCAAATATTCGAAACCTTCAAGCTACAATACCCTATGGCCTCTTGCTAATGGATGGGATGATAGCACATGTAATGAAGTATTCTCGATCGACATGCCGGAAGAATGCTACTTGGTGGCTTCGTCTGTGTAGCAGGAAACGGTTGCTGTGATATTTCACAATCTTATGGAGGCCGAAACAAGCGTGATGGAGCGTTATCTAGGTATGAAGCAGGGACCTACGGCCTCACAAGTCCTCCAAAGGAATCCAAAATTCAAGTCACTCTTTGACCAACTTCGTTTTGGGCCTCAAGCAAGAGAAGCAATTGCTGTAGCTCTCATGAACATCTCTGCAGAGTCTAATCCTCATTGCTTCACCACTCAACCACAAAGGTCATTCTTGGGAAATGACAATGCTATTGTCTTCACGGACGAAGACATGGAAGTTCCATATCCAGATCACAGAAGGCCGCTTTACTTGGAAGGACAGATCAACGATGTGTTTAGAAGAAGAGCTTTGGTAGACACGGGTTCCTCTGTCAACATATTGCCTCTGTCTGTGCATACAGCAGCTGGTATTCCGTTATCCAAAATCGTGCAATCCTAGACAAGCATCAGCGGTTTCGGAAATAAGAGTGAGGTCACAGTCGGGCACATGCAAGTAAACTTGAAGGTGGGGCCAATCAGGTCACTTACCAAGTTCTATGTGGTGGATGTAGATGTGGCTTACCATGCTTTACTTGGAAGGCCATGGCTCAGCAAGCATAAACTCGTGGTCTCCACTTACCATCAATGCGTGAAGGGAAGGATTGGGCTGAGACCGCTTCGCATACCTGGAAATCAAGCACCGTTGAACAAAAATGAAGCTCACTACTCTGAGGCAGAATTTTACACCAAGTGCACAGGTGCTGGAAGTAGCCCATTTAAGGATTTCGGACCCTACCTACCATCATGGACTGAAATTCGTGATTTAAGCAATGAGGAACTCATCACCATCGTTGATCGAGAAAGAAAGAGACACTCAGAAATCAACAACCATGCCTACTTATCCTACGGGAAAGCCCCGAGTATGGAGAAGAAGTGATGCAGACAAGCATCCATAAGGATAAGGTACCCACACCTTGTGCTTTTCAAGAACCTATGACAGTACCTAGGCATATGCAAGATGGCTCGACTGCAGTAGCCGAGCAGCTGGAAACAATTAATTTGAGTGATGATCCCTCTGTCCAGAGGCCCATCTCCATCAGCGTTCGCTTGGCAAGGGAAGAAAAGGAAGCTTTGGTGTCGTTATTAAAGGAATTCCGGGATGTGTTCGCTTGGAGCTACGAGGAAATGCCCGGCTTAAATCCAAACTTAGTCAGCCATACTCTGAATATTGAGCTTGGCACAAAACCTGTCGTGCAGCGAAGAAGGAATTTTCACCCTGAAATTGAAATACAAATCAAGGTGGAGATCGAAAAGCTATTGGCTGCTGGGTTCATCAAACTAATCAAGCATCCAACGTGGCTAGCAAATATTGTTCTTGTGAAGAAGAAGACTGGTGTAATTAGGATATGCACGGACTACTGAGACCTCAACTCAGCCTACCCAAAGGATGAATTCCCACTGCCCAATATGGATATCTTGATTGACTCAACCTCAGGGCAAGGCTTGCTGTCATTGATGGACGGATTTAGTGGCTATAACCAAATAAAGATGTCTCCTCGAGATGCCGAGAAGACAGCCTTTCGAACACCATATGGGAATTTCTACTACACGGTCATGCCGTTTGGTCTTAAAAATGCCGGAGCCACTTACCAAAGGGCTATGACAGTTGTGTTCCACGACATGATGGGGAAAGAGGTGGAAGATTAAGTGGATGATCTCGTGGTGAAGTCGAAAACCAGAGAGGGCCATAAGGAAGTCTTGAGGAGGGTGCTGGAAAGGTGTCGGCTCTACGGATTGAAGATGAATCCAAAGAAGTGCGCATTTGGGGTTTCATCCGGGAAATTCTTGGGGTTCCAGGTGCACCAGCGCGGCATAGATGTGGATCCTGAAAAGACTAGAGCTATAAATTCTCTTGCACCACCAAGGAACCCAAAGGAATTGAAAAGTTTCATGGGGAGACTGTCATACATTCGACGCTTCATCCCGGGCCTCGCTGCCACAATGAGTACTTTTACCCCTTTGCTCAAGAAGGGCAAGCCGTATGTATGGAGCAAGGAGTGCCAAGAAGCCTATTCGCAAGTGCAACAAATAATCACCAAGCTGCCTACAATGAGAGCACCCATTCCGGGGCTTCCACTCAAACTTTATTTGGCTGCCACGTGTCCGCCGCGCAAATCTCACGGCCTGGGGTTCCGGGCCGAGGGGATCTGCGTTGAACACGCGGTTTCCTGCTTTTGGACGGGGTGCGTTTGTGCGCGGGCGTGCCAGCACGGTCTACCGTGCGTCGAGATGTTTGAGGTGTTGATAGTGTTTAGATGGTGCGCCTGTCTGAACTCGTCTTCTAATCAAACGATTGTAGCCGAGAGAGGAACTAGTCTCGGCTGTAAGGTTCACGGCCTGAACTACAAGGCCGTTGAGTGGTGGTGTTTGGTGGGTTTTGGGGCGGTGCTCCGGCGCGCCACTCGATGAGCGGCGGTCGTATGATATATGGGGTGAGTGAGCGAACAACAAGGGTGGTGCTCCGGCGCCTTGAAAATCAAGGGTCGTTTGATATATTGATGAATGGATTTTCCTTACAGACTAACACTACTCCTAGAAAAGCAAGTAAAGATATTGAAAGTGCATTACAGGAAAATATAAGTTGCTCCGTGGGAGGCTTTTGTTTGGTGTTTGAACCCTTTGAAAGTGGTCTTGAGTCTTGTATTTATAGGTAGAGCTCCTGGAGGGATAATCGAGGCTGAAAATCTGCATGGTGGAGCCTGATTATACCAAGTGGGTAGTCCAATCGACATTTGGGATCGTGAAGTATGGTGGTGTGACTCCACGAATCCCGGTGAATCTCGGCCGCCGCCCTGATCGTGGGTTCTGCGCTTCTGGCCGTGGAGACGCATTTATTGCTCTGATAGCCAATTATCTAATCTCTCAAACTGCAAAGAGCTTTGTGAGAATGTTGGCGTCTAATCATTCTGATTTCTGTCACCAAATCCTGACTCCAATCACATCCCACCTTCCCTCGCGCATTGAATGCTCATTCTTGGCCAGTGGGTTTGCTGCAATAAACAGAGACCTTGCTTCATTAAATGGAGCGTGGGACCCTGCTGTCACGTGACGATCTGACTTTAATGCCTTTGGCCGTGACCTCGCTCGATCTCGGCCTCGGCCTATAACCTTGGCCGAGATAACCATGCCTTGGTGGTTTTCCTCATGTTTCTCTGGAAAGCCAACACCCTGACAAAACGCTGTGTTTCAGCTTGAGGCCGAGAAGAGTTATTCCCTCGGCCGATTCACGGCCGTGGTTTATTAGGCACAAACACCACGAATGCCTCAGTTGGGGCTCTACTTGCCCAAGATGTTCAAGATGGGGAGGAGAGTCCTATTTATTACGTGAGTAGACAATTAAGAGGGGCTGAAACAAGATACCCAAGAACCGAGCTCTTGTGTCTTGCTCTTGTCTATTCTGCACAGCGCCTGCGGCATTACTTCCTCGCTCACAAGCTCCAGCTCATAGTAAAGTCTGACCCTGTAAGATACTTGCTCACAAGGCCGGTGCTATCTGGGCGTCTTGCACATTGGTTGCTAGAGCTGTTCGAATTTGATATCACATGCGCAACGCCCAAAGCCATTAAGGGACAAGCTGTGATCGATATACTAGCTCTATTTCCTGAAGTAGAAGACTCTACTCTCTCCGAAGAAGTTTTGGGGGAGCTACCGGAAGTAGTGGCCACTGTTACGGAGGAGGAACCATGGACTCTTTACTTTGACGGTTCTTCTACGACTAGTGGTGGAGGAGCAAGGGTAGTACTTATTAACCTCGAGGGACAAGCCATGACTCTCTCATTCAAACTAGATTTTCCATGCACAAATAATGTGGCGGAGTATGAAGCTTTCGTTATGGGGTTGTCTACAACAAAAGAAATGGGCGTAGAAAGGATAAGGATCATCGGCGATTCAAATTTGGTGCTGAGTCAATTACAAGGAAGTTTTGCTGTGAAGGAGGCAACATTGGCACCATATCGTACGGCTGTTGAAAGGCTTGTCAATTCTTTTGAACAAGTTGCGATGGAGCATATTCTGGGGGTTACTAATAGGTACGCTGATGCTTTGGCTACTTTGGGGTCGAAGCTCTCATTCATTGCAAAACAACCCAACATCGCTGTGATAAAGAAGGACGTGCCGGCAATCGAAACAATGGCTCAGGAAGAACCGCTGGAAGAGGATGATTGGAGGAAAGCTGTGAAGGAAAAGATGGGCAAGGGAAATGACACCAAAGAATTAAGAGATTACACGATCATCTCTGGGGAGCTTTACAGATGCCTTACAGGAGGTATTCTGACCCGGTGTGTAGGAGTAACAGAAGCGCAAAGAAGGTTGCAAGAGGTATATAACGCCACTTGCAGCTTGGAGCCAGTGATCAATTTGTATCGGCGTCTGCAACACAAGGGTTATTACTGGCCAGAAATGAAGAAGCAAGCGGCTGAAATTCAGTCCAATTGCCCCATGTGTTCTACGGTACCCTCAACCGAAGAATCTTTCACCATCTCATTCGCGGAGGATTGGAGAGCTCCATACTTAGCATTTTTTGTTGAAGGGACTCTACCAACCAATTCCAAACTTGCCTAAAAGCTTAAGAAGACGGTAAAGAGGTACTTCGTAGACGGGTCGACACTCTATCGTAAAGGGTTTAATGGCGAACCATTGAGATGCTTGGGAGAACTGGAGGCACATCAGGTCATGCAAGAAATACTTGCTGGAGAGTGTGGAGAGCACCAGGGAATGAAGAGGCTTCACCGGCAGCTGTTGAGTTTTGGATATTATTGGCCCACCATGAAGAAAGATGCGCATGACTTCGTCAAAAGATGCCACACATGCCAAATTCATGCTAATCTGAGTCACAAGCCTCCCACATTGTTACAAGACATGCGCACTCCTTGGCCTTTTCATACTTGGGGGCTTGACTTAATTGGAATGATCCATCCCCCTTCCGACGGTTACATATGGATTCTCACTACCACGGAGTATTTCACAAAGTGGGTCGAGGCAATCCCTCTTCGAAAGGCCACGGGAGCTGCTATCTCGAATTTTATCCGAGAATACATTTTGTGCAGGTTTGGAATTCCATAAAAAATGGTTACTGACAATGGCACACCTTTTGTTAACAAACAAGTGAGCTCGACGCTTAGCGTCTACGGTATCAAGCATCGCCGCTCCACACCCTATTACCCACAAGGAAACGGTCAATCGGAGGCTACAAACAAAACCATATTGAGGATTTTGAGCAAAATGGTATACGAGTATGAAGGTGGCTGAAGTATTCATCTGCCGGATGCCTTGTGGGCTTACCGCACCTTTCCAAGAAGTGCTACAAGTTTTTCGCCTTATTCGCTCGTGTATGGGTCTGATGCCATCTCACCTGTGGAAATCACAATTCCCACGGCTAGAGTAGCAGCTATCAATATCTTGAATGGGATGTGAAGTCATGCTCAGATTGGCGCTTATTAGACCTCGAAGCCGTGGACGAGAAAAGAGTAGAAGCCGAATGAAGAATGGCACTTTATCACAAAACTGTTGCCCAAGCATATAACAGGACCGTCAAGCCTCAAACCTTCAAACGAGGAGATCTCGTGCTAAAAGTTGTCGAGCATGTGAGAAGACAAGTGTCGGGACCTTCCAAGTTTGCTCCACAATGGGAAGGCCCATTTGCTGTCAAGGAAGTGCACAGCAGCGGCTATTATCGCTTGATCTCCGTCAAAGAAGGCATGCTAACCGATCCCATCAATGGAAAGTGGCTCAAGCCTTACTACTACTAAGTAGGCATCGTATTTTACCTTTTGTGTCATTGCATTTCCCTTTTTGAAATATGGTCTCCTCCTATATTCCCGCCTTTCGCTCAAGGAAACTTTTGTAAGATGTACCATCATGGTAACATGGGATTTGAAATGAAAATGAAGGAGTATTTTGAAAAAAAAACTGTCTCTAGAAAATTTGTCTTTTTTGCAAACCCCTGCGTATATATACATATATGTATATATGCATAACAATATTTAAGTATTTTTTTTAATAAAAAAAAACAATGCTACGTAGCAGAAAGCATGCCAAGCAAAGTCACTGGTAGGGATCCCAAATTATTGACAAGCTTCATGCTTAAGCAAAAAAATATATAAAATGGAATGTGCAAATCCAAACATTTACAAAGAGATTAGCATGCCCACAACATCCAGCAGCCTTTGAGGAAAGGAGGGAGGTGTCGAGAAGTTTGAACAGAGATCCTACCAAAATTTTGGCAGGATCTACATTGTTTTAAAATGATACCCAATTCCTAAGAAGATCTCAAGCAAAAGAATTTCACCAACCAGGCAGCACATATATATATCAAACAGAAGTTACAATGTGTCTCTAGCATCTAAAAGAAAAAACGTAGGTTCCAGCAGCTTGAGCACAATAGCATTACAGCACAAGTGTTGGAACATCTAAAGGAAATACAGCCTAAGTGAAACTAAGTTAATCAAGTTGGAGCTAATGTGTTCTTCAATGTGTCAGGCCAGTCAATTTCGCACCAAGCAAAAGAACAACCTGCACGACAAAGCAAGGATGAATGTCAGAAGAAAATAGGCAGGTGCCAGATAAGATTACTAAAGAAAAAAAAAGGAGCATAAGTAAGAAGGGATGAAGAGTCATGGACCTCAAAACCATCTGATACAACTAAAAAAGGACAGAAGAAGCCTTGTGAGAGGATCTGGTTACCGCCTCTGCCACGCAACTGGCGCCATCAGCGAAAACACTTTGGGCAAGAAGGAGGGCACGCAATTCCCCATGCAGATTTTCCAGCTCATGCTGCTTGAAATTTAAGGCCTCCGCCGCTACCCTTATTTCATCAAGGCCGGAAAATGACTCCATGCTATGAATGGCCCGTGCCCCGAATACGGCACGCACTAGATCTCTCATCAAGTTCAGAAGAAACTCCACCCGAAAGCCCAAGGTCATGGCCTCACAGACTGCATCCCGCCAGCAAAGGAGTCGATGATCTGTAATATCCAACAATTGCATGGTATTCATTCCATGAAGCACCAAGCCAAGGGTCCGGAAAGCGGTGCACCACGAGAAGGAGGAGGTGATGCTAGTAATGTCCATCAAGTCTCCGTATTTGTCCATAAACTTCTCCAAAGCCGCAACTGTCTCGGGATAAACAAGAGCTCCTCGAAACGTTGCATAGCCATTAAATCGGTGACAAAGTGGCAAGAGTTCATCTGCAGATCGAAGGACCTGAACTCCACCATCAAAGAAGGCTTTAAATGCAATAAAGGAACTCTCCCACTCCAGCCAAGACGTGTTAGATGGGTGCCCTGCAGGAATGTTCTTGGTAGCAATATCATTAACCAGGGCCTCCTTATCAATAGCTGTGTTACCAAATGAGATCAGCGGAAGAGGTGCTGGGGAGCTCGGTTTTGGTATTCAGAGAAGTGGTTGAATGTGGGATGAGATGGGCAATGTCCCATGAAAGGTAAATGTCTTACTCCGGAGAGCTGCCGGAAGAGTTGGTGAAAGGTTGGGCTCAAGGTTCCTTCGAAGAAGGTGCTGAATGATAGGCAGCATCGGACTTGTGGCCTGAGACACGGATGCTCTATCCTGAGAACTTGCTGATACCATGGTTGGAGATGACTCCGCAAGGGCCGCTTCAACCAATGTGTCAAAGGTGCCGAAGAAAGAAGGTACCACAGGTACGATCTCCATATTGTGAGTAGCATGCCCAACCTGAAAATATATATATATATATATATATATATATATATGCAAAGGTAAGTACGAGGTAATTAACAAGCTGCGTCACATGCATAAGCGAAAGGGCAAGGAAAAGGTGACTACCCAATAAAAAAAAAAATTGAAATAGGAAAAAGAACATATAAGCGGTAGACGGAGGCAATCTGTCAAAATGAGAGGACTGAAACTCTCACAAGGAAGCAAGGCAACGATTCTAGTAAGCTTGATAACCCGGTGAGAAACCACCAACTCTTTTCTTGCCAGCTAGGACAGGGGGCCTAACGCCATACGACACGTTACAATTGCTCCAAAAGACCCTGTGAAGTAGGAAGGGGTCACCTTGGTTGGAACTGGCTGGCACGCCTTGGTCAAGTCCGAGTTGCCGTCTGACCCGGTGGGGCGAATAGACTACGGAGATCTCCGAGCAGCTATCGCCTAAGGTGGGCAAGGGGAGACAAGCATCGTTCAAAAGGGAGTACCTTCTGAAACGGCAACCTTGAGACATCACTGCTAGAACCTCAATGGTGTCGTCAACATCAGCATAAAAGGACACAAAAGTAAAGGTCTCTGCCAAGGTGCCGTAAGGGTGGAAGATGAAGTATTTTATGTCATCCAGTAACCCTAAAAAGTTATGGCCTTTTCTCTGCATTCGCTTAAACCACCTGCAGACAAGGGGTAGACTATCCGGCATGAAGGAACCATTGCCGAGGTGAGCAGACTGCATAGCATGCGAATAAGGGAGCGGGCATACATCCAGTCCCTTGAGATGTTCCCACAAAAACACCTGCAAGAAGCCGGAATTCAAGAGAGTCTCTACACCCATGGTTCTTGCCGCATTTTTCTCCAAGATCTGACACTGATCAAGTAGCCTGTACAAGTGCCCTAGAAACATGGGGGCTAAAGGAATCGAGTCATTGCGAGCAATAGCCAAAGCCAAGGGAAATACTCGCTCATGTAGGCAGTCCTGAGAAAAGTCACAGAGCACGAACTGCCCAAGCCACAGTGATATAAATGCAGCTAGCCGCCAAGTCCCCCGCCTATTCGCATCACCAAAATATTGTATCCAGTTGCTGAATTGAAGCGAAGTGCTAGGAGAGGTAGGAGCACCCTTGCGCAAGACTGCGAGATTGTTCATCTCTTCCGGGGTAAGAGCGATATCGAAAGGGCTCTAGTCCCCACAAACAGGAAGGCGAGATATGTTTGCCACATCCTCGAGAGTGGGAGTAAATTCACCCCATGAGCATACGAAGGTGTGAGTAGCGGTACTCCACCTCCGGACCACATGACGGAGCATCTTTGCTTCAACATGAATGTCCCACAGCTTGGAGAGGAAAATGGCGTCAAGAACTTGTGCTCGGCGTAAGATGTCGCAAGTGGATGGGTCTAGCAGCTCGCGATCCACCCACTCCAACCAGCCTTTACTGATGCTGCAAGGATACTGAAAGAACAGGGGGACAGCTGGAAACAAGCCCTTCTCGATGCAGCACCTAGATATGGAAGCATGATCAATTACGAGAGTAGTTTTAGGCAACGGCTCATCACCAATGACAGGATTCTCACGAGCTTCTTCAAGCTGCAAAAGGGGCCCTCCTGCTTTAAGATCATCATCCATGGAATATAGGTGATCCATCATGACTGGTGGGAGATTAGTGGATGCCATAGTTGAACCCACTAAGTCACAGATATCTGCAAAAAAAGGGGGAAAATGCATAAGTTTCGGCACCTTCATGAATAGCCTAAAGACTCAGACTCTCATTGTAGAACAAAGAGGGGGCGAAGAAAAAAAAAAAGAGACACACGCACGCAGAAGGATCATACTGGCAGAAGGATCCAGCCAACGCATTTGTACAATTTCATCCAAAAAAAAAAAAAGAAGCTGCTTGATGCAAGTGCAAAGAAAAACTACAGGAGTTAATCATTTAAAGGGGCCATGGATTGATTATTCGACATAGTGCATGCTCATGCTTTTTCTGCCTTGCTTTGACATCATCTAGAGATTTTGTGTTTAACCAGGAAAAATTGACACTTGGAAGGTGCTTAAAATCACTAATCAGTGGTGCATATCCAAAATTCAAGCTTGGGTATATAGAATAAAAAAGGGGAAAACACTCTTTAAGGATTCTCAGGATCTATATGCGTGGATGCCCTCATGTCTATATCTATATATGTGTGTGTGTGTGTGTGTATGCATGTGCATAAACACATACATATGGTGATGACAGGATAAAGAAGCAGGAGAAGAAATAAAGGAACAAGGCTTACCACTG
The DNA here is from genome assembly GCA_020521455.1 of Prunus kanzakura. Taxonomy (NCBI): domain Eukaryota; kingdom Viridiplantae; phylum Streptophyta; class Magnoliopsida; order Rosales; family Rosaceae; genus Prunus; species Prunus kanzakura. Next base: position 400,965 of record BPUM01000929.1, on the reverse strand, counting down.
CCCTCGATTGTGTTTGTTCCAGCAGCTTGTCGGAAGCAAGAAAAAAGGAATTGCCTTGCAATCTTCTATCCGACGTTATTCGATTTGATCACGCTCATCAACCTATCCGACGTTATTCGATCCGATCACGGCTTGTTATGGCGCAATAAAACTCAAGCACAAGCACGATAAATAAACACGCAGTGCCCTCAAGCCATGCTACGAGCTCAAGTGGGCCCAAGCCAAGTAATTACCTGGGGCTTGCTGAGAAGGTTGTGGTATGGACGGGTACGAGCACTCACAGGACCCATTGAGGGACCAAGTAATGGAAGTTTTAGGCCACTTGGGAGCACTAAAACTCAAGCCCATTCCCCGGGCCCAAATACATGGGTTAGCATGAGAGAGGGAAAATGGGGCCCAATGCCTTAGGAGAACATCTCATAGGTTGCTGTAGCACTTAGGCAAACCCATGTTAGTTAGAACGCCCAAAACAAATAGGCCACTTCCAGTAGCTTGATGAAAACATGCGGGCCGCTGGAAAGAGAACACCAATAACCCAATACCTATGAGCGAAGCCCATCCCAGGTCCTTGTTAAAAATCTGGCGTCGTGTTCCAACCTTGACAAAGCTCCACAAACAGCCAACAAGAAACCATTGCAAGAACCAAAGGAAATCCATGTGTATAAGAGGAACACCCAGTGGACAAACAACTTCATCCATTTTCTTTTTCCTCTGCAAACTCTGATTTGAAAACCAAGGGAGAAAGAAGGTGGCGTTTCATCCCCATGGGGAGGTCTACCCGCATAAAACCTTGGAACCCCAAAAAACCTTTGACTCAGGCGCTCTGGTCGAAGAGATTTCATAAGAAGGGGAGTAATTGGAAAAAAGCAGAGGAAAAGTGGGAATGGAGAATGAACAAAATTAGGGTTCCCTTACTCTGAACTTTTCCTTTTTCCTCTCTCCGTAAGAAATCCACGCTTCTCTCTCTCAAATTGCTAAACTTGTGAAGACTCATGCCACAAGCTCCTCAAGCCAACTCCTTTATCAGCTTGTCATGCTTATTAGTGAAAAGAACCTAAAAGTGTTTCTTCTGAGGTTTTAGCAAGCCTTTTTAAAAACTCTTTTGGGAGCCCGGTTCTTGAACTCAGGCAGCAGGGGGTTTTTGTACCTTTTTCTTCTTACAACAGCCCAAGCCCATTCGTCAGGCTGCTGGAACAAAAAGACCCCTACAGAGTTCTACACTGCCTTTCTATACAAGGCATCATAGGGTGACATCCCAATGCTTGAGTGATAACTATTATTATATGCAAACTCCATGAGAGGCAGTTTATCATCCCAATCTCCTCGAAACTGAAGCGCACAGGCTCTTAGCATATCTTTCAAGGTTTGAATCGTTCTTTTCGGATGTCCATCAGTCTGAGGATGAAATGCAGTACTGAACTGGACTTGGGTCCCAAAAGCTTCATGTAACTTTGTCCAAAAACGGGACGTAAATCGAGAATCTCTGTCTGACACAATTGACACTGGTAATCCATGCAGTCTTACAATTTCAACAGTGAAAATTTTGGCCAGTTTATTCAAAGTATAAGTCGCATTCACCAGCAGAAAATGAGCGGATTTGGTGATCGATCCACTATTTCCCAAACTCCATCATGATTGTTCCATGTCCGAGGAAGCTTGAACACAAAGTCCATAATAATGTGCTCCCATTTCCACCCAGATGGTTTCTGTCGTTCTGCCTTGACTTGCTAACAAATCAAACACTTATTGACATATTCTGCTATTTCCTTCTTCATGAAAGGCCACCAATAATGCTTTCTCAGGGTGCGGTACATTTTGTGTTGCCAAGATGCATGGCGAAGGCCGAACAGTGGGCCTCCAAGAATTTCTCTCTTTAGTGCTTCATCCCCAGGAACATACAATCTTGTTCCCACCATCAAAGCTCCATCATTTCTCACAGAATAATTTGTTCTCGGACCATTCTTAACCTCCAACATTAACGTGCAAATTAACAGATCCTGCAGTTGGGCTTCAATAATTCGTTCAACCAACACCGGTGTTACGTGGAGAGTAGCAAGCAAGGCTCCCTGATCATCCATATCCAACCCAATTCTAGACTTCCTTAGCTCAACCAACATTGGAAGATACTCTACTCGAAGATGAGCTAAGGATCTAGACGACTTCCTGATAAGAGCATCAACCACAACATTAGCTCTCCCCGGATGATGTTCAATAGTGCAGTCATAGTCCTTTATCAATTCTAACCCTCTTCTCTGCCTAAAATTCAATTCCTTCTGGGTGAACAAATACTTTAAACTTTTGTGATCAGTAAAAATTTGGCACGTTTCCCTGTAAAGACGATGTCACCAAATCTTTAAGGCGAACACCACTGCAGTGAGCTCCAAATCATGTGTAGGATAACTCAACTCGTGCTTCTTAAGTTGCCTAGAAGCATAAGTGATCACCTTGCCATGTTGCATCAACACACAACCTAGACCCTATCGTGATGCATCATTGTAGATAATAAAGCTTTCTTCACACTCATCTATCTATTCAAACTTAACTCCCTTCCTTATCAAATGAGTGAAGGGTGTCGCTATGGTAGAGAAACCTTCCACAAAGCGACGATAATACCCAGCCAACCCAAGAAAACTTCGTGCCTCAGTGACATTAGTTGGTCACGGCCAGTTTACCACTGCTTCCACCTTTTGGGGGTCCACATAGATTCCTTCAGTAGAAATCATGTGCCGCAAGAAACTCACTTTGTCTAACCAAAACTGACATTTGCTGAACTTTGCATACAACTGCCTCCTCCTTAAAGTTCGCATGCGCAGCATAATTTTGAAGTGCTTCATATGCGCCTTTTCACTTTTTGAATACACAAGGATATCGTCTATGAACACAATCACAAAGCGGTTTAGGTAACATCGGAGCACTCTGTTCATGAGATCCAGAAACGTTGCTGGCGCATTAGTCAACCCAAAAGGCATCACCAAAAACTCGTAATGGCCATACCTTGTCCAAAAAGCAGTCTTAGGTACATCCTCTTCCCTGATTTGCAACTGATGAAAGCCTGATCTCAAATCAATCTTAGAAAACACCTTAGTACCCTTCAACTGATCGAACAAATCGTCAATGTGAGGCAACGGATATCGGTTCCGCATTGTGACCTTGTTCAGCTCTCTATAATCAATGCACAACCTCATGGTGCCATCATTCTTCTTCACAAACAAAACTGGGGCACCCCAAGGAGAAAAACTGGGTCGAATAAAACCCTTATCCCCCAACTCCTGCAACTGAGTTTTCAACTCTCTTAATTCAGCTGGTGCCATTCTATATGACGCCTGAGAGATAGGATTTGTTCCTGGGACAAGTTTAATAATGAATTCAATCTCCCGTTCAAGATGTAATCTAGGAAGATCTTCTAGGAACACATCCAGAAACTGTCGTACCACTGGAATATCTTCCAACTGCAATCCATTATCTCGTGTATCAATTACATGAGCCAAGTATCCTAAGCATCCCTTTCTAAATAACTGTCTCGCTGTCATGGCTGAAATGAGGCAAGATGGAAGAACTCTAGGCTCCCCATAGAAGGTCACCTCAAGTCGTCCGAGACTCACTATAAAAAAAAGGGTCATTACTGGCGAAATTTTTCCGATGACCTCGAAATTTCCTCGGTAAAAGTGATATTTCCGAACAAAAAATGTTGTCCATTGGGAATACGTCACGGGGATGAAATTTATTTCCGACAAAGGAACTACCCTCGGAAAAAGTCTCTAAAGTCGTCGAAAATGTAATTTATTTGGCGGGAAAATTTTGCGCCAACTTTATTAACGACAAAAAACATTTTAGTCAGAAATAAGATGATTATTTCCGAGGGGCTACTCATTCCGTCGAAATTGTTTGACTATTTCCGAGGAGCTTCTCTTTCCCTTGGAATTGTTTGACTATTTTTGAGGGGCTTCTCATTTCCATCGGATTTGTCTATGAATACTATAGAATACGACCTCCTTCCAGAAATAGTCAACTGAAGCATGATGCTTGGCTAACCAATCCATACCCCGAATGACGTCTAAATCCACAATATCCAAAGGGATTAAGTCTGCCTCTAAAAATACATCTCCCACTAAAACCAAACTATCCCTGTACACCGTACTAGCCTTAAAAACATCCCCCGTGGGTACAAAAATAGCAAGTTCCTCATGTAGGGCCGTGAGTCTCACATCCGCATTATGGGCAAAACTACGTGCAACAAAAGAATGTGTAGCCCCGGGGTCGATCAAAACACGTGTAGGAATTCTAAGGACTGGTAACATACCTATGATAACATCTGGTGATGCCTGCGCTTCCTGCTGAGTCATATTATAAACTTTGTCGGTTGCTCTAGAACGTCCACCACGTCCCCTCTGCTGATTTCCTCCTCTGCTAGCTATACTAGTCTAGGCTCCACTGCTGGATGAGGCTCCCACGATCTGAGATGTGCCCTACACTCAGCTCTGTGCACCACTCCCCTGGCCTGGCCCAGCGGTAATCTCTCTACCTTGCAGTAACATTGGGGACTCCCTCCGAAAATGCCCCGATTGTCCACAATGATAACACCCCGATGCACCTTGCTGACAAGGCCCATTATGATATCTGTTGCACAATCCACACTATGGGCGACTTCTTCCACTATATACAGTTTGTAGCTGTCTCCCCAAGCCTCTAGCTGTACCATCACCAAAACGAGGTCCAGAACTGCCACTCTGATTAGATCCCCCACTAGAACTGGCTCCAACTCGAAAACCTCCATAACTCCAACTGCTAGAAGATCCTAAACTGAATCTACCACTCTTAGATGATCCTTGATCAGGACCACCCAAATCAAAGTGACGCTGACGAGAATCACCTCGTCCCCGTACCATCATCTGGCTGCTCTCAATCAAAGAAGCAGACATCACCAGATCACTATAATTTACCAGACGTTGACCCACCATGATTTCATGGATGGATGCCTTCAAACCCTTAGTAAACAACTGACATTTCTTCCTCTCATCTCCCACCAGTGGTGTGCAATAATTGGACAGGTCAATAAATTTCTTTTCATATTCTAACACCGTCATGCTACCCTGCTTAAGCTGTAGGAACTCCTCCATCTTCATATTCTGATAGGCTAGAGGATAGAACCGTTCATCAAATGCAATCCGAAATACTTGCCAGGTGATGGCCGACGGGTCCTGATACCGTCTCCTTATTGATTCCTACCAATACCTTGCATTTCTGGAAAGGAATAAGGTAGCCAAAACTACTATGCGTTCTTGGGGAACGTCCATCACATCTATGATCCTTTTCATCTTCTCGATCCACTCTTCAGCTATAGTAGGGTCACCATCACCATTAAACTCCACAACCCCTATTCTTCTAGCCTAATCTGCATATGTCAAGGATGCATCTCTGGTGTGCCCGGTTCGAGACAAGGCATGAGTCAACAACTCTAATGTCTGCTAAAAATTAGGGTCAACTGGTGGGGTGGGCATCACCGGTACTGCCCCTGTTGGATCTCCAACAAATGATTGCTCAACAGGTTCTGGTGCCGAACCCGGGATAGGATAGGATAGCTCTCCAGCTCAAGAGGGGGATCCTGTCCCTGAAGTCGGGACAACTGACGAGTCCCCCTATGAGTACCACCACCTTAGGGCCCAGGATTCTGTTACAAGAACCTTGAATTCATCATTACAGGAATGCACACAAGGTGTGAAGTCTACATGAATTTAAACCTATTGCACGGATACCAAGTTGGACCCGAACCAAATTCCACTTTGGAATCTACGCCGAACCTTGTGCATATCCAGTTGACCAAATTGGGCTTCTGACTAAAACTCAAAATTCTTTTAAGGTTTGACTTTTGCCGAAAATTCGGTAGAGTCTCCTTTGTAAATTACTCGTTTCCCAAAATTTTCACCTGTACAAAATGCAACTCATATATTCCCAATCGTTCAGCATGCACAATGTTAGAACACACACGCAATCCAACAAAAAATCTTTGTGGCCTCAGGCCTTACCAAAATACTAGGGCAAAATCAGAGCATGCTAATTCAGTTAATTTACAAAAGTAGTATGGTTACATGAGAATATCCTATATTGTAGAAAAAGGATGAGTGGTGGGTGATGAACGCCCTGTGGTGGTGCTCTGGTACACGATTATTGTCTGGGGGCGCAAAACATTAAAAGTGTGAGTGGACAAATGAAAGTTTTGGAAAATAATATCAACATACTAACCCCACTATTAAAACATTTGAAAATTCAATTACATCCATGTTCTATATTCGTACAAAAATCAAGCATGCATATCTATATACATATAACTGTTCACACATTCAATCAATTCATCAAAACCATTTGAAAGCATCGAAAAATAATAATTTCTTTCCACCTAGTTGTACCCTTCATAAATTCGTCAATTCCATGATTTTTTTTCTATTTATTTCCCACATAATACAGTCAATTCCAAGTGTCACATAAGCGACACATCCTCGCATAACTAGGAAACACAAAGTTAAGCCGAGCCGCATTCCTCCCAGAACTCAGGAGACAATTAGTCAACTTGAGCCGCATTCCTTGCTCCTCACGGTCCGGATATCCCTACGACTCGTGGGGCAAGTGTCTAACGCGTGTTGACTCAATCGAAAGCAACTAGGATGTCCGTGGACATCATTATATTCGTAGGCAACAGTTTATTCGAAGGAAACATTTGGGTACCTATAGTGGTTTACCATTTCCTTTTCTACTCTCCAAGCCATTCACATTTAATCATAAATGAAATTTAATAAAAGCATTTGAATTCAAACTTTATGCTCGGAAAGTAAAAGTCATAAATAATTCATTCGTGATCAATTAATAAAACTTTTACTGCATAAAATTCATTTATAAAACAAAAGTGCACTCACTGCACGTCTGAGCTAGCCTGACCCTTCGAGGGTCCTTCCTGCAGGTTTGATGGAGCTCGAGTACCTATTTAAGTGATTAAAACATTTAATTAATACTTAGTTTACTACCATAAGTGGTCATATACATCATTGGTGATAAATGGTGGGGTGAGTCACTTATGATGGTGACATCCACTTATCCATGTAAAACATGGATTTACAACACTCGCCCTTAGATGTCCACCATGCATGAATAAACCTTGCTAGTAAAACCCAATGGGACAAAAACGGGTCGAAGGGAAAAAGAGTACATAACCATGTGTAACATAAAATTTTGTGTATATAACACCGACACGCATTCAACATTGCCTCGTTAAAAACTTGCCAGGAAAAACCCAGGAAGATAAAAACTGGATGAAGGAAAAAGAGTATAGTGTGTGAAGATCTTTATTGACAACACGCTCCCCTTAATGCTTGGCAAAATTTCTTTAAGCCATACTGTTGACCATCTTTCTGAATGTCTTAGTTGGTGTTGATTCTGTGAATCAATCTTACAATATTGTTGGATGCTCCCCCAGAGAAATTACTCCCCCTGATGTATCCATATTTCTATGATGATCCAACATAAATGATATTACTTCATATAATGGCTTGATTTTCATATGCTATATTAAAATAATAACAATGACCTCATATTTATAATGATAAGAGCATTAAATATTTATCTGGTATAATAAGTCATTCATACATATCATTGTATGTTTTGAGAATATTGCATATGTTATTCCATCTATATCCTTGTATGTTGATAGGATTTTTAGTACCTGCGCAAAGAGGGTTAAAATCACTGAAAATACTTGCAAGAATACAAGGTAATTGTAGTATAAATGCTCATGCAAGGTCGTTGTCCCCAAAGATTGTTTGACTAATTTGTAATTAAACTAACTCTTAATTAATTATTAAAATAGATTTTATCAAAGATCTGAAATTTATGAATTTGAAAATATTAAATTAACAATAAAAGAAATCTGAAAGTTGGGAAATAATAACAGTAAAGACGTAATAGGATTTTTAAACTTAACAATTTAGAGAAAACTAGGGTTTAGCCGTCGCCGTCACAATCCTATGCAATTCTATCAATTACTTATGAATTTCCACATATATGCTTTGAAGGTTAGGTTTTCCTAATGCATATTTTCCTTGTGATGTTCAAGCGAAAACGTATATCTAACATGCAATCCATCTGTGATGTTTAGATCAAATATAAACATGCAAGACTCATTAAGCTTTGTGAAAAGCCCTTGAAAAACCATGCAACCCTTAAGAACGTGATGTTCGCCTTAAGTGAACTTACAACTACTAATCACAAGAAGCCCTCCTCAATTTCAGGGTGATGTTCCAACAGAAATTGCATCAAATTACTTGTCTAAATATCCTAATGGTGATCAGTCATTCAAATAGATAGATAGTTTTAATCGCAGTGATTAATAATTCAAAGCAAACATGCATCCATTCATAAGCAAATTAATAAAATTACATATTCATGCTAAGACTTATGGCCTCGTCCTAGCAAAAGAATTAGTTACACATACTCATAATTGAAATCATGGAGAAAAAGAATGACAACACCTTAAAGTTGCAAACTCCAAAACCCTCGCGATTTCTCTCCACAATGTCGCGTTCAAAAGCTAAAAAGAAGTCCTAAATTTGCGGTAAAAAATAACTTAAATACCTCCTAAAACCTAGCTTCCCAATCCCCACAAGGAAACTAAGTTAAAATAAAATAATACTAGGATATAAAGTCCAAATTGGATTAGGAGAATCTGCCCACACTCTGCCCAGCCACGTTTTGGCCTCAAATCACCTCCAAATCCAACCCAAGATAGCTTGTTTTAAAGATAAAAACGTTATGAACACTTCTCTAGAAGGTCACGAACCCATCTGAGGTCATCTTGGGCTCCAAAAACTCAAGAAAGGCCCAAAACGTCACTATTCCAGCACCGCGCATTGCTCCTTTATTTTATTGCCAGAAAATAACCGCTTGGTAGAAAAGTCTAAAATTTTGATACGATCAAGCTAAGTGACTCACGAACATCCTCCAATTGGATTACTCCAAAATTCGTCCATTTGTTTATGTTTTGCTCCAGAGGAAGTCGAAAGTCCTATATTGGAAATATAATTCAAAGTATCAAAATTCTTCCAAAATATCAACCAAAATATACTAAGAATGGGATTAAATATATGATATAAAATATGCCCATCATATGTTTTGAGAATAATTGCATATGCTATTCCACCGGCTCTTCAGGAGTCTGAATATTTCTCATAACTTTAAACATTTGAATATGTTGCAACGTCTTTAAATTTAAATTCAATCAAAGTATTCTCTGAGACAATTTATACATATTAATATTGAGTACAAAATTTGTTCTTCAAGCACATGTCTTTCAGAGACTTGCTTCATGCAATTTTAATCCTTCAGGGATTTTATTTAAGGGATTACACTTCATAACACACTATATAGTTTTATACTAAGCTATTTATTTCTCTTATACATCTTTAGAGAATTGCTTCTAGCTAGCGATATGCTTCCATGCATTCTCTGAGACAATTTATACATATTAATATTGAGTACAAAATTTGTTCTTCAAGCACATGTCTTTCAGAGACTTGCTTCATGCAATTTTAATCCTTCAGGGATTTTATTTAAGGGATTACACTTCATAACACACTATATAGTTTTATACTAAGCTATTTATTTCTCTTATACATCTTTAGAGAATTGCTTCTAGCTAGCGATATGCTTCCATGCATTTAATAACCCTTAAAGATAACATGTTGGTCTCCATAAATGTGCAATAAGAAGGCACGATTGCATGTATAAATATGAAGAACCTCAACATTCCTTGTTTTTACCAGAAACATTTGTGTGATATAAAGTGAGTGTATTCCTCTTTATCTCGAACATCTACATATAACCTACAGGGTTAACATCTTTTTGGGGTTCATACTATGGGTTTGTTCTTTCACATTCATTTTCAATTATAATGGAATTGCCTCTTTCCATTTTGGCCAATGATTTTGTCGACATTTAATAATAGAACATGGTTCCAATCAACACAGCCCATTGATGATTTGAGTAGCTACTCCAAAACTAAAAATTGTCATTCATCAATTCATGATCTCACCGTTCTCATGTGCATGCGCATGCATCAATTATTAGCATTTCTTTACCTTTGGGTACCCAAGCTATTTCAGGGGCTTTCATTGTATCTTTCCATACATACATCTCTTATAAGATGAATTATGTGAGAATGTGGATCATAACCTCCAATGTTGTGTTTTTTTATAATAGGGCATGGATAATCTACATTCCAAGAGTTGGAACATTTAGAACCCATATATCTATCATGCTACAGGCATGCCGCATATTAATATACACATGTCAATGAACTGTCCTTATGGGACTTTAAACCATCTAATTTGCTACGCATTAGGCATGCACCATATTAATATTGACATGTTAATGGATTGTCCTTCCGGGACCTCAATCCATATCACTTGCTACGCAATAGGCGTGCATCTCATTGATCACTGCTATGCTCATGTTTTGCTCTTTTGAGACTTAAATTTATGCACTGTATTATCAATGTATTCAACTTACAATTTTTAAAATTTGCATTAATAATTCATGAATACGTATCAAGATGATACAAGCCATTCTTTTGGAATAGTCATAATACAAGTCGTTCTCCTAGAACGATCTGTAATGTATTTCATTCTTTTGGAATGGTCCTTTACATGACATTCTTTTGGAATGGTCTTATCTCCCCATTTGGTTACTAATGAAGGTGTCGTAAAATATCAAAAATACTAATAAGCGTACAAGTATGAAATAAGACAAGTATTGCTTACATCCTTAGGTGAGAGAAATTTTGCTCAAATATCATTCAAGCTCGCATCGGTGTTGTTAATATTATGTTAACTCACAATTGTACGGGGCAATTAGAAGTATAGCAAGACAAGTACGAGGTCGTACGCACGAGGACTGAGAAGTTAAAATTAGTTATGTACTTAGATTACCAAATTCAAGAAAGTAGGAGGTTATGTATAAAACAGAAATTAAAGCAAGAGTGATTGTGATTGTTGAACAAAAGAAGCAAAATGAAATTGCAAATAAAAGCAAAGTAAGTAAGTGTAACAAAGAGTGGTTTTAAGAGCTGGAAAACAGATTTGGAGACTAGGGCATTCGAATCACCATAACAATTCAATTATGGGTTATAAGGAGTCAAGTAACAAGTCTAATTCATATTGAAAGATTGATTCTAGCTAAAGTATGATTAGGCCATGGTGTCGGGTTCTAACCTTGTGTTCCTAATTCCCTAATTTGATCATCTGTTGTCTAACCTAAAATTAAGCATTAGGAACCCATTAAACATAGAAGAACAATTTAAACAACCAAGCATGTATCTAATCCCTGTTGTCGAATGTCCATACATACTCTTCCTATTCATAGTTCAATTCGAATTAAAGCATGGTGTCTACTCTTAATTCAAACCATACAAGTTCTAATGGTGATCAATCATTCAAACAAGCATATTAACTGATAAGCATAATGAATAAGAACATGAATCATGAATCCAACTTGAAACTCCAAACTTCAAACTTATAAACCCAGAATATTTATGTTAGGTTACATCAAAGCCCTAGTTATGAAATTAGCTACTCATAATGGAAAAGAAACTTAGATAGAAATGAGAAAACATAAGGAATGCAATAAGAGTAGAAAAACCCCTTTTATGAAGTTCTTGTGGTGTCCAAGACTTCTTCAAGTGCTTCTCCACGTTTAATGCTTCTCCAAGTGCTTCCCCACGTCTAGAATGATGTATGACAGCTAGTAGGTGAGTGGTGATGGCTGAGAAAGAGGAAATTCGTAGGGAAATGGAAGGGAGGTTTTCTGGAGCTGTTTTGGTGATTTGGGGCAATTTAGAGTATTGGGTTGATTGTTGGGAATGTATGAGGATGATTTCTGGATGTGTTGATGGAATGATGGATGTGTGGAGGATGGCTGGAGTGTATGGGGTTGATGGGATGATGGAAGTGTGGAGGATGGCTGGAGTGAATTTTGTAGCTTGAAGACTTCTCCATTTATAGGGCTAAGAGGGAGGAACATCATGATGAATTCCAACACCATCATTCCTCATTTAATACAATCCATAACTCTCACTTCATCTTGTCTATGTTAGTGTGGTTGGAATCAATTCCATCTCATACTTCTTTTGCTGCTGCACCTCCATCCCATACTTCTCTTGGGTCCAAAGTCAGTTACAGCTGGGGTGAGGCACATGGCTTAAAGGAGGTGACAAGGCTCGACAGCTGGCAGTTGCAATCCTGAGCATGGTGTGCATTTTGATGGGCCCACGGATTGGGCTTGGCTTCATCAATTGATATGTTTGAGCAGTCCATCTTGCAGTTCAGAATCTCCTCTTTCCAACCACATATTATTTGGGCCAATACAAGTTAGGGGGAAGAAGTTAGGGCTGAAACAAATTGCTAACTCAGTCTACTCGTTTTTGCACCATTTTGCATCTTTTCCTATCCAAAGCCACCATTGCTACCTAAGGCCCAATGAACTGAATGATAAACAGAAAAGGGATTAAAAGCACAAGTTTAACTCAATAACATAACCAAATCATAAGCTAGAGGGGTACAAAATGATATACAGTTATGAACTGATCAATCGGCTCAGCAAATATAATGAAACGCTTAATGATCTAGTTATATCTTGTAAGAGCAAAAATCACAATTCTTTTGTCTCTGTCAAAAAATAACCCTCAATGTTAGGTTCAAAACATGGATTTGTTCTTCTGATGAAGGTTCTAAAGAAACAAAATCCCCCATGAACAGAGAGTTATAAAAAGAAAGAAAATATACAAAGAATTGTGATATTGATTGCAAGGTAGGTAAGTTATCAGGGAAGGAAACTGGTGTGGTAACAGACAACAAACTCTCATTCCCCCTAGCCTAGGAGAACTTCAGGAGATTAGAGCGATGTGTTTGTTCTTGTCTGTCTTATAGTTCCATGACATCATCGAAATGTGATCAGAGATAGTCTCGCTTCTTACATGGATGATCAAAGATAGTGTCACTTCTCAAGCACATCGAGCGCTCACTGATAGGAAAAACAACTAGGTATTGCATCACTAGATATGGAGAAAAATTGGATGTATTCTACAAAGAAATTTCGTTAGTAACATATTTATACACAAATTAGAGGAATAGTTTGATCCGATGAATCTCAAATTAACTACATAAATTTGTGAGGTTCTCAAGACGCTTTTGAAAAAGTGACTCCGTGAAATCTGTTAGGATAATATTTGGTTGACAATAATTGTCCTTATGACCCCTGAACTTTGACAACTATAATGAAGGCTGTGTGAAGTTTTGAAATCTGGAAAAGAAAAAGGAAATATTGGGATCCGGGAATATATTGGGATCCTGGAAACGTTGCCACATTACCGCCTATATATATTGCCTTTGTAAGGCGTGATTGGAGTAACTGTGTTTCAACTCAACTTCCTTTCATTTTTTGAAAGTTCAACTTTTCTAAAACTTTCCTCGAAACCTTTTAAAATGGCTTCCTCTTCTTCTTGCCCAAAATATTTTGATTTAAATGTTGCTCCCAAAACAACTCGTGATGCCAAAGTCTGGCGTCCATCCTTTGTAACCCAAAATAGTCATCACACGGTTAATGACTCTGTGATGATGAATGATATGACTGCTATTATAGTAGCTAAGAATTTCCTTACTCCTATGGATGAAATACTATTAATAGGAAGGTCTGCCAAATAAGCTATTGATGACTCAATGGCTTTTAGCATTCAGAGTGCTGCTTCTATTTCTAACAGGGCTCATCATTTGCATGCCAAAGGAAACAAGATTCAGGAGCTGAACACTGAAAATTCATCTCTTTGGAGAATGCTTCATGATTCTCAACAAGAGGTTGAAAACCTTAAAAAAGAAAATAAGGCTTTGTTGAAACTGGTGAGTTCATACTCCATTGATACGCATACAAGGCTTGACATGCTGCAGATTTCTAATGAAAAGATTCTGGAAGACCAAGAGAGGCTCATGGCTAAGCTCAAGAGGCGCTGTCCTCTTTCTCTAGAGACTTCCATAGCATAATGGAATTTTATAGATTTTACAGAGCCTGCTCATTCCTTGCAGGTGAAAATAATCTATTTGTTGTATGCTTTGTTTTTGTTTTAATAATTGGGAAAATTCTTAAACTTGCACCTGTGGTTTTCATGTCTTTTCAAAATGTCGATTTGGAACCTTGTGCCTTACAAGTTCAAATAACCACATCAAAGTTCTCAAATTATATATTTCAATGCATGTGAGTCTGAAACTTCTGGCTTGAGCTAAACACGACCTCATAACTTAATTGCCTATTTCAAATTTGCATGAAATATAAATTGAGGAAAAGTCATAATATTGTAATACACTACTACAAAAAACGAAATAGACGACGGTAATCCACCGTCGTGTATCATGGTTTACAACTGACGAGAAATCGACCGCCGTCTTTTCATACATGAAATAATGACGGCAAATAACCGACGTAGTTAATATAGTACACGTCAGTAAAATACTAAAACCGACGTAGATTTCATACATAAAAGCTTAAAAAGAGACCTTTCGACTATAATAGACGACGGTTTTAGTAAAACACAGACGTTGAAATAATGTTAAATGTCAAAAACAACTACAAAACCGACGTAAATATGCTTATCAACGTCTCTAAATACACCAAAACCGACGTGTAAAACTTAGAAACCGTCTTGGTTAATAAATACTACGTTCACTCAATGAAAAAACTGACGTCTTAAACATATAACATGGCATATATTTACTTGAACTGACGTAAAAACAACAATAACCACGACCCTTCATATCACCACAGACGTTGAAAATGATTTTGACGGCTTGAACACAAAAACAACGACGTGGTTAATATAGTACACGTCACAAAAAAACTAAAACCGACGTCGATTTGGTACATAAAAGCATAAAACGAGACCTTTCGACTATAATAGACGACGGTTGTATTAAAACACAAACGTTTAAATAGTTTTAAATGTCAAAAACAACTAAAAAACCGACGTAAATAGTTTTATCAACGTCTCTAAATCAAACAAAACCGACGTGTCAAACTTAGAAACCGCCGTGGTTAATAAATACTACGTTCACTAAATGAAAAAACTGACGTCTTAAACATATAACATGGCATATATTTACTTGAACAGACGTAAAAACAACAATAACCACGACCCTTTATATCACCACAGACGTTGAAAATGATTTTGACGGCTTGAACACAAAAAAAACGACGTGGTTAATATAGTACACGTCACAAAAAAAACTAAAACCGACGTCGATTTGGTACATAAACGCATAAAAAAGAGACCTTTCGACTATAATAGACGACGGTTGTATTAAAACACAGACGTTTAAATAATTTTAAATGTCAAAAACAACTATAAAACCGACGTAAATAGTTTTATCAACGTCTCTAAATTAAACAAAACCGACGTGTCAAACTTAGAAACCGCCGTGGTTAATAAATACTACGTTCACTAAATGAAAAAACTGACGTCTTAAACATATAACATGGCATATATTTACTTGAACTGACGTAAAAACAACAATAACCACGACCTTTTATATCACCACAGACGTTGAAAATGATTCTGACGGCTTGAACACAAAAAAAACGACGTGGTTAATATAGTACACGTCAGAAAAAAACTAAAACCGACGTCGATTTGGTACATAAAGCATAAAAAGAGACCTTTCGACTATAATAGACGACTGTAATAGACGACGGTTGAAATGAATTATAATTAACCGACGTGTTTTCTTTTTAAAATGGCGGTATTTATTTCATTTTTGCGTTGTCATTCCACGTCGGTTGTGAAAACCCAACGTTGGTTGTTTTTAAGACGTCTCGTTTTGCGATTTTTGTAACTTGACCGTCGTATTTTCAGCTTTAACCGATTATTTTTTAATTTTTGATTCGTTGTGCCCAAAGCTTGCAGAATGAAAATGTGATCGGAATTAAAATGATATACAGAGCTATGAATTAATGTCATACAATTAATTGCATAACTAATGTCATACATTACAACAATCAATCAATCCATATATCTTCACACCCATCTCTAATGTTCTCACTCCCAAACTCACCCACTAGGTCATCAAATGTGTCAACATTTGGTATCCCTCTAGAAAATGGCTCACACTCAATTCTAATATCACCTAGCACATCATCACCAATAACATCATTATATTCTCTATTAGGCATTGATAACACTACCGACCAACCACGATGCATTGGGTCGTCAACATAAAATACTTGTTTGACTTGAGAAGCCATAACAAATTGGTCATTCCTATGTCCAATTTTACTCAGATCTACAAGGGTAAATCCAAGTTCGTCGACTACAAGGCCCGAAGTGTTATCTATCCAATCACACCTCAAGACTGGGATTCTAAACTTTTGGTAGTCAAGATCCCAAATTTCTTGAATAACCCCATAAAAACCCATATTGGAGACAATAGGGTTTTTATCCTTGGCACTAGCAACTTGCATAGTATGTGCAAGTAAATAAACTCCACTATTTTGGACAGTTCGCACCAACACTTCCCCCATTTTTCGAGCCCCATATGTAATTAATATCTTCAACCATATGCAGCACTTCTTCTCCTGTTAATGGCTCAGGGGGCATGCCATATTCAGGTTTCCCATTAAAAGCTGCACGTTGCCTCCTATATGGATGATTGATTGGTAACCACTTTCTATGCCCAATGTAACAAATTTTGTGGCCATTTTTCAACCTGTGACTAGGTGTATCATCGCCGCATATTGGACAAGCTTTATATCCTTTAACAACACAACCAGATAAGTTTCCATAAGCGGGAAAATCATTAATTGTCCACAGTAATGCAGCTCTGAGTGTAAAGTATTCTCCTATGTGGGCATCATACACTCCTCTAATCCCATCCCACAGAGATTTCAAATCATCAATCAAAGGCTCTAAGTAGACGTCTATATCATTTCCGGGCTGTTTAGGATCGGAAATCAGTATAGTCAACATCATGAACTTCCGCTTCATGCATAGCCATGGTGGGAGATTATATGTAACTAACATAACTGGCCAACAACTGTATCTGCTACTTAAAGAACTGTGGGGATTGAATCCATCAGATGAGAGAGCCAATCTCAAGTTTCTTGGCTCATTACCAAAGTCGGGCCATTTTTCATCAACAAGTTTCCAAGACGGGGAATCCGCTGGATGAGACATATAACCGTCAACTGATTTTCTTGCAGCATGCCAAGTCAAACTCTTAGCTGTCTTATGTGATTGAAACATCCTTTTAAACCTTGGAATTGGAGGAAAATACCACACCACCTTCGCTGCCACACCCTCTTTCAAGAACCCATCCTTGGTTTCCTTCCACCTTGAGATACCACAAGTAGGACAATTAGTTGCATTCTCATACTCCTTCCGATACAAAATGCAGTCATTGGAACATGCGTGGATTTTCTCATAACTCATCCCTAAAGCAGACAAAGTCTTTTTTGCCTCGTACATAGAGGAAGGTAGTGTATTTCCTTCTGGAAGAAATTCTCCTTGAAGTATCAATAATTCTGTAAAGCAAACATCACTCATCCCATGTTTTGCTTTCAAATTATATAACTTCACCAAAGCCGACAACTTCGTGTACTTACTGCAACCAGGGTACAAGGGTTCATCGCCATCCCCAATCACATTGGCAAACTCATAAGGATCAGATCCAATATTGGCAAAATCATTATCATCCATCCCTAATTCTTCAGAAACATAACTAAACCTACTTTGCTCATCTTCTTCCACATTTCTACTAGCATTGGTAGTCCATTCCCAAGGTTCTCCGTGCCATCTCCAAATCTTATAGCTTTGGTCAATTCCATTAAAGTATAAGTGTTCCCTTATAATTCCAACCCCAAACAATCGAATATTCCCACATTTAACACATGGACAACGAATCTCAGTTGTATTTCCAAGATTTTGTAACGCAAAATTCAAAAATCCTTCCACCCCTAACTCATATGCCTTCGATCTTCTATCCGCATGCATCCATGACTTATCCATCTCACACTCTATCAAATTCATATAAATATATATATATTAAAGTGGAAAGACCAGCAATGAAACACTACCTCATTCAAATAGCAGAGAACAAAATGAAAATTAAATATAAAACATGGAAAAGACTACGGTTTATAAAAATAATCGTCGTTTAATATACATTCCGACGACGGCATCTATAGTCACCGTCGTCATTAAGATACCCAAACCCAGAAATTTGAACGGTGTTCTGGTAGCCTAAAGACGACGTTTAATGGAGAAACAGTCGTCTTTAGGCTACCAGTTGCGGCTTAAAACGCAGACGACGGGAGTAAATGAACAACTGACGTATAATAAACATTTGGAAGACGGTTTGATCCTTCAACCGTCGTCGTAGTTAAAAAAAAAACAGCTTAAATCTCCCATCCCCATTCCTTTTCCAAGAACCCATGGCCAAACAAACATAAAAGAACCCAAACAGAGAGCAATTATTACAAGATTGCAAACACCAAAACCCTAATATAGCTACCAACGAAAACATTTATGGATTTAAGAAGAGATTAGGGTTGTACTTACATGGATATTGAGAGAGAGCTGCGAGAATATAACAACTGCTTCAGAGAGAGCTTGGAGAATCTACGTACCCAATGCTTTTGAGAGAGAGCTTGGAGAATCTACGTACCCAATGAGAGATCTTGGAGAATCTACGTACCAAATGCTTTGAGAGAGATCTTGGAGAATCTACGTACCCAATGCTTTGAGAGAGAGCTGAGAGAATATAACAAAAGCTTGAGAGAGAGCTGAGAGAATTAGGATTAAAGGGACTAGAGTTGTACTTACATGGATATTGAGAGAGAGCTTGGAGAACGAAAACTTTCAGACAAATTTATGTTGAAGAGAGAGAATGAACTATTTGAGGGTTAAAGGGAAATTCTGAAAATTTTAGGTCGCGGTCAAAAATTTTTAAGTACCGCGTTTTTCAACCACGACGGTCAACACTTATAATGACGTCTAATAATTACTTACAACGGCGGTTGTTATAAAATCCCGACGTTGTAAACACTAAAGACGTCGCTATTTTATAACTGACGTCGTCAACCGAATTCAATTAGTCTTTGTTAATGTAGTTGACCAAAAACAGCGAGAGAAAACCGGCGTCGTTTCAAAAAACCCTAAACCCTAAACCCTAAACCCTAAATTTTAAAATAATTTTTAAAAAATACACAAGTACGAGAAAAATGAACCGAAAATTGCTATGGATTCCTTACAACATTGCCTTCTACAATAGTAGGCTAAAATATGGATTTCATAATTTTGAATTTATGGGCACCAATGGATCACATAAACCTTAGGGTTATGTTATGTAAAGTATAAGGAGTACCATGCTTTGTCTCTAAATTTGTTTGAATTTTGTTATCATTTGAACTTTGAAAACTAAAATTACATTTTTCAGGCCTTAACGGGCAAGATATTGTCTCAATCAGTGCATAGAATTTGCCGGTATATTTTTCGGATTTTGTTTTGAATATATTATTAATATTAGTAATTAAATACAATAAAAAAATATTTCCAAAATTATATTTTTTAAAGCTTTAGGATAGAGACAATATTCCAATGCTTGGTAGTTTTCAGTATAATTTTTGGATATAGTTATGAATTTAATATGGATTTAAATAAAATATAAAAGTCAATAACAATTAAATTAAAAATGACTTAGCCGACGTTGTATCCCTTTACAACGACTTTAAACATAATAAACCGACGTTGAAACTATATTTAAGAATATACACAGGATGAATTAATTATAAACCGTCGTTGTTATAGTATTAAACGTCATTTTAGTGTATATAACGGACGTTGTTTAAATATATAAAGGCGGATATTTAATAATATCCGCCTTTGTATAGTATTACAACGTCGTTAAGGTTATACTAACCGACGTAGTATATGAATACAAATTCATTTATACAGGATGAATTAATTATAAACCGTCGTTGTTATTAATATTAAACGTCATTGTTTTGTATATAACTGACGTTGTTTATTTATACAAAGGCGGATATTTAGGAATATCCGCCTTTGTATATTATTTAGACGTTGATAAGGTTATACTAACGGACGTAGTATATGAGTACAAATTCATTTATACAGGATGAATTAATTATAAACCGTCGTTGTTTTGACTATTACACGTCGTTTTTAAGAATTACCGTCGATGTTATATTTCCATTTACTGCAAGACGACCATTGTGTACACGTATGAGACGTGTAAATTAGAATCAGACGTCGGTGTTTGGGAACTAAACAAATTTTAAAACAAAATTTAATTTTGTTGATTTTTGTTCTCTTGATTACAACAAAATATTTATGTACATTTTAAATAAACTAAATTAAACCTGAACATTGTTCATAAATATTTATCTACATCAATTATCCTTCGGTAATTGCTTGTTCACGAATTCTGCCCATTCATGCCTAACTTCGTCAATATCCTCTTGTTTATACTGAAGTTTATCTTTTTTCTTATCAAACTGCAAAATAAACCAAAAAACCGACGTGTTATAAGGATACAAACGACGGTTAAACAAAAATATGACGTAGTAAAATAAAGAAAGTATATCTAAAATGTTGCGTTTTACCTTCTTCTCGAAATTTAGGTCTGGATCATGAATTATATCTCTCATGAATCGCATCACGTAATAGCCACACTCTACACTTGTTGGTTGTTCAGGAGTGCCGTGTAGATTTTTCCAAATGGCCTGCTGTTTACGTGAATTTTTGTTTATATGAATGTTAAACATTTTAATTGACCTGTTACAAGAAAACAAAGGGTGTTAATGACAAAACAAAAAATTTAAATACAAATAGTAACCGTCGTGGTAAATCAGTCAAAATGACGGAGTTTTTTTAAACCAAGACGTTATATTTTGTTTAAAACGGCGGTAAAACCTAACCGTCGTTGTGTAACGTTATAACGTCGGTAAGAGTAAAAAACGTCGTATGAAAAAAAATTGAGCAGAAAAAATTAAAACGTTCTTAAATAAAACGCAAACGACGTGGTAGTTAAATTAAAACGACGTTTTTAAGAAAATACTGACGTGGTAGTTAAATTAAAACGTCGGTAATATCTTCCCATCGTTATATTTTATAATAACGTCGGTATTAGTAAAAACCGTCGTTTATTTAAATACTTTATAGGAAAAATCATAAATCAGAAGAAATCAACTTACGTATTCACTATATTTTTCATTTCGTCGTCAACCATGCGTTTTGGCAGTGAATTCATGTAATAGGCAGTCTCCGTTAATGGTCTCACAATTACCATCACCCAATGACCCCTGCACATAATGATTCATATTAGAAAGAAAAATATTAGAAGCTCAGGAAAATACTTTAAATGGTACTAACCCTGGATTATAAGGGACCAAGAAAAATTGATTCCCATTTGCTGTATTAAGGCGGTTTGACAGGTTTTTTATTCGGTCTGATATTGATCCAGCTCCAGAGCTCACTAGCCCAGGGTCCACGAGGCCAACAAGGTTTACCATATTTGCCATTTTTAAATAGTCAAATAGGAACCTAAATATATGAAAGTCAATTAAATGAGATTTTAATTTAAAAGAAAGGAAAATGTCAAACAAAATGGGATTAGGGAGAATTACCTCATGTATATTGATATCACTGTGGTTCCTATCTCAACCATGGAACCAAACTGCAAAACATCTTCAGTGAAGAGGAAGGTATCATGCTCAATGCCAAACACTTCCTTGGGGATGTGAATTGTTAGAGCCTCGTTACCAGGCAACAACTTGGTCCGGAAATGTTGGCATAAGGCTAAAAGAGGAGGTGGCATGTCTAGCTTTGAGAGATCCTGTTTAATGAAATTAATAAAGAAATATAAGTTAGTTTGTGTGTGAACTAAAATAAACGACTCTAACTAAACACAAAAAACAGACGTGGTATATAACATAAACGACGGTTTCTAGTTAATACTGACGGCGGAAAGGTTATACACGTCGGTAAATAGATAACCGTCGTTGTATTGAATTTATAACGTCGCTATACTATAGAAAGGTCGTCTAATATAAATACAGTTAATGAAATCATGAAATATACGACGGTTTATAAAAGCGTCGTGGTATTTAACGAAACATGACGTCTCTTGTAAGAAACAGACGTATATACCGTCGTTATTTTAAATTTTAACGTCGGCTATTAAAAGGAGCGACGTCTTTTTAAAATTTAAAAAGCAGAAAAAGAAAATAGCAGAGATTTTACCGTGTCCTCTTTCTCTTTTGCAGCAGTATCAGCTTCAGGCTTCGGATCTTCTAATTCCAAAGCTAGGGGTCTGATATTAGTGGCCCCAGAGCAGCTTGCCTTATCAGACATTGGATTTTTTGGGCTTTGATCTAGAGGGGGTAAAATAATTGGAGGAATTGGAGTCCTTGGAGAAATTGGGGTTTGGAGCATCTGGCTGGGATCAAAATTAGGAACTAGTTGACGGATATATGCCAACATAGCCTCCCTCTCTGCTCTGACTGCTTCCATTATAGTTTCCCTTGACTTCGCCTCAATCCTCAAGGTCTCTTCTCTGACTGCCTCCCTCACACTTTCCTTCAATTTGTCACCAAATTTCACTCTCTGCTGCTTCGGCAAATTGAAGAACTGAGTTGGGGTAACGCCAGCACCAGCTCCTCTGACTCTCCCACCATGCTCCGGGGTTCCCAAAGCCAGAGTCAAGATATCATTGCTCCCGGAGACAGTCAGAGTGCCTTCGGAGACTTGCTTTTGCAAATCATCCTAAAAGAGAGAAAGAGAGATTGTTAGAACCTGTGCAGGGTGTATGACAGATACATATACCGACGTTGTAAATTATAAACAACGACGGTTTTTATTAAATGACAGACGTGGTATTAATTTAAAACGTCTGTATATAAATACCGTCGTTGTTTATACTTTACAACGTCGGTATATAAAAATACGTCGTATATTCAAAATAAAACAGATTAAGACATAAATAAAAAACCGTCGTAGTATTCAAAGTAAGACGACGGATTATTAAACAAACAGACGTAGATGTACAATTCCATACGGCTGCACAAAATTACCGTCGTTGTATAATCATTCTAACGTCTAGATAAGATAAAACCGTCGTAAGTTTTAATGAAGAAGTGAAAAAACTCGATTGAAATATGCATTCTTTTCCAGAAATTGTGCACCACAAAATTCAGTGAAATAGACAGAGAGAGGGAGAGTGTGTGCGTGAGTAAACTTAAAACAAAAATGCAGTTCATAGAATAATTTAATCCGTCGTATTAATTCTATCTAGACGTCTACTTTATTCAAAAACCGACGTCCTATTCACTTTTAAACGTCCGTAAATTAAGCCCGTCGTGGTGTTCACTTTATAACGTCGCTTATGTAAATATAAACGACGTCTATACCAAAATAAAACACTCTGTTTTTCAAATTTAGAACAGAGTTAGTGAGACTTACGATTAGTTTTGCCTTCTCTGCAGCCTTTGGATCAGGGATGTTTCCTGTTTTATCTTCTCTTGCTTTCTTCCACAGAACAGCTCGATCGATTTCTTGACCTTCGGGCATGGTTTCTACCAATTGGTCCGTCAAACCAACATACCCTTTTCTAGACAACCTATGGTTGTACTCCAATTTCTCCCTCCTCTCCTTCTGCTCAGCATGCTTAGCTTCAAAATCTGGGGTTAACCTTGAAGCTGTTTGTGCCTAATAAACCACGGCCGTGAATCGGCCGAGGGAATAACTCTTCTCGGCCTCAAGCTGAAACACAGCGTTTTGTCAGGGTGTTGGCTTTCCAGAGAAACATGAGGAAAACCACCAAGGCATGGTTATCTCGGCCAAGGTTATAGGCCGAGGCCGAGATCGAGCGAGGTCACGGCCAAAGGCATTAAAGTCAGATCGTCACGTGACAGCAGGGTCCCACGCTCCATTTAATGAAGCAAGGTCTCTGTTTATTGCAGCAAACCCACTGGCCAAGAATGAGCATTCAATGCGCGAGGGAAGGTGGGATGTGATTGGAGTCAGGATTTGGTGACAGAAATCAGAATGATTAGACGCCAACATTCTCACAAAGCTCTTTGCAGTTTGAGAGATTAGATAATTGGCTATCAGAGCAATAAATGCGTCTCCATGGCCAGAAGCGCAGAACCCACGATCAGGGCGGCGGCCGAGATTCACCGGGATTCATGGAGTCACACCACCATACTTCACGATCCCAAATGTCGATTGGACTACCCACTTGGTATAATCAGGCTCCACCATGCAGATTTTCAGCCTCGATTATCCCTCCAGGAGCTCTACCTATAAGTACAAGACTCAAGACCACTTTCAAAGGGTTCAAACACCAAACAAAAGCCTCCCACGGAGCAACTTATATTTTCCTGTAATGCACTTTCAATATCTTTACTTGCTTTTCTAGGAGTAGTGTTAGTCTGTAAGGAAAATCCATTAATCAATATATCAAACGACCCTTGATTTTCAAGGCGCCGGAGCACCACCCTTGTTGTTCGCTCACTCACCCCATATATCATACGACCGCCGCTCATCGAGTGGCGCGCCGGAGCACCGCCCCAAAACCCACCAAACACCACCACTCAACGGCCTTGTAGTTCAGGCCGTGAACCTTACAGCCGAGACTAGTTCCTCTCTCGGCTACAATCGTTTGATTAGAAGACGAGTTCATACAGGCGCACCATCTAAACACTATCAACACCTCAAACATCTCGACGCACGGTAGACCGTGCTGGCACGCCCGCGCACAAACGCACCCCGTCCAAAAGCAGGAAATCGCGTGTTCAACGCAGATCCCCTCGGCCCGGAACCCCAGGCCGTGAGATTTGCGCGGCGGACACTTTTGGCACGCCCAGTGGGACTCTTTGTCAAAACTTGTGATGGAAACCAACGTTCCTGCAACGACGGACCACTTGGCCGAGTCCATACAAAAACAGGCAGCGATGGAAGAGCAGATGTCCAACCAGGCCTGCAGGATAGAGACATCCTTCATGCCCGCAGTGGACAGATTCTCCTCTGAGCTGCGAACATTTTTTCAAGAGGAGATACCGACAACCTCAACCGCGGCGTCTCCCGAAGCTGGATGAAATGGCCAAGAGAGCGAAACACACGGCGAAAACAGCAGCCTCAGCGTTTATGGCCGCACCGAAGTGTCAGGCCGCGGCCAGCATTCTCCGCCACCAACCGATGGCCGGGGACAGCGCCAGCCTACGAGGACGGATTCTGGGCTAATCCATACGATGAAAACCACGCGCGGCCTATTCCACGCGTTAGCCAGAGCAGCAGGACGGAGTAACCCTGCGGTATCCACGGTCCAGCGTCCCGGCCTGACTCACATGTTGGCCGACCAAGTACAGTTCAGCCAGAGCAACGTGACCGAAGCGTCACCGCAGAGCAATCTCGGAGACTTGGCTGCTGCACTACCATTGCAAAGACACGACCCGGCCAATCCGACAATGGCCCAGATGCACCAAGGTTCCTACCATGATCTAGATCAACAAAACCAGGTAGCCGCGCCCCAAGGGACGGCAGGTCAAGTCCACCCTAGCCAGACATACGAGGCTCTAAAACAGAGCCGTTCGGTCGCAGAGACCGAGCCCGCGGCTGAAACAACTCAGCAGGAACGGCCGCGAAATGATACACGGCTAAACAGGCCGTGCCGAGGGTATCAGTTTAAAAACATCCAGCCTATCTTGAAAGGCGGTTTGACACAGAGAGAGTTGGGGGCATCAGGTTGCGAAAGACCGTGTCTATCAAGGGAGCCCGGGGTTTGGCCCCAAGGCTTCCCTAAGGATTTGCGGGCTCACCGGGTTCCGGAAAGTTTGGCCGTGGGCGTTCCTTTGCATAGTTTGGCCAACAACCGGGGCGCTAATAAACTACCCAAGCTGAGAGTCCAACTCCTTCGAGGTACCAGATGGCGGGTCCTAGAAAAAAACTATTCGCAGATCAGGCGCGGAGTCTTAGGAAATTCAAAAACCTCAAAGCTCCACATTCACAACTCGGCTCAAGTCGAAAAGAAAATGGCGCCGAGGCCCTACGATAAGAAAGTCAAAAAGAAGAAAAGGGGAAGTATACATAGCCCTTACATATAGATAAAAAGGGGTATTATTTACACCAAAAGGGAAATATGTGTAGATAAATTTAAAAGTTTATAGTTATTTATTACACACCAAAAAAAAAAAAAAAAAAAAAAAAGAGAGAGAGAAAGTTAAACGGCTGCTGTTTGCCTGCCTAGGCCCCCTCGCTGAACATTCCCCAGACCAGGCAGGTGATCCTCCTCCAAGCGATGTCGCCGCCGTCAATATCCGTTTGCCACCTCGCCCGGATCAGCTTACGTTCGGCCAGGGCCTTCTTCGTCTCGGTCGCGGCTTTGAGGATCTGCTTGGCCGAGGATTTCAGTTCACGACCGGTCGCGACCGCACCATCTCGGCGCTGAAGAATAAGAGCTCGACGGGCCTGGAGCTCGGCAATCTGGACCTCAACCTGAGCAAGCTCTTCATTTGCTCGTTGAACAACGAGATCATTTTCTTTCAAACGGGCCATTGCAGGTTCGACCTTTTCTTTGATCCCCACCAAGTCTTGTTCGAGCGAGCTTCCCTCGGCCATCCTGGTCACGGCTTCAGCATACCGGCCAATCATCTCCTCGCCTTCGGCCAGACGGGCTTGCAATTCATCCAGCTGAGCCGAGTCCAGCAGACCGATCGCCATAGCTGTATCCAGGCAGGACCTGAACTCCATGAGCGCCCCGGTAGCGGTCATCTCTCGAACTCCGAGAAGAAGGAACTCCCGGAGCCGTTCAATGATGGTCGTGGAATCCTCGTCCAGGGGAGCTGAGGCCGAACTACCTCCTTCCTCATGAAGCTTGGCGTACAAATCGTCAAGATCGTCAGAAGAAGTTGCCTCCTGTGTATAAGGAAGAATCTAGGTGAGAAATGATGAGCAAGGACAAAGGAATAAGAAGGAGGGATTGAATACTTACGGCGAGCGAGAGATCAGTTCTAGCTGCCGAAGTAGTCCGCAGGAGGCTCGGTACACTCACGACCGCGGCCCCAGTTACTAACGGCTCGGCCACAACGATCGAATCCTGAGAAGACGGCGCAGGAGGCATGGTCGTAGCAACCATCGAGGATGGCGACGGCGGCTGGGGAGGCTGGAACCAAAAATTCAGTCAAAAACATCATGCGGAATTCCATGAGGAAACCGACAAAGTTAAAGTATGGAAAAGCGAACTCTTACCAGGCGGAAGGAAATACCGCTCGGACGAGGAGGAGCGGGTTGCGACGACTCAGCAGGCACGTCTGTGGTAAACTCTTCGGCGGCTTCTTCGGTGGCCTCCTCGGCAACCCCCTCGGCGACCACCTCGGTAGCCCCCTCGTCCGCGACCTCCTCTTCGAACAACTCTTCCGCAACCACCTCATCAGCAGCCACCTCTTCAATCACAGTTTCGGCCGCGTCCGCCTCTTCGACCATGATCTCGGTGGTTGCCGCTTCTTCGACCGGCCCCTCGGCCGTAGCTTCCTCTTCAACCGCTACCTCTGCGGCTCTCAACTCCTCGACCACCATTTGGACGACGGCCGTCTCCTCTACATACGGCACCTCAGCCGCGGCCTCCTCCTCGACCATTACCACGTCCTGGGAAACAGCCAGACTATCAAAGTACGAAAAAGGGGAAGGAGGGCGACTTTGATAAAACAAAAAGGAAAAAGAGTCGAGGGAGAAATGCTTACGGCCGCAGGGGGAACCTCCCTTACAATCACCGAAGGGACCTCCTCCTCACCTCCGCCCTCCGAAGAAGTAAAGAGGGTCCTCTTCCTCGGTCGCTCCACCACCGCCATCTCTACCGCAGGAACTCTGGCCGGCGCAGCCTCCACCGGTGCAGCCCATGCACTTGACGCCTCTCGGCTCCTCTTACGGCCCGGGGCTGTATATGAAGAAAGGGAGAGAAACAAGATCATCAAGGAACAGGTAGTTTTGAGAGACCGGCAAAAGGTAATAGATATATATAAATATATAAAAATAAATCATGTAAAGCTTACCAGCGGCAGCGGCCGATCGAGCCGAAGGGGAAGACGGCACGGTCCTATGGGCCAGCGTTTTTCGCGGCCCCACCACAGGCGCCGCCCTTGGAGCCGGGGCCGCAGACAAGGTGGGAGCCGTAGTCGAGGCCACGACCGCTGCTCCAGCTGACGGAGGGACCGTGGCTCTGGGAGCAACCACGGCTGCGGTACTCGGCCGAGGGGGTCCAGCTGATACCTTCTTCACTTTGGTGCCTTTGGGGGTAAGGGGGTCCCAATCTGCATTCTTTAGGGCCGCCCTCGCGGCCTCCCCCTCTGGCCGGATAAACCTGGCCGAGATGCACTCCTCGTACCAGACCCTTCCATCCTCGTCATATGCATTGCGGCGCCTCCACGGCATCAGGTTCAGGAAGGTCATCCCCTGTTGAAGCTGGAAGGTGATTTTAGCCACCCCGTGCAGTTGAGAAACGTCGGCCCTCCAGGACGAGAGGCGGTTGATTGACAGAGGAGGAAGTGGGGCCGTTTGGATCAAACCAAACTATCGTGCCACGAAGTTTGGCAGGTAAACCTCGGCCCTGGCCTTGGACATGCCGCAGTGAAGGTCGCGCGAAACCAGGAAGGAGCCCCAGATCTCCTTCAAATCATTCTCGGTCTCAACATCGGGGACGACCGAGAGGTCATGCGACAGGAATAGTGGGAACGGCCGAGCCAGGCAGACTCGGAACTGCGTGCCAGTTCTCTCGGCCAAACCATAGAAGAATTTGTAACAAAAGGCCGAGGTATTATGCTTTTTGGGGGCGCGGGCAAACGCATTGGCCAGCGGCTCGGCGTCGCTGATGTTGGTTGTCGTCCTCAGCTCGGGGAAGTAAGCTTGCAGCCAGAATTGGAAAACCCACAGTGGACCGCCGTGCTTCGGTTTCATGCCATCGGTAACGATGTCATGAAGCGTGCGGTAGAGTTGGCCGAGGAGATAGGGGCCGAGCGCCAGCCTGTGCCCCTGTGCAAGGTAATCGGCCACATGAGCAAACTCCACGGTGACCTTGTTCGCCTGAGTACAGAAGACGAACTTGCACAGCTAGTACTGCAGAAAAGCGGCGTGCTCAACTTCACCAGGGGGGGTGACGGCGTCATCTTCAGGGCTGTCTTCCACGCCGAAGTTGCTGTAGAAGCTGGAGTAATTGAGCATGTTTTTCGCCCTGTTTCCACTAACTCTCGTGAGAGTCGGCCACAGGGCTTTAAAACTCCCCGCCGCCTCGGGGGCAACCAGGGCGGCGTTTACTTCCACGCCGAGAGGAGAAAGGCCGAACAGGGCGGCCATGTCTAGAACGGTCGGCGTCATCATGCCGAATCGAAAATTCATGGTATTAGTGGCCGACGACCAAAAGCACAAGGCCGCGGCCAAGAGAGACCGATCCATGACCAACGGCTGCTCAAACAGTTTGATCAAGTGGTAGATGCCTTGATCCTTCCATTGTTGGCCGAAGAAGTGCTCCATCCTCGGCAGCCACTTCTCCCATTCTGAGGTCACGGTGGGCCATTGTTGCTGCGGCCTGATGACATTCCAATCTTGGAAGTCCCCCCCGTCAAAGGCCGAGTGATCTACTAGGTTGCTCTTTAGAAGGGCCACGAGCCTTTCCGGCATTCCACCCTCAATGGAGGGGCCGAGGACACAGGCATCAGTAAGCTCGCCATCATCATCGGCCCAGGGTGTAAGGATGTTTGGAAGGATTGAGCCCTGGATGTCTCGGCAAATGGTCTCGAACTCAGTCTGAAAGGTTTGGGACCGGACTTCGACAGTTATGGAAGGACTGGAGGCCATTGAAGCAGATGTGACTGGGCTGGGCGTTCTGAAGAAGGGAAAATGCAGAGGAGGAAGGTGAACGTGAGAGACACCGAAAGGAAATCCAGAAGGGGGTGAAGGTTCGCAGGGTTCTGAAGGACTGGAAAACTCACGAGCGAGAAACACAATTTTTTGTTAAGACTGAAGGTTTGGAGAGGAAGGTTTTTGCAAAGCTTGGGCGTCTGAGAATTCTGAAAGCGTAGGGAGGAAGCAAGAAAGTCTGGGTTTTTATATTGGCGCTAGAATTCGAAACGAAAGGGTGTGTCTCTCTCGAGAGACGTAACGTTTTGTCAGCACTAAACAGGCGCGATGACGTGTCGAAAGCCCAAAGGCCGTCGTTTCCTTTGACAAAACGAAGCGACGCTTTGGGCAATGATGGCCTACACGACGTGCCTGAGGCATTAAATGCGCCGACTGGATTGCGCATTTAATGCCCCAGTTGTCAGTCACCTCAGAGGGCTAAAGGTCCATCCCTTGGAATCCATTCGGCCCCTACTCATGCCGAGGCCGAAGAATCCAGGGATGTGGGGGCAATGTTTGTGCCTAATAAACCACGGCCGTGAATCGGCCGAGGGAATAACTCTTCTCGGTCTCAAGCTGAAACACAGCGTTTTGTCAGGGTGTTGGCTTTCCAAAGAAACATGAGGAAAACCACCAAGGCATGGTTATCTCGGCCAAGGTTATAGGCCGAGGCCGAGATCGAGCGAGGTCACGGCCAAAGGCATTAAAGTCAGATCATCACGTGACAGCAGGGCCCGCGCACAAACGCACCCCGTCCAAAAGCAGGAAACCGCGTGTTCAACGCAGATCCCCTCGGCCCGGAACCCCAGGCCGTGAGATTTGCGCGGCGGACAGAAGCTACGAAGGCATCCCATTGCGATTTCTCTATGAACTTATAAAGCAATGGGAT
The DNA here is from genome assembly GCA_020521455.1 of Prunus kanzakura. Lineage (NCBI taxonomy): Eukaryota > Viridiplantae > Streptophyta > Magnoliopsida > Rosales > Rosaceae > Prunus > Prunus kanzakura. The sequence continues at coordinate 370,096 of BPUM01000929.1, read as the reverse complement.
TTCTTTTAATTTCTCCTTGTCATGTGCGAATGGAAGGATATATTGCTTAGTTATGTTATACTTGAAATCCTTCCATTTTTTGGCGGCAGATGACAAGACCAAGTTCTTGTAACTATCCCCAATAACATAGGACATTTGAACAGCTTCCCAAATCTACTCCTTCACGTCCTTGGGTAATTGTTTCCATTTCTTGTCCACAAGAGGGACTCTGGTGCGTGCCAAAACACCAATGTAAGACTGCATCTCAACAGCAGCCTCGCCATGTGGTTTGCCATCTTTATTGAACTCAACCACAGCTTAACCTTCTCAATTTTCCTCTTCACAACACGGCTCATTGTGCTGATACCGTGGCCAAATTTTGGCTCCTCAACAAATGTGGCTGTGCTCGAGTCTTTCTCTGAGGTTGAGGAATATCTCATCCTCTTCGAGGGTTTGCTTTGAGTTGATTTTTCAAGTTCCACTGAACCTGTTTTGGGTTCATCCCCTTGTGCCATTGAACCTGCTGTGGCCTTTGACGCTTCAGCTTCCTTGTTTTGAGATTTCGAAACCATTTTTTATTAATCTGCCAGAAAAACAACGTCGGTTATTAAAAATAAACGACGTAATAATACAAAACAACGACGGTAACACTAAAAAAGTGACGTCCTATTAAACGATCTCTTAGATCATGAATGAAAATAAGATGACGGTTTTATATATTTCATGACGTAAATGTGCATAAACTACGTCGGTTATTAACAATAACCGACGTGGTTTAAAATTACAAAACGAGTGTTCTTCTCTCACTAGACGACGGTTTTATCTTCTTTCCGACGTATTAATTGTCACACCATGACGGTTTTTAGCCACCGTCGTGCAGTTTGCATTACGGCCGTCGTGGTGTGTCCATTCCATCGTCGAAAACAAGACAGAACTGTCGTCTTTTGGCGTCGTGAGAGTATCTACTTATGTATTTAATCAAAACCAGTGAAAGATTTCTTCAATTTGACAGAATCTTGTTTCCAGACAACTACGGCATGCAAATGAAAAGTAAAAAAAGGGAAGAGAGTGAGAAAAAACCTTGAATAACACCGGCGTGCAAAGAAATGTTTCCTTCCGACGAAGACGAAGACCAAAATGGTGATTTGGACGATGAAGACGATGATTCAGACGATAATGCTAGGTCAGGTGACGAAAATGGTGATTTGGGAAATGAGAGGGAAACTACGATACTTTATCGGGAAGTGAAAACCGTAAAACATTAGGTCAGGTGACGAAAAGTTTATATATTTTCCCAGAGTTCAATACAACGACGTTGTTATTTAAAAACCGCCGTATTATTTATTTATAACGACGGTAGATAATTCATAAATGACGTGGTTATCACAACTGCCGAAAGACTTTTGGAATTCCGATGTGGTTATGACGGCGCTTTTTTCCTCTAAACTGACGTTGTACTTGTAATTTCAACGACTGTGTATTTTAATAAACCGACGTGGTTACTTTGCGGTTCTGAAAACGACGTCGTTGTTTGTGCCTAATAAACCACGGCCGTGAATCGGCCGAGGGAATAACTCTTCTCGGCCTCAAGTTGAAACACAGCGTTTTGTCAGGGTGTTGGCTTTCCAGAGAAACATGAGGAAAACCACCAAGGCATGGTTATCTCGGCCAAGGTTATAGGCCGAGGCCGAGATCGAGCGAGGTCACGGCCAAAGGCATTAAAGTCAGATCGTCACGTGACAGCAGGGTCCCACGCTCCATTTAATGAAGCAAGGTCTCTGTTTATTGCAGCAAACCCACTGGCCAAGATTGAGCATTCAATGCGCGAGGGAAGGTGGGATGTGATTGGAGTCAGGATTTGGTGACAGAAATCAGAATGATTAGACGCCAACATTCTCACAAAGCTCTTTGCAGTTTGAGAGATTAGATAATTGGCTATCAGAGCAATAAATGCGTCTCCACGGCCAGAAGCGCAGAACCCACGATCAGGGCGGCGGCCGAGATTCACCGGGATTCATGGAGTCACACCACCATACTTCACGATCCCAAATGTCGATTGGACTACCCACTTGGTATAATCAGGCTCCACCATGCAGATTTTCAGCCTCGATTATCCCTCCAGGAGCTCTACCTATAAATACAAGACTCAAGACCACTTTCAAAGGGTTCAAACACCAAACAAAAGCCTCCCACGGAGCAACTTATATTTTCCTGTAATGCACTTTCAATATCTTTACTTGCTTTTCTAGGAGTAGTGTTAGTCTGTAAGGAAAATTCATTCATCAATATATCAAACGACCCTTGATTTTCAAGGCGCCGGAGCACCACCCTTGTTGTTCGCTCACTCACCCCATATATCATACGACCGCCGCTCATCGAGTGGCGCGCCGGAGCACCGCCCCAAAACCCACCAAACACCACCACTCAACGGCCTTGTAGTTCAGGCCGTGAACCTTACAGCCGAGACTAGTTCCTCTCTCGGCTACAATCGTTTGATTAGAAGACGAGTTCAGACAGGCGCACCATCTAAACACTATCAACACCTCAAACATCTCGACGCACGGTAGACCGTGCTGGCACGCCCGCGCACAAACGCACCCCGTCCAAAAGCAGGAAATCGCGTGTTCAACGCAGATCCCCTCGGCCCGGAACCCCAGGCCGTGAGATTTGCGCGGCGGACACTTTTGGCACGCCCAGTGGGACACTTGTCAAAAAACTTATGGTGGAAACCAGGGCACAGGCAAAGCTCAAGAACAAAACGGTCGAAATGACTTCTTAGACTCCTGAGTCCACACCACCAATCACCGAGACCGTACATTCGGTCGGGATTTCGGCTAGCATCCCGGTGACAACGGATCGCTCGGCCGAATCCATGCAGGAGCAAGCGGCAGTGGAGGAAATGATGTCCAGACAGACCTATAGGATAGAGACATCCTTCATGGCCGCAATGGATAGGTTCTCTTCGGAGCTGCGGACGCTTTTCCAAGAGAGGATGCCGATAGCCTCACTGGCGTCACCTCCCAGAGCAGGTCAGGGGAGCCGAGGTTGGGAAAGAATTGAGCCTTACGGCGAAGGCAGTAGCCTCGGCGCCTCGGCTCACCCCCAAGCATCAGGATACGGCCAGCACTCAGTGCCGCCGATAAATGGTTGGGGGCAGTCCCAGACCACGTGGGTAAGTCCCGGGCCAACCTATTCAGCAGAGATAATGCGTGGGCCGCTCCATGCTTTAGCCGTGTCATTAGGACACAGCAGCCCTGCACATCCTACGATCCATCCACTCGGCCCAGTTCATACCGCGGCCGTCCATACCCACCCTGGTCCAAATAACGCGGCTGTTGCATTATCACAACAATACGGTCAGAGCAATACGACTGTTTCACCATCATCACAAGCGTCGTTATTATCGCCAGGCACCCACCTCCACTATGGGTCGGCCATCCCAGCTTCAACGCACACGCCCCTGGTCCAAATCCACGGCGCTCACTTTGCATCAACCAACTCGGTTATTCAGACCGAGCCCCTTGGTCAAGCGGCCACGCAGGCTAGGCCACACAACGACGGGCATCAGGTCCCACGACCGAATGCGGCCCAGCAGGAGGCGCCGCATCAGGGGCTCCGATTCGAGGACGTCCGGCGGATGATCGAGGGCGGCCTAGCCCAGAGACGGCCGGACATGCCAAGATATACTCGGCCATACCCGCCAGAAATCGACCGAGTCCTTCTCCCCCGGAATTATCGGTTGCCTGAATTTATGTTATTCTCCGGGGACGGGCAGGCCACATCCATTGAACACATAGGCCGTTTTACGGCCCAGTGTGGAGAGGCCGATTCGGACGCCCAGAAGCTCCGTTTATTTGTCCATTCTTTGACCGGCGCCGCATTCTCTTGGTTTATAAACCTCCCACCAAACTCAATAAGGGATTGGTCTGATATGGAAAGAGTATTTCACGAACATTTCTATCAAACCAACCGAGAAATAACGGTCGCCGAGCTGGCAAGGATGAGCCAAGCATCGGACGAATCACCTCGCGATTACCTACAACGATTCAAGACCTGTAGGAATTGGTGTCGCACGAACCTACCAGAGAGAGAGTTCGTCAAAATGGCCGAGGAGGGGTTAGAGTTTGAATACCGGAAGAAATTTCAGGGGATCGAGTTCCGGGACATGCATGACCTGACCAACAAAGTGGACAGGTATGCATCCTTGTTGAAAGAGGAGATGCAGAAGAAGGCGGCTTCGAAAGGGACTTATTACAGAAATCCCATTGTCAGCTACGCCGACGCAGACGACTCCACAAGGGTCGAGGGTGACGAGGTAGAAATGAGTTCGGCCGAAGTTAGCATAGACAAACCCTTCGTCTGCAAAGGGCTTGTTAAAACTGACAACAGCCGTACAAAAATTCCTGATGCTAAATTCTCAACACGGGAAACGAAGGCCTACACTTTTGATCTAACGAGGGCTGAGGCTATTTTCGACCTGTTATTGGCCGAAAAAATGGTCAAATTATCTTTCGGCCACAAAATTCCGAAACCCGAAGAGCTCAAAGGGAAGACGTTTTGCAAATACCATAGTTCTTGGTCTCACAATACCAACAACTGTGTTGTCTTGCGAGATGTCATTCAGAAGTTGATTGATGAGAAGAAGCTTCAATTCCCAGAAAAGGCAGCCATGCAGGTTGACTCCAAACCGTTTCCCCCACCTGTGGTCAACATGGTCGACGCCCAACTACCAGCCGGGCATGGCGGAACTCGTTGGGTGACAAAAGGGAAGGGGCCATTGACTGAACCAGAGCCATCGTTGTGCGAGCATTGCAAACATGAGATCAGTCAGTCCAGGCCGCAGGAAAACAAGAGGAAGGCCGTCGAGCCGTCACAGCCAGCCGTAGGGAAGTTCGGTGGTCAGTATAGAGGACGGTCGGCCGGCGGATCGGTTTTTGAACGATTGGGAGCGCAAGCCTATGGTGCCTCGGTAGGCCCTGTGGATGAGGCCGGTCCTAGATTGCTAAGGACTTTCAAGCCACCAGTTATGCATGACGGCCGTTGGTATCATTCATGGTCTGGGGGCAGAGCCGAACCACTGACAAAAACTCAGCTGAGAAGAATGCAGAGACAAGTTCAGCAGGCCAGGATGCAGACGGCCGAGACCGAAGCCTCGAAACGACAAAGAGAAATCACGGCTGCAGACGGGCCGTCATCTGAATCGATTGTGTCCCCCACGGCGACGGCGCCCAAAAACAAGCCTTGGAGGACCTGGCGCGTTACGGGGAACAAAGGTCCCCTCGGACCCTTGCCTATTTTGGTCCAGCCAAGGGCCGCGATCGAGAAGAAATCTGGCGAAGGTGTCGTCACCATCTACCGCGAGAGAAATTCTCCCTTTTCGACCGACGGTTTGGCCATTCTGAAAGAATTTCATGAGGACCATTCAGCCATAGATCTGTACGGCATGACCCCTGAGAACCGTGAAATTGTGGAGTTAGCCCTGAGAAATACGAAGGCAGAGGCACTTCTCATCACCCGCAGCTCTGATTCGGCCATTAAGGTCGTATACCAGGCAAATAGAGAGGCCAGAGCGAAGAGTCTGCCGAGCTACCAACCCAACCTCGGCAGATTGGAGGCCGACGCCCCTTTTGGTAAGGGCGATTTAGAGTTTCTCCGCCAGTATTTTTCGGTAACTCCGGCGGATACTATCTTTGGCCTGACAACTGAGGAGAGAGCCCGGGTAAACCGCCTGGACGATTACTTGATATCCAGGGACACCTTGGCAAACGCTAGACGGGCCCTTAAAGAGGGGGTCGAGGCCTCGGAACCCTCTAAAACCAAAGCACCCGCGGTCGATATCCCGGGGACAGCAGGGCCCATAATTGAGGGCTTCGGTGATCCTTACTTCGGGCATGAGGCCGAAGATGACCCCACCTTAGGGATCTCAGACGGAGAATATGAGGGGATCCTAAGGATGGCCGAGGAAGAGGTCTTCGCCGAAGACGGTCATGAGGCCGAAGACGGAGCTGGCCGGGGGAACCCACTGGAGTAAGAGGAGTTCAGCATCAACATGGTCTTGGTGCTGCCATCCGAATTTTCAGCACCTGGGGGACAGATAAACGGCCTGGATGATGACGTGGCCGAGGAGCAGCTTGGTCAGAGGCCGAAAACAAAAGAAGAATTGTTGGCTGTGGCTTTTAACGAGGTCATACCCAGAGACGAGCCGAACAAATATCGACACCTCAAACCGTTATATGTCTCGGCTCATATTGAGGGAGTGCCCGTGTCCAAAGTTTTCGTCGACTGTGGGGCGACGGTCAACATCCTTCCGTATTCCTTAATGAAGAAGCTGGACAAGTCGAAAGAAGACCTCATCCCCAGCGATGTGGTCATGAGTAGCTTCGTCGGTGACAAGTCCAAAACTATTGGCGTGTTGCCGTTAAAAATTACCGTAGCCGACCAGACGAGGGTCGCGGCTTTCTATGTGGTTGAATCCAGCGTCGACTACAACATATTGCTCGGCCGCGACTGGATTCACCAGTCTGGGTGCATACCGTCTTCTCTCTTCCAACTATTATTCTTTTGGGACGGCCAAAAGGTGTCTATACACCCGGCCGACGAAAAACCTTTCGAGGCCAACGCCGTTCAGGCTCGGATTTACGACGACGATGTTGGGTGGGTTGTTCTTACCGGCCATGATGCAGAAGGCCGACCAACCAGAACAACGGCCCAGAAGGTATTGGAGTTAGGCGCCGAGAATATCCGCCAGGATTCGGCGCGCGAAGTATTGATCGACCTCACCAGCCTATAGATGATAGACAAGGCCACTAAAGAGGAGGGGGCGGCGGCCGTGAATGATCTGGTGGAAAGACTGCTGGAGCACTGGGCAGAGGAGTCTCTGCGGCCGAACTCGCCAATCAACTTGATTGAATTTCTCCATGAATCAGACGAGACGGACGTTCTAACGTTGGACGACCTGGAAACCGCGCCCGCCGAGATGGAGGATGACTACCCCGAAGTCCAGGACCCTTTGTTAGAAATAAATGTAGGATCAGAGGCCGAACCACGGCCTCTTTTTGTAAGCCATCTTTTAGATCCTGAGTTAGCGGCCGAAATTGTCGGCCTGCTCCATGAATATAAGGATTGTTTTGCGTGGGATTATCATGAGATGCCAGGTTTACCGAGGAGTTTGGTCGAGCACGAGTTAAAAATCAAAGAAGGTTTCAAGCCGTTCCAGCAGCCACTGAGGCGTTTCTCGACCGAGGTTCAGCTCAAAGTTAAGGAGGAAATTGAACGGCTCCTTAAAGCCGGCTTTATCCGAACGGCCCGGTACGTCGAGTGGTTGGCCAACGTTGTGCCGGTGCTAAAAAGGACTGGGGCCTTGAGGGTTTGCACTGATTACAGAAACCTCAATCTCGCAACCCCCAAGGATGAATACCCCATGCCTATGTCAGATCTCCTGGTAGATGGGGCCGCAAAGCACGAGCTTTTGTCTTTTATGGACGGTCATGCAGGTTATAATCAAATTTTCGTGGCCGAGGAGGACGTCCACAAAACGGCATTCAGGTGTCCCGGCGCTATCGGAACCTATGAATGGGTAGTCATGCCTTTCGGCCTAAAAAACGCCGGCGCGACATACCAGCGAGCTATGAACCTGATTTTTCACGACCTTATAGGCCGAACGGTTGAAGTCTACATCGACGACGTGGTTGTAAAATCCCCATCCAAGGCCGACCACGTGGGACATCTCCGGCAGGCTTTTGGCCGGATGCGGGCGCATGGTCTGAAGATGAACCCAAAGAAATGTGCATTCGGCGTCACCGCCGGGAATTTCCTTGGATTCTTGGTTCACCAACGAGGGATCGAGGTAGACAAGAATAAGGCTACGGCCATTATGGCGGCCCCTCCACCAAGGACCAAGAAGGAGCTCCAGTCTTTCCTCGGCAAAGTTAATTTCTTAAGACGATTCATATCAAATCTGGGGGGGAAGATCCGGCCGTTGTCCCCTCTGCTTAGGTTAAAAGACACCGAACGGTTCATATGGGGGACAGAGCATCAGGCGGCTTTTGACGACATCAAGAAATATTTGTCTCAGCCGCCGGTTCTTATGCCGCCAAAAAGAGGGAAACCATTGAGGCTCTACATTTCGGCATCAGAAAGCTCAATCGGTTGTTTGCTCGCTCAGAACAATGAGTCTGGGCGAGAGCAGGCGGTGCACTACTTAAGCCGCACTCTCAATACGGCCGAACTAAACTACTCACCAGTCGAAAAGTTATGCCTAGCGCTCTATTTCGCAGCCACCAAGTTACGACATTACATGCTTCCGTCGGTCGTCCAGATTATCTCTAAGACCGACCTTATCAAGTACATGCTCACTCGGCCGATCATACGCGGCCGAATTGGGAAATGGACGATGGCGCTGTCTGAATTTACCTTTCAATATGTGGCCCAAAAGTCGGTCAAAGGTCAGGCTTTGGCCGATTTTTTGGCTCATCACCCATCCCAGAGACAGGAGGAAGAGTTGGAGGTCGAGATCGGCATGGTCCAGATGGAAAAGAATTACTGGACTATGTACTTCGACGGGTCCAGTACCGAGGCCAGGTCAGGGGCCGGGGTCGTAATTGAATCTCCCCAGGGGCAAAGGTGGCAATTCGCATTCCAACTCGACTTCAAATGCACCAACAACCAGGCTGAGTATGAAGCACTCATCATCGGTCTCGAGATTTTAATGGAAATGAAGGCGACCCGCGTTTTGGTTTATGGTGATTCCCAGCTGGTGATTAACCAATTAACCGGGGAATACCAATGTACGAGCGAAAATTTAGCCATGTATTACGTAATGGCCCTCAATACGGCCGATGGGTTCTCCCGAATCTCTTTTGTTCACGTCCCACGCGCCGAGAACCATGAGGCCAACGAGATGGCCCAGGTAGCGTCAGGCGTGAACATCCCAGGCACCGACCACGACCGCGTGATAAGGATCGAGAGGCGTACCTTGCCAGCTTTGGCCGAACGAGGGATGGTAACGCATGCATCATCCGATGTTACCGACGAAGTCGACATGGCCAAAGCCGACTGGCGATACCTCATAGTGAAATATTTGCGCGACCCTTCCGGCAGCCATGAAAGGACTACACGATTTCGGGCCCGGTGTTATCTGATTTATCAGAATGAGCTGTATCGAAAGGGGTCCGATGGTTTATTGCTCTTGTGTCCCAACACCGAGGACATCAAGACCGTCATGGCCGAGTCTCATGAGGGGGTTTGCGGCGCTCACCAATCTGGCGTCAAGATGAGATGGTTGATCCGAAGGCACGGCTATTATTGGCCGACCATTTTGAAGGATTGCGTAGAATACGCGAAGGGGTGTATCAAGTGTCAGATCCACGGCCCTATACAAAGGGTACCGGCCGACGCCTTCCACCCGGTTACCAAACCATGGCCGTTCAGAGGGTGGGCCGTGGATATCATCGGTAAAATCCATCCGGCCGCATCCAACCAACATGCATGGATTTTGGTGGCGACCGATTATTTTACTAAGTGGGTCGAGGCCGAGTCTTATCGGTCGATATCCAGCGCGCAAGTGGTCAGATTTTTCGAGAGCCACATCGTCCATCGGTTCGGTATTCCAGAAACAATCACGGCCGACAACGGCCCGGTGTTCGCATCAGCCGAAACACGAGGATATACCGAAAGTATGGGAATCAAGTTGATCCACTCGACGCCTTATTATCCCCAATCTAACGGACAGGCCGAGGCAAGCAACAAGGTAATCAAGGGCATCCTTGAGAAAATGATCGAGGAAAAACCTAGAGCGTGGCACGATCTACTCCCAGAGGCCCTTTGGGCTTACCGAGTCTCAAAGCGATCGGCCACAGGCACATCTCCCTACGCCTTAACCTACGGTCACGACGCCATTGTTCCTTTGGAATTAAAGGTTCGGTCTCTTCGGGTGACCGAGCAGCTCAGACAAGAGGGGAAGGATTACACGCAGGCCATGGTCCAAGAATTGGAAGATTTGGAGCAATCCAGGCTCGATGCTTATAACTTAATGCAGGCACAGAAGCAGATCGCGGCGAGAGCATACAACAAGAAGGTTAAGCAAAAGACTTTCGCCGAGGGTGACTTAGTGTGGCGAGCCGTGCTTCCTGTTGGGACGAAGGACCCTCGTTTCGGCAAATTCTCGCCTAATTGGGAAGGGCCGTTCATTATTGAACGAATCCTTGGCCGAGGTGCATTTCAGTTAAAAGACAGGGATGGAGAATGGCACAACTTACCAATCAACGGCCAATATCTGAAAAAATACATCCCGTCCTTATGGGAGACGGCCGCGAAAAAATTATGAAAAGGAAATATGCAGCATAATGAAGATGGGTCAAAAATTCATGATTCATTTTATTCATTGAAGACACGATTACAAGAAAACGGCCAGGTCATGGCCGAATACACACACATAAGAAAAATCACATCCTAAGACCTACGTGCGACAGCTTCGCGATCTTCTTGCTGGGAAAGGCTGTCTCCTCGCCATCCCTGCCGACGATTAGTCTCGGCCAGGAACCTCGGCCAGTCAGAGAAAGCCGGCCGCGGGAAGGAAAAGGGTGCACGCCGCATGAAGGAGGCTAAGAGAAAAGGCCGTCACTTCAATCACGGCAAAGGCCGCCATCCAAGGTACGAGGGGCGGCCACCACCCCGGACGTGGTAAGCAGTCGCCACCCTGGCAGTGGCGACGGCCATCTTTCAGGCCGTGGCAGCATTTGTCACGCTGGACATGGTAAGCAGTCGTCATCCTGGTTATGGTAGGAGCTTTTCCCCCAACCCTGGTAAGGGCCGTCACTTCGGCCACGAGCGTTACCAAGGTTTTCAGCCATTTGGACACGGCCGTGGTAGGATCATCATGCCAAGCCCTCCTGTCCTCATTAAATTGACAAATCATTTGGAATGGGCCAAACTGTTGAGACGGGGGACGCTCCAGTTCTGGAAGGATTGCTTTGAAGGCCATCAAAGCCGGTTGAGCTTCGGAAGGGCGAAGCCCAGAAATCAAGGGAAGGCGCCAAAATATCCAAGGGAGGAAAGAGATTGTTGAGTGTTTGGAAGATTGTTGAGTGTTGGAAGGGCCTCAACCCTTTTGAAGTTGAGGAAGATGGGAAAGGCCAGGGTGAGCTTTCGAAACGCATTGAACTCAGAGAGGTCTGGGGATGTGAAGAAAATGCAAAGGGATGGGTTTTTATACTCATACTCATACTAGAATTCAAGGGAGGCATGATCCTCGTAAAACGAAACGGCCAGGCAGCACATCTGGAGCACGCGAAATTATGACAGAAACCTGGCGGCCGGCGTTTGGGATTACAGAGCGGATTAATGGCTTGTGCGAATTAAGGGCATGGTGACACGTCGATTCAGAGGACCGTCGTTTTACTTGACAAGACAGGGTGACGCCTCGCGTGAACTTGAGCAATAATGACTTACACGACGTACTTAAGGCATTAAATGCGCCAACTACTGCGCATTTAAAACCCCGGTTGTCAGTCACCTCGGAAGGCTAAAGGTCCATCCCTTGGAATCCATTCGGCCCCTACTCATGCCGAGGCCGAAGAATCCAGGGATGTGGGGGCAATGTTTGTGCCTAATAAACCACGGCCGTGAATCGGCCGAGGGAATAACTCTTCTCGGCCTCAAGCTGAAACACAGCGTTTTGTCAGGGTGTTGGCTTTCCAGAGAAACATGAGGAAAAGCACCAAGGCATGGTTATCTCGGCCAAGGTTATAGGCCGAGGCCGAGATCGAGCGAGGTCACGGCCAAAGGCATTAAAGTCAGATCGTCACGTGACAGCAGGGTCCCACGCTCCATTTAATGAAGCAAGGTCTCTGTTTATTGCGACGTGGTTATGACGGCGCTTTGTTTCTCTAAACTGACTTTGTACTTATAAATTCAACGACTGTGTATTTTAATAAACCGACGTGGTTACTTTGGTTCTGTTCTCTTTTTAATACTCGCCAAATGACTTTTGGATTTCCGATGTAGTTATCTTTTTAATACGCGCCAAATGACTTTTGGATTTCCGATGTAGTTATGATGTTGATTATTCAAATATGACGTCGGTATTTATATTATAACCGACGTGGATATTTACGGTTATTTTTTTTAAATAGCATTTTTTCACGCGTTTTTTAACCCTCACTTGTCTTTCTGAAAGCAAATGGGTTTGCAGAATGATTCCTCACTTCCCATGGGTTTGCAGAATCATTCCTCCTGTGTAGCAAGGGTGGAACCAGCCTTAGAACCTGCATGGGTTTGCAGCCGCACTTGCCCGTTTGAAGGCATACGAGGGCACAACCCACAACAGGTTCTAAGTCTGGTTCCACCCTTGCTACACAGGAGTTTTGAAGAAACAGTTGATTTTGATTAAAATGGGAATCGAGGAGTGAGCTTTTCATACTTTGTTGATTTTGATTTTCTGAAATTATTAGATATTCATCTGTGGCTGTGCAGGAGCTTGAGAACAAGAGGAATGAGAGGGCCCAGCTTGCATATGAGAGGAAGAAACAGTTGAACAAGCTGAGGGTGAAGGCAGAAAAGAAACCACGATGTATTTGCCAAATTTGTGTACATATATTGTGTAAATATTGATCAATATTTAACACGAAGAGATTTTGCCTTTTAAGATGAAAATGTTGTTGAGGATTAAGAATTAAATTTTGTTTTGTGTTAAGAAAGATATTACCAAAATAAAAGAAAAATTAATTAATTTTAAAAAGCTATAAAAATAAGACGGCGTTTTACAGAGAAGGCAGACGTATAAACTAAACAAATACGACGGTAATTTGAACTTAGGACGTGGTAAATAAAAACGACAGTAGTGTTGTAGGTACCGTCGTAGTATACTCCAAAATAATAAGTCGGCGGTTTACAGAGAATGCACCGTCGTAGTATACAGGCGTGGATTCCATTATATTATACGACGTGGATTAAGAACAGTTGGTCGTGTTTAGTTAGGAGTTAACACGGCAGGTTTTTTGGTGAACTGTCGTCTTTATTTTCTACGTCGGTGGATTCATACCTGCTGTCGTTGTTTTTTGGTCAGATTTTATCTCTGAAGAAATCCTTTTTTAAAAACGACGCTTTTTATTTGTATGCGTCGTCTTTTAAAAATATTCAACAGTAAGGAACTTATCCACGACGGGTTTTTTTTATACCGTCGTCTGTTTAAATACAACGACGGTTTTATCTTATACCGTCGTCTTTTTATGGTCGTCTTTTTCCATTTTTGTAGTAGTGTTTCTTTCAGTTGCAGTTTTCATTTAGGGTTCCAAGTTCTTCTGACCTCTCTGGAGGCTCGTCTTCCTCTCTCACATACACTCATACATCATCACTCTCTCTCACATCTCAAAGACAATAATTTGGATGTTAATGATGTATGCGTTTTGGTGTATCTCAAAGACACAAAAACGCATACATCATTAACTTTCAAAACATTGTCTTTCTCAAAGTTTGCCGCGTCCAGTTCAGTTATGGTTTCTTTTTGGATTTTGTGTATTTAAAATATTGTCTTTCTCACTTTGGTGGTTCGATTATGATCAGGATCCAAAGATCTCAATGGTAAGATATCATACCTCTTGGGATCTCATTTTAATTTTTGTAGGCTACCAAAATTAAAAAATAATTAAATCTTAAAAAGAAATAAAAATTAAGACGGCGGTTTATAGAGAAGGCACTGTCGTAGTATACCGACGTGGATTCCATTATATTATACGACGCGAACTAAGAACAGTTGGTCGTGTTTAGTTAGGAGTTAACACGACAGGTTTTTTGGTGAACTGTCGTCTTTATTTTCTACGTCAGTTGATTCATACCTGCTATCGTTATTTTTTAGTTAGATTTTAACTCTGAAGAAAACCTTTTTAATAAGACAACGCTTTTTTATTTGTGTGCGTTGTTTTTAAAAAATATTCAACAGTACCTCCATTTTTTAGTTGTTTAAGGAACTTATCCACGACCGTTTTTTGTTACCGTCGTCTTTTTAAACACAATGATGGTTTTATGTTCTGCCATCGTCTTTTTCTGGTCGTCTTTTTCACTTTTTGTAGTAGTGACCCAAAATGATTACTATTCATACATACATCACTATTCATGTATATACAGTTATATTTATCAAGTCCTAAATACGGATTTAATTCATGCATACTGTACATTTGCCAGTAAAGTTACCATTCATGTGTACAGTTACTATTCATAATACATTTGCCATTACATTTACTATTCTTATCTACTGCACTTTTCATTTATATGGTACTGTTACATTATCATGGAACTTCAGGTCAAATCACTTGTTTACAAATATAGTACCAGAGAGAATGCTGGCTCTCATATCATTATCATTATTAAAGATCTTCAGGGTCCTGATTTATTTGTATGATAAGGATCAAAAAACTTCTAGTCCTGATCTCTGTATGCTGTAAAACTCATATCATTGTCATCATCAATGATCTTCAGGTCCTGATGTATTTGTATGATGAGGAGTAAGAAACTTCTGGTCCTGATCTCTGTATGTTGTAAAACTCATCATATCACACAATTAATTCATAAAATAAATTGCTATAAATTGCTTGTATGGACGATAAACCCGCACCATACTTTAAATAAAGTAAATGTGCAGTAAAATAAATTCATAAAGTAAATTGTTTGCTAGATGGACGTTAATTCTACACCATATTTTAAATAATAAAATAAATGTACGATAAAATAAATGTGCTTGTATGAGTATTAATTACACCATACTTTAAATAAAAGTAAATATGTGATAAAATAAATGTGCTTGTATGGTATTAATTTACACCATACTTTAAATAAAAAGTAAATATGGGGATAAAATCACCATCTAATATATATGTGTGTGTGTGTGTTTGTAAATAGGTCCCCTTAAACTATAATATATATATATAAAGCAATAAGTATGTTTATGTTATATTGAACAACATATATAAGATGAAGATCCTGCAGAAAAACGTTAGAGAGCTGTGATCTCATCAAACACCACAAATAAAAATTTCTTTTATAGCATCCATATACATTTTTGCCTTCAACTTTGGAGGATCCTTGTGCAAAGAAAGCATTAGCTATAAACTTCATAAAATAGCATATATGGATGTTAGTGAAACAAATGAATTAAAATTGGATTAACGTCATTTTAGTCCCTGGAGGTTTAGGGTCATTATCGAAATGGGCCCCCACGTTTCAATTTCATCAATGTCGTACCTGACATTTCAAAAACTTACCAATTTACACCGGCCGTTACATTGACCGTCAGGTCAGACGCTAAATGATGACGTGGCAGTCGTGGGTCCCACCACATAATCTAACTAGCCAGTCGAAATAGTCCAGATGAAGGGCATTTCCGGGAAATTACTTTGTATTTTTAAAAGAAAAATGTTTGGGGCTCGCCTTCCAAGGATCTCGTTCCAATATCCAAGGCTTGGACAATGAAATCGAACAAAACAAAGAAAAAAATTTGTTGTTTCTGAGTTTTCGAGAGAGACTGAGACTGAGAGAGGGTTTCTTCGAAATCTTGAAAGAATCTTCATCCAGTGCAAAAATCAAACGGCAAACGGAGGTTTGGGAAAGAACTGAAGAATATGAGTTGGGCACTTCGTCCCAAAGGATATGGACAACCTTTCTACGGTACGTATGGGTTACTATGCTTAGATTCTTGGCTGATGGTGTTTTTCGACTGAAACTTGCGTATTGGAAACAAGGGTTTTTATAATGGATGTTGATTGTGAGTTTCGAGTTAGGTGTGTCTTACTGTTATTGTATCAATTTAAATGGCTTTTGTATAATTGACAGTGATGCTTTCCTTTTGTGGTCCTACAATTTAAATGGCTTCAATTCAAATGGCTGTTGTGGTCCTACAATGACAGTGATGCTTTCCTTTTGTGTATGTGTGTACTGGCATGAAAAGTTTGGCTTTTGTGTCTTTTTGTGTGGTAAAATGATTTTTGTCTTTTATATTTGGAAAATGATTTGTGTCTTTTTGTATGTGTAAACAGCCATGAATGTATTTTTGTTAGGGACTAAAATTTATGTGTGCCTTTTGACATGTAGGGGATGAGGATGAATTTTCTATTGAAATGTACCACAATGGTGAACTAAGAGGTAACTATTATGTGAATGGGTCTGTTGATTGGTTTGATTATTGTGATAAGGATAGAATGTCAATGACTGAGATAGATGGCATGGTAAAGGAGTTAGGGTACGAAGGTATCATTAACTACTGGTACAATATTCCAGGTGGTCATTTTGATGGTGGCCTAGTTAAGCTGAGTGAGGATGCAGATGTTTTAGACATGCTAACATTTGTGCCAGACACTAGGTTGATAAATATATACCTAGAACATGTGTTGGCATGTAGTCAAGAGTAGTTTTACAGTCAAGTGGGTTCAAACATATTTATAAATTTAGATGATGATTTTGGGACCAACACTGGGGTAGTGATTGAAGAACTTGATGACAATTATGGTGCCATTGTTCCAATGGGTGGGGGAGTATCCCAGGTGGGAAAGGTGAAAAAAACAAGTGTTGTAATAGAAGAGTTGAATGAAGAAGGGCTGAATCAAGAAGGGTTTAATGAACAAGCAAGTGGACAAGGCAAAGAGTTGAATCAAGAAGGGTTTAATGAACAAGCGGGTGGACAAGGCAGTCAGTTGAATCAAGAAGGGTTTAATGAACAAGCGGGTGGAGAAGGCAAAGAGTTGAATGAAGAAGGGTTGACTGATGAAGCTTCTACAAAAGGCAAAGAAAAGGCTACTGTCAATAGCACTGTCAATAATGAGGGTTCTTCTGACAAAGGCAAAGGCAAACATAAAGTGACGGATGACATGTCACAGAGGTTCAAGGCTGCTTTTGGTAAAAAAAAAGATGCAAGGGATTGAGGAGGAAAAATAATGTTCAACAGAAAGACAAAGAAGCTGTGGAAGGAACTGTTGAGGGCATTAGGATCGAGTCCAAAAGCCATTCCATGAAGTTGAGAAGTGGAAGAAGATATGCAACCACTGCAGATTTTGATGATGATTCTGCTGATAGTGAGGACTCTGATTATGTGATTTCCAAGAACTTTAGTGAAGATGGAGATGAAGATGAAGATGATGCTTCTTTTGAAAAATGGGTGGATGACCAAACTGAATGGACAGGGGTGAAAGAAACTGGGAATGAGGCTGCTCCTGATTGGCCTACAGATGTTGAATTGGATTCTGAAGATTCTGAGTGTAAGGATTATGCCAACTGTAATTCTGACCATGAAGGTGAGAAGAATTGGCCAGAGTTCAATGCTGCAACTGACATGGCAGATCCAAAGTTTGATATTGGCATGTTGTTTACTGATTGTAAGGTCTTTAGGGCAGCTGTCAGAGAACACGCTATCTTGCACAAAAGGGATGTTGTATTTATTAGGAGTGAGGCTTTGAAGCTGAAGGCAGTTTGTGGGGACCCAGATTGTGAGTGGATGATATATGCTTCAAAAATGCAACATGAGAACACATTGCAAGTGAAGAAATATGTACGTGAGCACACATGTACACAGTTATGGGAGAACCCTACTGTCAAGTCAACTTGGATAAGCAAGAAATATGTTGAGACATTAAAGACCAATCCTCAGTGGCCAGTCAGCTCATTCAAGGAGACTGTTGAGAAGGATTATAATACAGGGGTGTCAAAACAACAAGTGTATAGGGCAAAAGAGAAGGCACTACAGTTGATTGAAGGCACTTTTAATGAACAATATTCAAGAGTATGGGATTATTGTCAGGAATTAAGGAACACTAATCCAGGAACCACAGCTATGGTTAAGTGTGATTTCAAAGAAAAGTTGGGGAAACCACAGTTTCAAAGGTTGTATGTTTGTTTAGGAGCTGCTAAGGAAGGGTTCAAAGCTGGATGCAGGCCCATTATAGGTTTAGATGGGTGCTTTTTGAAGAGCGTTTATGCAGGGCAACTGTTAACTGCAGTGGGTATAGACGCGAACAATGAAACTTGGGTGATTGCATACGCAGTTGTGGAATCAGAGTGCAAGGATTCTTGGATTTGGTTTCTGGAGCTATTGGTTAAGGATTGTGAGATTGTTAATCAATTTGGCTTCACCTTTATATCCGACAAACAAAAAGGTTTATTGCCTGCTTTTGAGCAAGTGGTCCCTAATTGTGACCATAGGTTCTGTGCAAGACATCTTTTTAGCAACTATAGGATATTGTTCAAAGCAAAAAGCTTGAGAGACAAGTTTTGGGAAGCATCATATGCAACCACTGTCCCCTACTTTACAAGGGCCATGGAAGAACTTAAAAAACTGTCGAAGGATGCATATGAATGGCTCACCACTCCAGATAAACCTCCAAGGCATTGGTCAAAATCACACTTCAACACTCATTTGAAGTGTGACATGGTGTTGAATAATCTATGTGAGTCCTTCAATGGTACCATATTGGAATGTAGGGATAGACCTATTCTTACAATGTTGGAGTATATTAGATGTAAGCTGATGAAGAGAATACAGGGAAGAAGGGATAAAATGAAAAAATGGAACAAGCCTATTTGCCCAAGAATTTTTAAAAAGGTGGAGGCAAATAAAGGCAAGGCAGGTGCTTGTGTGGCAATGTGGTCAGGTGGAGGTAAATTCCAAGTGTCAGCTGGTGGCCATGCACAATATATTGTGGACTTGGAATTAAGGAGTTGTTCTTGTAGAGCCTGGGATTTGCAGGGATGGCCTTGTGTTCATGCTATTTCAGCCATAAATTATAAAGGGGGTCTTAATGTCATGGAATTTGTGGATGACTGCTATTTGACAACAACTTACTTGAAGACGTATGATAATCTCATACTGCCTATGAATGGGATGGATATGTGGGGTAAGACTGACTTTCCACCATGTCTTCCTCCTTCTTACTCTAAACAGCCTGGAAGGCCAAGAAAATGTAGAAAGAAAGAAGAGGGAGAGCACAAGGGCAAAATGAAGATGGGAGAGTCAAGCAACACAGCTGAAACTGCATTGTCTCGTATTCCCAACACACAAGACTCTCTCAAATGTGGGCAATGTGGTAAAAAGGGGCACAATAGGAGGACTTGTCATAGGAATCTTCCCCCAAAGGCCAAAACTGCAAGTAAGAGGAAGAGAAGTACTGAAAATATCCAGGTATAGCAACTCAATCTTGCTCAATTCTATTCCTTAATACTACTTACTTTTGTTGCATCCTGACAAATATTTTTCCTCCAAGGCGTGTGCAGTTGTAGACCACTATTGATCCATCCCAAGCAGCCACTTCAGCTAGGCCAAGCACCAAAAAGAAAATAGCCAAGCCTCCAAGGCGTGTGCAAAAAGGGAAACCTCTGGTAACTAACTTCTGTTTATGATGGTTCTTATCAATTTTCTTCAAATTCCAAATCCTCTCTTAACATCCTTAATAATCTGTGCAGCCAAAACCAAGTAAGAAAGGACATGCCACTTCTCAACCTGCAGTGGCCTCAACTTCATGTCCTGGTTCATCAACTTGTGCATCAACTGCAGCTAACTGAAAAAGGGAATCATTACAGTTTGGGGTTGTTAGACGGGCATTTTGTATAACTTAATGACTTGTGATTAGGGGTTGTTTTTGGTCATTTGGTCCTGTGTAACTTAATGAATGACCTTTTTTGATGGATGTAATGGCATTCACATAAGCTTCAGCCACTGTGAATGCAAATACATCCACTGATTGCCAATTTGGAATGGATTTCACAGGACAAGAAATATGTAATTATGAATGTATTATCTGCCTATTTTGATTGGAAAATTTTCTAAGTTATTGTTTGCATAATTTGACTTTATTTAGCACGTGTATTGTTTTAGGCATTGCTTGTTGTGGCAAAATTTTCAAACTTCATTTCTCTTTGCATTGTTTTGGGCATTCACTTCATTTTCACTTCATTTACATGTCATTCACTGCAAATGTTGCCTTCACAATCCCATTAACAAACAAAAACTTACGAAATGCATTTCATGTGTGCCTTAACCATTACATAGCAATTAAACCCTTACAAAATCACTTACAAAAGCACACAAACAACACAAATACCCCAATAACCAACAACCCAGAAACACTTCATAGCATGGCAGAAGCTAATTCCAAACTCCTCTTTTTGTTCACTCCAGATCCATACATCCCTCCCAAAATGAAGCTTGCAAACAGTACCCACGAAGCCACCAACAACACCCAGACGACCTTTTCCCTTTGTCTTGCCTTTGCCACTGATTTCTCCAGCTTGTTCCGCGATTTTAGAAGCCCAGGAATCACTGCCTTTGATCGTTCACACATTTCCGGATCAAACCATGCCCAGAACTGGCAACCCTTAAAACCCTTATTATTCTCACGTACCTTTGCTGCAAACATGGAAAATCGCCTCCCGGGATTTGAATTTGTCCAAGAGGTTCGAATTGTAGCAGCCTTGCCACACCAACACATTGGCGCCTCTTCATCCATTCCAGGCATCCAATCGCTTCTAGATCTTCTTCGCTAGTTTCCTCTGGCCTTCTTTCAAGATTTCGAAGAAACCCTCTCTCAGTCTCAGTCTCTCTCGAAAACTCAGAAACAACAAATTTTTTTCTTTGTTTTGTTCGATTTCATTGTCCAAGCCTTGGATATTGGAACGAGATCCTTGGAAGGCGAGCCCCAAACATTTTTCTTTTAAAAATACAAAGTAATTTCCCGGAAATGCCCTTCGTCTGGACTATTTCGACTGGCTAGTTAGATTATGTGGTGGGACCCACGACTGCCACGTCATCATTTAGCGTCTGACCTGACGGTCAATGTAACGGCCGGTGTAAATTGGTAAGTTTTTGAAATGTCAGGTACGACATTGATGAAATTGAAACGTGGGGGCCCATTTCAATAATGACCCTAAACCTCCAGGGACTAAAATGACGTTAATCCATTAAAATTCAATAAGAATGATAAGGAAGAGATATACCAAGATTGAAACTCTCTAAGAACCTCGGTTGGTGAGCAAGTCGTGTTGATAACGTGTTATATAATTAAGAGAATTTTTGGAGAGAAATTGGGGAGAAGAGAAAATAATTATGGAAGAACAATTCTCAAGAGCTCAACTATGAGTTCCTACTCATCTAGTCTTTGTTGGCTGCACAATTCCCACGGCCTGGAGCTCCGAGCCGAGGGGATATGCGTTAACACGTGACGTCCTTCTTTTGGATGCGGTGCAGTTGTGCGTGAGCGTGCCAGCACGGTCTACCATGCGTCGAGATGGTGATGTGGATGAAATGGTTAAGTGGTGCGCCTATTTGAGTTCGACTCCTAATCAAACGATTGTGGCCGAGAGAGGAACTGATCTCGGCCGTCAGGTTCACGGCCTGAGCTACAAGGCCGTTTAATGGTGGTGTTGATGGTGGGTTTTGGCAGTGCTCCGTCGCGTTGCTTAGGGAGCGACGGTCGTATGATATATGGGGTGAATGAGAGAGTAACAGAGATGGTGCTCCGGCGCCTTGAAAATCAAGGGTCGTATGATATATTGATGAATGGATTTTCCTTACAATCTAACACTACTCCTAGGAAAGCAAGTAAAGGTATTGACAGTGCATTATAGGAAAATATAATTTGCTCCGTGGGAGGCTTTTGGTCTGGTGTTTGAACCCTTTGAATGTAGCTTGAACTTGGAATTTATAGGAAGAGCTCTTGGAGGAGTAATCGAGGCTGAAAATCTGCATGGTGGAGCCTGATCAGAGCAAGTGGGTAGTCCAATCGACATTTGGGATCGTGAAGCATGGTGGTGTGACCCCATAAATCCTGGTAAATCTCGGCCGCCGCCCTGATCGTGGGCTCAGTGCTTCTCGCCGTGGGGACGCATTTAATGCCCTGGTCTGGTGGTTGGTGATCTGACCTCAATTTGTAAGAATTTTTGTAAGTATGTTTGTGCCTAACCACTCTGATTTCTGTCACCAAATCCTGACTTTAGTCACTTCCCTTCTTCCCTCGTGCATTAAATGCCCTTTTGCGGCTAGTGGTTTGCTAGTCAGAGGCGTTACTTCATTAAATGAAGCGTGGGACCCCGCTGCCACGTGACGATTTGACTCTAATTCCTTCGGTCGTGACTCTTTCGTCCTTCGGCCTTGGCCCACAATGCCGCGGTCGAGGCCGAGTTGATTATGCCTTCGCAACTTTTCCTTTGTTTTTAGGAAGGCCAAACATCTGACGAAACGCCACATTTTAGTTCATGAGCAGGTGCTAGGGCCGAGAAAGGAAGCCCCTTCGGTCAGTGTACGACCGTGATTTATTAGGCACAAACAGTCTTGTGTGTTTTTTATTCATCTTTGGTGCCTATTTATAGGCACAAGAAATACATAGTTTACTATCATAAGTGCTCATATACATCATTGGTGAGTCACATATTTGATAGAGTGGTCATATACATCATTGGTGATATGTGGTGGGGTGAGTCACTTAGGGCACCTCCAACGCTAAGCCTGGCCCAGGCAAAAGGCTACCCTAAGCCCGATTTCCACCTCCAGCGTGCAAAACTCAACCCGGGCAAGGCGTGGGACCCAGCAGCCATGGCAAGCCCACGGGCAAATCTGGACCAGGCTCTTGCCTAAAGGCACTGACATCAATAGGCGAAATCAAGTTTTTTTTAACCGTTGGCGCTTGAATTTCACGCGCCAACAATTAAAAAAATTTGATTTCAACCATTTAGGTCAGCGTAACGGCACGGCTGACAACCTCCAACGGGAAGAAGCCATGTGGCGCTTCCCAGACACTCTGATCGATTTTTTTTTCAGAAATCTGACAGTTGTGATTTTTTTGGCTAAAAAAATTGCAAAAAAAAGCAATTTTTTTTCTACAAAATACCAACAAATTTTGGATTTTTCCCTATAAATACCTAACAATTTTATTCACTTTCCACACCAAATCTTCACACAAACTCTTCTCCTTCCAATATTTTTTACTTTCCACTCACATTTTTCTACTACTTTCCATTTGTATTTTATATAAAATAAAATTTTTTTTTAAAAAAAAGGCCTCTTCCATCGAAGCCGGCGGCATGTGGACAACTCAAGAAGATATTGTGTTGTGTGAGTGTTCGTTGAAAGTTGGTCATTTCTCGATCATGGGCAATGAGATGAAATTTTGTCATATGTGGAGAAAAATTCATGGCCTGTGAATTTTTTTATATATTTTCTTGCATTTCCAATTTGTTTATATTTTCTTGCATTTCCAATATGTTTATATTTTCTTGCATATTCATTTTTTCTTGCATTTCTAATTTGTTTATATTTTCTTGCATATGTGATTTTTATTCTTGCATTTCGATTTTTTTATAAAAAAAAATTATACAAGCACAAATGTGGTTCGGTGCCATGGGCCAAGGCAAAAAAAGTTTCATGAATCACCAATGTTGGGACGTTGTGAAAACTTGTCCAAAATTCAAAATTATTTCCACTGGTCCGACAGTTGTGCTGAATGAGACGCCGCTCCACAATTCACTGGCAACCAATTCGCCATTGGACTCCCCAATGGATTAAGACTCACCAATCCAACGTGAGCCAAGACCTATTGGGAGAAAGGCAGCAAAGGCCAAGAGAGGTGGCACTTCTAACAATGAATGTGCACAATTTTTGGAGCAAATTGCTAGGAACGACGCACTGAGAATTGAGAGAGACTTGAGTAGAGAAGAAGCAAACAAGGCACGACATGAAGCATTTGCAATTCAAAGGCAGCAGGCACAAGAACAAAACATGGAGGACAAAAGTCATGGCCATGGATACGAGCCATATGTCACCTGAAACAAAGTCCTATTGGAAGCTAAAAAGAAGGGATGTTATGAGAAGAAAGCTTTTCCATGACAATGGACCTAGCAACATGGATTGGTTAAATGATCAAAACCATTAGGTTGTGTTGAAAGAGTTGCCATATGTATTAATTTGTTGTATTGTTTCCCTTTTATTTAATAAAGAAATCATTAAATAATATAGTTATTTTTAAAAAACATTTCATACATCAAAACAAAGCATAATCATGGGATCGGGTTCGAACACCTCTGGAGCATCATAATCATACTCATCCTCCACAATCATGTTATGGAGGATGATGCAAGTCATCATAATGCTCCGCAGCATCTCCTCATCAAGCATCCGAGCAGCACCCCTAATAATTTCCCAACGAGCTTGTAAGATACCAAAACACATTTTCACATCTTTCCTATAACCTTCTTGAAAGGTAGCAAAGCTTTTTTCCTTCTCGGATTGGGCATTCGGAATTGTTTTCACGAATGTCGTCCACCTCGGATAAATTCTGCCGGCGAGGTAGTAGGCACTCGAGTATACGGTATTGTTGATTCGATACGTGATGTTAGGAGACTGATCTCTCAAGACATCGTTGAATATCGGGGATTGACCAAGCACATTGAGGTCATTCTGAGATCCGGAAACTCCGAAGAAGGCATGCCAAACCCAAGTGTGGAATGAAGCTACGGCCTCCAGAATTATACTTTTTTGGCCCTTTCTGTTCCCATAATCTCCTTGCCAAGCAGTTGAGCAATTATTCCACTGCTAGTTCATGCAGTCGATGCTTCCAATCATGCTTAGGAAACCTCAAGCCTCGGCTTTTTGTACAAGCCTTAGGAAGTCTCTAGCCGTAGGTTTGCGGAGGTACTCCCTCATGTAGAGCTTTTCTATTGTATCATAGAATCTGACCAAGCACTCTAGGATAGTTGATTTTCCCATCCTAGCAATCTCATCCACCCGCTCTGCAGATGCCCCATACACAAGCATCCAAAATGGAATTTGGGTTGGGTCCTGTCACAAATTATATAACTTCACCAAAGTCGAAAACTTCGTGTACTTACTGCAACCAGGATACAAGGGTTGATCTCCATCCCCAATCACATTGGAAAACTCATAAGGATCCGATCCAATATCACCTAAATCATTATCATCCATCCCTATTTCTTCAGCAAAAAAACTGAACCTACTTTGCTCATCTTCTTCCACATTTCTACTAGCATTAGTAATCCATTCCCAAGGTTCTCAGTGCCATGTCCAAATCTTATAGCTTTGGTCAATTCCATTAAAATATAGGTGGTCCCTTATAATTCCAACCCCAAACAATCGAATATTCCCACACTTGACACATGGACAATGAATATGAGTTGTATTTCCAAGATTTTCTACAGCAAAATTCAAAAATCCTTCCACCCATAACTCATATGTCTTTGATCTTCTATCCGGATGCATCCATGACTTATCCATCTCCCACACTATACAATCATATATATAATAAAGTGAAAAGACCATAAATGACAGAAGACTATATTCACATAGCATATAATTAAAAAAAACAAAACAAAACAAGTATTAGATGACGGTATTTACAAAATATTTGGAATTACTGTCATCTTAATTAAAACGACGGTATTTGGAATTACTGTCATCTTTAGGCTACCCAAACCCAGAAATTTGTATTTGTAAGTGTATGCATTTTGTGATTTTCTTTTGGCTTCCCTTGACAATTTTGTAATAGGACAATCATTGTATTTTCCCAAGCTCTAGTTTAGATTAAGAATTACACCTCTAGGTGTTCTTATCTGGCTACATTATGATGGACATCAATGTGTTTGAGAAAGGTAAGTTTTGCATTGCATTACGTTGCATTAACTAAATTCCTAAAAATTATGACTAGTCATCTTTCCTTCGTATGACTAGTCAACTTTTGTAATTTTAGGATTTCCAGCTCATTGTTTCCAGTTGGACCCTACCCATTTGTTTTTGTCCTATTTTGCGAAATCCTCTGTTGCCTTGTACGATTCTAACCTAAGAATTTTAGTGTAAAAACCTGTGTATTCCTCATTTGGTAGTCGTGACTTTGGTAGGCAAGTTTTGGAAAGTTTCTTTACAAACTTTCGCTTCTTCCTCAAGAGTAACCTTCATATTTTTCATCTTTAAGTTTTCCAAATTGTTTCTTTTTGAAAACTGCATTTGAAATATGAAAACCTCATCTTGCTAGATCAAACACTCTCTCATATATATCTAGGTCAGATTCAAGATTGATTTCTTCAAGAGTATGGTTTCTAGAAGAAATTGGTCATTTTCTCTTTGAATCCAAATTTCATTTTTGACTGAGTTGGAGCTAGCTAGCTGGTGCCATGGGATGAATGAGCTGAAGAAGGAGTTGTCATTGCCATGAAGGACCAAACTACTGGTTTTGCTAAGCTGGAGAAGAAGATTGCACATAGGAGTTATAGCTCATTATCCTAAATAGACCTAGGATTTGTTGAGCTTGCTAATGTTTCTTTGTAATAATCTTTTTGCTTAGTGGATTGCCTAGTCGGTTGATGACCCCCAGTTTTTCCCAATGGTGGGTTTCTGGGTGAACAATTTTTGGTTTGCATCTCTGTAATTTTCTAGGTTTGTGTTCTTGACAGTTGACTAGTCATCATATGATGTTCATGTATTTTCTGGGTTTGTGTTCTTGATAGTTGACTAGTCATTGCATGATGTTCATGCATTTCTGGGTTTGTGTTCTTGCATTTGACTAGTCATCACTATATGTTGTGTGTTGTTTATTTGATTATGATGTGTTCTTGATAGTTGACTAGTCATCGCATGATGTTCATGCATTTAGGGTTTGTGTTCTTGCGGTTGACTAGTCATCACTATATGTTGTGTGCTGTTTATTTGATTATAATGTTTTCACACACTTTCATCATAGTTGTAGCTAGCACAGGGGATGCCTAGATTGACGAGTCCTTCTGAGTGCCTAGGTTGTCACTAGTAATTCTCTACGCTTGCAGGTACATATTGATATACTCTGTGTATGTTCTTGGTTGCGGTTATTTATGTATGCCAGTTGACTAGTCATATGCATCACTACAAGAAAATCACCCTTTACTAACGGCTAAAAAGCGTCACTATAGCCATTACATGACGGCTCCAAAAGCGTCAGGGACGCCACTGTCAGGAAAGGGTACTACCATACTTGACGCTTATTATCCGTCAAGAAATGGTGTTTCCTGACGGGTAAAAAGCGTCACAAATTGGCAAAATTCGTCAACTAAGGCTTTTCTTGTCACTTAATAAGTATCAACAAATGTATTCCCTGACATTTAATAAATCTTTCTTGACGGTTCTTAGCCGTCAAGAGTTGTATAACTGAAATGAAAAAAAAATAAAAATTAGTGCTTCGTGGACAACTAAAGTTTCAAAGAATTTAGTAGCTAAATGAGTATATTAAAAAAATAATAAGCTGAAATTTAATATCCACTAAAATAGAATATTTAGATACAAACATTCAAAAACTCTAACATGTTAACTATCTTGAGAAATTATATTTAAAAAACACATTAAAAAAATTACATTGAAAACAATACATGCTGAAATAAACCAACCTATCTAGTACAGTAAAACGTAAAACTTATAACTTAGAAGCTTGACTTTCCATAGCACTTGTCTTTGTAGTTTAAGCTTCATGAACGCATCAATCTGTAAATATAGGTAAGACATGAATTTAAAGAGTTAAGACATACAACCAATGAACACATCAACCTTGTCCAACACCAATGGAGTCTCATATCATGGACATAGTCATAAACAAATACACGTGGCCACTTCTTTTGATGTAAATGCATAGAAAAACTTGAAGTCAACTAGGCACAAAATATGACTACAGACAATCACATTTCCTTTTAATTTTTTTACTTTAAAAGAAACAATCATATCTCCTCAATTTATCAAATCTCTCTTTTACAGACCCCACAGTCTTCGTTAAAAGAAGAGGAGATCCAATCAAATCTTTGAAGCTGAAACTTGCCATATAAAATAACAGATTAACCAATTTGTGTTGTTTAGAAAGTTATTTGGAATTCTTTAAAGTGAGGAAACTCAAAAGTCTAATTAGTGAGAAAAATTAGCAAAAATTACAAAATCCAATTCCCTGACCTGTTTTCTTCAAGACTACCTTCTGACCAGCTAAGGTACCAGCACGTACTTGCAAAATTAAAAAGCAACTTAAAATATTGCCCAATTGAATATTATACCAATAACCGCTATATAAAACCAAATATATATGTGTTGTTTATCATGCATGATTTCCAAAGAAAACCTTTCATACAAAATATTCATAAAAGCATTCATTAAACCTCCGTATCCAAATACATGAACTTTTCTCACTAGAAGAAAAATGCAAAGTTACAGGAAACAACACAACTAGAAAATCCCCAAAACCAGCATATAAGATCCTTCCTAAGCACTAAAATATAAAGCAGCACCTGAGTGATACCCAAAACAGCATCTGCATTAATGTAAGCATCATCATCATCCTCATCATCTAAAATCTTTATTGTATCAATGTAGGCTATGGGAAAATATTCACCAGCAAAGTTCCAAGAACATCAGTCAGTCCACGTAAGTTAGAAATCAACTACAACAATAAAGATAAAAAGTAGAATTAATGATCGTTATCAATAACAGCAGGGTAATGCATGCAACAAGGCAACTCATATAAAGCCCAATAAAGTATATGGTAAACACCCCTTTTTTATAAAAAGTAATTAGCATGGGAATTAATATTGACTGTAATGTAAATGTGCAAAAGGTAGACATGAAAGCTTTTATTACTTACAAACAGAGCATAGACAAGTTCATCCCATGAACAACATTAGTTTTTTCTTTATCTTCTGCTGTTTTCATTCTATTTTCCTTCTTGCAAACAAAGCATTCTTCATAATCATATATGCAGCTCATCATTACTTCAGGATCTAACATGTCCAACACGCGAGCTGTTAATATGCTTAGTAAACAATTGTATAAATAATAATATGGAGGTAGACAGGTCTCTGAAATAAAACGAAAATAGAGTTGTTAGAATTTAAAAAATAAAATTCAAAAGTTGAAAACCTTATTTCTGAAAGAAAACAAAAAAACCATTGAAAGAATCCCAAAACAGCTACCTTGGCATCTTCTTTGCCATCAAAGTTATATCAAATTTTTTTCACGACCTTCTTCATATTACACCACAAAAAGGCAAAATCAATTCAATTCTCAGCCATATACATACATGTTGGACCCAACAAATAATAAAAACTAAAATTAAAGGAGGAAATTGGACAAGATCCGAAGCTTAATCAATCGTGGGAAATAAATATCGGTTAAGGCATTAGGGATTACCTCAAATCCTTTCTAAGAATACTGATTTTTTCCTCCCAGCAAGACCCTGAAAATCAAATCAATGAACCGAAATTCGTGAAAATCAACAAGTACCCATGAGGAAAAAGAAAACCCTAACCCCAACTCTATCCATAACGATGATGATCAAGACCTCCATTAAACTGAAGCATTAGATCTATCAAGATTAAAAGAGAAATAAATGAAAAAGATCGAAGATTAAAGTATGATGAAGACCATACCATGAAGCGGCGTCATAGAGGCCGATTATGTCGTCACGATTGTACAAGCCGAAGAACTGAAAGATTCAGAAGAAAAAAAGGAAGGGTTAGACAATAACTCTAAAGAATCAAGAAAGACCTAAAGAAAAGGAAGGGTGAAGAAAGAACGATAGAGGCAGCGCTAGACTGAGAGAGATGCAATTGTGAAGAAAAGATGGAAAAGGAAAAGATACCCCACTCCTCTGCATAGTACTTAGGTTTTCTAAAGCATATTATATTTTTTAATATTATAAAAGGAAAAAAAGATGATTACTTGTCCTTTTTTTTAGATGGGGAAGTGGTGGTTTTTAAAAAGCGTCAATTTACTACTATATAGTTGACGCTTTTATAAAAACGTCATTTTATTGCTCTGTATTGTTGACGCTTTTGTAAAAACGTCAAAGCTATGTATCATATTTGATGCTTTTTTCTAAACCGTCAATTATTAAGTGTCAACTAACGCTGTTTTTCTTGTAGTGCATATTTGGTCAAGGTCTAAAGTGTGTTCACTGTGTCTACTTGAATAGCATTTAAATTTACTCCTCGTCACCTAAGTACCAATTTCAATTGGTATTAGAGCACCAGCTCTTAATATAAATAGAGAGATACTTTGGGTGCTAATTGGTATTAGGTGTGTAAACATAAAAATGGATCAGATTGCTCCTTGCATTCATGATGAGCTTACTTTGTTTGTTAAGAAATATAGAAGGGTTGTCAAACATAAAACCGAAGTCACGAGGAATTGTCAAAGTCCTCCTAGTTTGTCTGCATGTGTCTCTCAAGAAAATGTTCTTGAGGATAGGAATTTTTTGGATTCTTATGGCCTTAGGGAGGAGAAAAGTTTGAAGGGTATTGTAAAGTGCTATACATGTGGTGGTGTTGGACACATTGATGTGGAATTTGCAAATTACCACATAAAAAAGTCTAAAGTGAGACAAGAGTCAATTAATGCACGATGGAGTGATAATGATAATGATGTTTCTTCAAAGTATACCACCTCATCTTATGAAGAGGCAAATCATTTTGCCTTTGCTATTTCTATTCATAACTCTAGCCTTGCTAGAGTTTATGTAGTTACTGAAGGAAAATCTAATTCATGAAATGAATCTGTGTTTAGAGATGATAGGCAGGATGACCAGTCATACAGGGAACTTTGTGAAAAGTATGATATGCTTTTCAATAAAACCTGTAATTTTAAAAAACAAAATCACATGCTAGAACAAAAGGTAAAAAACCTTGATGAACTGAATGAAACTCTCAAAATAGCCAAAAAGAAGTTGAGTGATATCTTGTATGAGAATGAAGTTGACATGTATGAATTGTATCATAAAGTTAGCACTTTGAAAAAGAAAATTCTAATTTGATTGAGAAGTTGAATATGCTTGAAAATGACAAATCCTTGTTTCTTCATAGACTAATTTTGTTTTAGTTTGATAAATCATTAGTTGAGCATGTAAAGGTAGTCGTGCATGATAATTTTGTGGTTGAAATTTATACTTTGCAACGCATGTTATTTGAGAAAGACATTGAGTTGCAAAACTTGTTTGAGATGGTAAAGTCACTTGAAAGCAACATGGTTAAACAATCTAAATCTTTTGATGCTTTACAATTTGAAAATATAAGATTGGAACATGAACTTGAGTTGGAAAAAGAAAAGATTCAAGGTTTAACCATTGGTGCTAGAAAGATTGATAAAATGCTCAATTTGGGAAAATTGTTTGGTGATAAAAAGAGGTTTATGATATATAGATGAATCTTCTACACTTTCATCATTTGAGACAATCTTTGTCAAAGATGTGTCAACTCAAGAAGCTCCAAAATTTGTTCATGGTCTCAACTTGGGTTTTGATTCCATGAATATTGTTTCTAAGGGAAAGTTTGTCTCCTCCACAATCCAAATTTGTGCCTACTTGCAACCATTGTGGTGTGAAAGGACACATTCGACGTAGGTGTCATATCCTTAGAATTGAGTCTCAAGGATCCAACAAAAGTAAGTTTAAGACTCATGTGTCATCTTGTAAGGGGTATGTGGCTATAAAGTCAAGGATTTGTACAAGAGGTAAACACTCTTCACTTGCGAAATTTGGTTTCCCAAAACCAAAAAGGTTCATTCCTACATGCCATCATTGTGGCGCATTAGGACATTTTAGACCAAAGTGTTTTGAGCTTAGGAATTTTGAGCAAAAGTCTTTTGTTCATTTCAAGAAAGTAAATGATGACTCACTTCAAACTCAAGTGAATGATCTTCTTTATAAAGTTGTCAAAATTCCTAAGGTGATCTCTTTGCCTCATAAAGTTTCAAAAGTGAAGCAAGTTTGGATCAAGAAGGAAGACCATGTTCTTCCTCATGTTGGCGACTAGTTTCTTTGTGTTATGTATCTTGACCATTCTCTTGTTTGTGTGTGCTTCATGGAGTCTAGATGCATTATCATGCATATGCACCTTACTTGTTTTTTTGTTTTATTAGGTTTCAATTTTTTTTAAATGTGGTTCTTACATGCATGTCTTTCAATCATCTCTCTCACAGTTCTTTGAATCTTGGTTGATTAACAAAATTTCATGTTCTTTTGAACTTGTTCACATTTATCTTGTTGGTCTTGTCCAAACCTTTTCCCTTGGTGACAAGGGAATATTTCTTGGGTATTCCACTTCAAGCCAAGCCTATAGAGTATACAATTATAGGACCAGATCCATCATTGAGTCCATCAATGTCAATGTTGATGATTTTGCTGCTTCTACTAAAATGGCCTTAGATGAGGATGGTCTTTTATCTCCTACGCTTGAGGGAGAATCTCCTGGTCTAGATCTTATAGTTGACCTATCAACTTTTGGCAACCCGGTTGACTTGTCAATTCCTGACAATTCTGTCCCAGTTGAACCGTCAACTTGTCATTATCAACCTCAAAATCCCAACTCATCTGTCCCTGTTGACAGTTCATGTACTGCTAGTAGACCCGACATTTCTTATAGTGTAGGAGTTTGTGATACATTCCAAAGTGATCCTAAAGAGTCTCATTCGTTTGCTATCAAAAGAATCATAAAATATGTGAGTCGAACCATTGATTTTGGTTTGTGGTATACCTATGACACTAGTGTCAATCTTGTTAGGTATAGCAATGCCGATTCGACTGGTTGTAGTGATGATAGGAAGAGTACTTCAGGGGGAGTCTTTTATGTAGGCAACAATCTTGTTGCTTGGCATAGCAAAAAACAAAACTCTGTGTCATTATCCACTGCTGAGGCTGAGTATGTAGTAGTTCGAAGTTGCTACAAACAACTCCTCTGAATGAAACAGATGTTGGAAGACTATGGTCTTTCTCAATCATCCTTCATAATTTACTATGATAATATGAGTGCAATTGATATTTCCAAAAATCATGTTCAACACTCTAGAACTAAGCATATAAACATTAGGCATCATTTTATTAGAGATCTTGTGGAAGACAACATTTTAACATTAGAGTTGGTTTCCTCTGAGAAACAGCTTGCAGACATACTCACCAAGGCCTTGGACTTTTAGAAACATGTTACACTCAAATAGTCCGTTGGCCTTTGCTTAATTGATTGATTAGCATGTATGTTCCTTGTCTTTAGCACATTTCAAAAATAGTTGACTAGTCATCTTACATGTAGTTCACTAGTCAAGTCTAATTAATAAAAAATAATAATAATTTAATGGATATGCCACTGTTTCACATTTTTCATCTTTGATGGTGTGAAGTTTGAATGTTTTTGTGCTTTGCCTGATTTGTGCATAATCCCCTTTCTTGTTTAGAGCTATTAGATGAGACTTAATTTGTGCTATCTTATCCTCTTGGTGAGCCAAGTGTCTGTGCTTCATTTTGGACTATCATTGTTATCGCCTCTTAGCTTATCTCACTCTCTTAGCCAATCTATTCAATAAATTTTTTTTTTTAAAAAAAGAGAAGTGTGACCAATGTAGTCACGGCTCTAGGAGGTGATATGATTGACACATCTAGAGCAAAGAGCCGTAAAATTGGGCCACTCAAGCACTTAAGTCTGGGATGTGCAAATGAAACAAAAAAAAAATCAATCAACAAATATTTTGTCAATAGAGAGTGATGATACCGAACTTTGAGCCTATACTCTGATCATGTCATAAATTTTCATTGTATACATGTCTCTCCAATTAAGATAAGATATCATCTCTTTTGTCCTTTGGCTCTGAACCTCCCTATTCCAAAATATGCCTTGTCTCTGAGCATGCAATGCAATTCATATTCTATCTCTCAGTGTTGATTGTCTGTGCAATCTGCATATGCCTTTATTTTTATATTTTTTTTAATTCATATGCTTGGAGACTTGGCCTAGACAATGATTGCTAAACATCCTTGATCACTTGATATGTTTGCTAGTTCTTCTCTGTGTATCAGTAAAGTCCTTCATCTTCTATAGGGTTGATACTAAACATGTTGCTTATTGTGATTACTCCTCCGGCTGACTAGTCACTATATGCATACGCTGATTGTGGTTGACTAGTCATCATGTTCTATTTTCATCTATGGCCATCAAGTCATGTTGTATATGCTTAATAGGAATCTTGTGCTGTTTGGTGAAATTAATTTTCACTCTCTAAGAACCAAGACCATTGGTTCTGACACGAAGCACAAAAGCTCACTTGTCTTCTCCCTGTCTCATTTACACCCTCTATTTGAACACTGGTATTGTATTTATGTATGGTCGTGTTTGGATGACGCCACTTTGGTCTATGACTAGTCATCTTAATAAGTTGTGTTCCCACATTCAATGATTTAGCCTAACATAATTCTTGAAATCCTTACAAGTCTGCCTTGCTATATGAGTTTTGGATTGTTGGTTAATTTATTTTGTTGGGGGAGTTTCTTTGATATGCATGTGTTTTGGCAACATTCTCTCTGGTTGTTTCTATCATTTTCATACATCAATGTTGCCTTCCTAAGCCTTATCTCGATTGATTTGCTCTTTTTTGTTCTTGGTTGTGTCTATGAGGTTGTTGGTCTTTTGATGCCACCTCAAATTTAGACATGCGTGACTAGTCCATTTCATTAGTCCACTCTCTACTTTTTGTGCTTTTTGAAAAGCTATGTTGTGTTTTTTGGACAACCTAGAGACTTATTTCTTGTGTTCTTTCTCACATGTCCTCAATTTTGAGCAAACAATTAGGGTTCATCTTGCTTCGTGCTTTCTTCAAATTTGACAATGATTGATGCCTTAAATTTGGAAATCTTGGTGCTTTGTCTTGATTTTGCACTATGGTGTGTAAAGAAAAATTCATTGGTTGTGCCTTGTTTTGATAAATATGTTGCTTAAACTCTATCTTTTTAGGGGAGTTTTCTTTATGTGTAATGTGTACACATTGAAATTAAATTTAGCCACTTGATTTTAATTGTTTTAGGTATGAATCCTTGCAACTTGTGCTCCATTTCTTATTCTCTTTAGCCTGATGCACTTTTGTGTTTGTCGGCTATTTATGGAAAGTTTGTTGGGTTAGTACGTCAAAGGTTAATTCCTTTATGTTATATGACACTCAGGGGGAGTCTGTTTTCTAATGGGGCGTTTTGCTTTAGGGGGAGTTTCTTTTTGAGTAGTGAAATCAGGGGTCATGCCTTTGTACCCTCTGTAACTTGATAGAGGGAGTTGTTTTGTACTGTTTTGAACAAGTGATGTGTGCTTTGTAATCAAACTGTGCTATATGCTTGTAATTTTGTTCAAATCAGATTATTTGCCTTGTGTTTATTCCCAGTGTGTGCTGATTCTCTTTCTTTGCCTTTTGCACTTTCCTTATCAACAAGGGGGAGAACACTCTCAACCCCATATTGCAAATTATTTTCAATTTATGTGATATAATATGCTTGTTTGTGTGCCTGGGAGATTGGTTGTTCTTGCAGGTACATCGCTATGGGTTGGTTATGGGTTGCGTGTATTTAGAGAGTGTGTTGTCAAGGAAAGCCAAAAAGGAGGAGATTGTAAGTATATGCATTTTGTGATTTTCTTTTGGCTTCCCTTGACAATTTTGTAATAGGACAATCATTGTATTTTCCCAAGTTTTAGTTTAGATTAAGAATTACATCTCTAGGTGTTCTTATTTGGCTACATTATGATGGACATCAATGTGTTTGACAAAGGTAAGTTTTGCATTGCATTACATTGCATTCACGAAATTCCTGAAAATTATGACTAGTCATCTTTCCTTCATATGACTAGTCCACTTTTGTAATGTTAGGATTTCCAGCTCACTGTTTCCAGCTGGACCTTACCCATTTGTTTTTGTCCTATTTTGCGAAATCCTCTGCTGCCTTGTACGATTCTAACCTCGGAATTTTAGTGTAAAAACCTATGTATTCCTCATTTGGCAGCCGTGACATTGGTAGGCAAGTTTTGGAAAGTTTCTTTGCAAACTTTCGCTTCTTCCTCAAGAGTAACGTTCATATTTTTCATCTTTGAGTTTTCCAAATTGTTTCTTTTTGAAAACTGCATTTGAAATATGAAAACCTCATCTTGCTAGATCAAACACTCTCTCATATATATCTAGGTCAGATTCAAGATTGATTTCTTCAAGAGTATGGTTTCTTGAAGAAATTGGTCATTTATATGACAGTTGACTAGTCATATGTGTATTTGGTCAAGGTCTAAAGTATGTTCACTGTGTCTACTTGAATAGCATTTAAATTTACCCCTCGTCACCTAAGTACCAATTTCAGTATTGCATTTTGAAGAACAATGTTCTGGGTTTAGGTAGCCTAAAAACAACGGTTATTGGAGATATCGTCGTCTTTAGGCTACCTAAACCCAGAAATTTGTATTGCTTTTAAAGAACAAGTTCTGGTTTAGGTAGCTTAAAGATGAGGGTTGGTGTAGATACAGTTGTCTTTAATCTACCAAATCCAAAAAATTTTAGACAGCAGAAGTAACTGAACTACCGACGTATAACGAAAAAATAGATGACGGTTTGGTCCATCTACTGTCGTTGCAGGTTACACAAACTCGCAGCATAAATCTCCAATTCCCAATCATTTTCACAGAACCCATGGCCAACCAAACATAAAAGCACCCATAACAGAGAGTTATTATGACAAGCATGCAATCACCAAAACATATATTAAGAACCCATAGCTCCCAAAACATATACTAATAACCCATAGCTACCAAAACCAACGAAATCATTTATTGATTTAAGAAGCCATAACGAAATATCATTAAATAAAGAGATTAGGGTTTGTACTTACATGTAGAAGAGCTCAAAGAATATAACCAATCCTTTGAGAGGGAGAGCGCAATCTGATACGACGGAGGATGGAGAGCAAAAACTTTAAGATTAGAATTTGAGTTGAAGAGAGAGAGCGAAATATTTTAAGGGTTAAGGGGAATTCTGAAAATTTTAGATCGCGGTCAAAAATTTCAATGGACCACATTTTTTAAAGACGACAGAAAGTACATATGTTGTAATAACCCAAACCCTAATTAATTAATAATTAATTAATAATTATTAATTTAATAGAGAGAGGCAATTTTGCCCCTGGATTAAATTATTAGAGAAAAAGTTGACTTTTTGACCAGGACGGAATTTGGGAATTTCTATTGCACCGTTGCGTAGAGCGCGATGAAACGAGTATGTAGACACGTAGTGGACTTGAATCGGAGACATAACGAAGAAATTACAAGCAAAATACGCAAAAGGGCAAAATTGTAATTTTTGAAAATTAGATTTTTTTCTTCTTTCGCTCTCTTCTCCCTCCTTATTCCTTGCGTGAACCCCCCTTGTTTTCTTTTCTGCTCCAGCCAACCACCACCCAGCCTCCCAGCCATCGCCACGCCCACCGAACCGACCAAGAACGAACCGGCACCACCTCCCCCAACCGTCCGACGCCTTCCTCGACCGTCAGCCGTCGTGGTCTAGCCGGAAAACCCACGAATCGAATTGGTTTTGCTATCAGACTTCGGCCACCAGTTTCTTCCTCCTCCAGCCACCAAATCAAGCGAGTTAAGGTATGGATTTTCAACTATTTTTCACGATCTAGCTGATGGATGGGTAGGTTTTGAGAGATTTTGAGGTTTGAAGGTTAATTTGTGATTTGAAATTCTGCCAGTTTTAGGACGCCAATTTTAGCCACTTCCGGCCACTTTTTGGCCCTAGTCCAAGAACAAAAGTGGTTCCAAATTAGGTGTTTTACCTAAGATATGAGTTTGGGCCCGCGATTTGGAGAAAATTCGACCGCCAGAATTTGCTTAGCACACCCACGCGCTGCTGGCGCGTGGACCAGGTGTCAGGGACCACTCTTGGTCCCAGAATAATCCTTGTGTCCTCACGAGCACATAGGAATTTACGGATCTCAATTCGGAAAATGTTTGAACCACGAACGGATATCACATATTTTGCGATTTCCAGGTTCAATATGTTTGGACCGTTGGATCGTAGTCAAACTAGAATATGTTGATCTAGGTAATTTCATGATCATGTAGGATTTGACGGCTCGTGAGTTAGAGTCCCGGATACTCCGAAAAGGCCAACCTTAGTGCTAGCGTTATGGAAATCGTTCGTTCGTTCGATTGTGCGATCGTAAGCCATCTGACCGTTTAATCGAGACCAAACTCTCGGGTCCCAGGTTGACTTTTTGGGACTTTAGCACTTCTGAGTCCCGAGGCACTTTTAAACCGTTCTAAACTTTGGAAAAGCTTAGGTGGACGTAGGAATGACATTAAATCAATGCACGTACTTCTAGGAACCCAGGACCAAGGTTTCATATTAAATAATGTTGATGAGCTATATTGAATGGGTGTCAACTTTTAGGAAGTGTATGTATGTGCGTGGGTTCACTGGCTTAATCATGGCAGTTATTCATGAATATATATATATATATATATATGATTTCGGAATGAGTATGCATAGTTGGTGTTCACCCGTTTTGATTTACTTCCTGAGATGACAGGGCAAAGTTCCCCATTAATTCAAAGACCATGTTTTGGTCAGTAAATTAACTTTCTTTATGTGTTGAGCGTGCCACTGTTAGCAATTTTTCAACCCTAACAGACTTATGGTAAAAATAACTTGCGTCCCAAGTTACTGACTTTGACCA
This sequence comes from Prunus kanzakura, assembly GCA_020521455.1. Lineage (NCBI taxonomy): Eukaryota > Viridiplantae > Streptophyta > Magnoliopsida > Rosales > Rosaceae > Prunus > Prunus kanzakura. Next base: position 331,619 of record BPUM01000929.1, on the reverse strand, counting down.
AACGATTGTGAATTTGGGTGAGGAATATCTCCCAAGTAAGTTATTTTCTATGCCTTAGACTAGTAAGGACTTTTATAATTTATCTCAGTACAAAAACCGGCAGTTCTGGCCAGAATAACTGATAACAGATTGAACTGATTTCAGGCAGAACTCCCCTTTACAAGACTCAAAAAGGGGAAACTGACTATATGAGAACAAGAGGAGGGCTGTGCTTCCATTTCTGCCTGGTTAATTGCCTCTGTTCTGGGCTGGATTGGGTACGTCTGTGCTGGGCTGGACTCTGGACAGCTTCCACTGTTAGGCTTCGGCTGCAAATCGATACCAAAGCTTGAGTTTGGCAGAGCTTTAATCTATTTCAAGCCCTGGATGGCTTCTGGGTGGGCAGAACTGGGACTTCTCCAGTCTGAAAGGGGCGGAAGTGGCTGGACTTGAGCTGGGGATGTACTACAGTACCTGTGCTTCTAAGTCAGGGCTCTTCATAAATTTGTTGAGGTTTTCATATTTGAGAAAACTCAAACTCTGCTAAACTTGGCTTTTGCTGAACCAAATTTGTAACGAGAGAAATCTCGTTATTGTTGAGTTGTGAACTGGGATTCAATTCAGAGGCAGGGGTCTAACTGCCTTTGCTGGGAGAAAATAGGATGATTCTGCAAGCTTGTCTGAGAAGCTCTTGTATTTGAAGTACTTCAGACTCTGAGTCTGTTGTAACTTTGTTTGAGATTTTTGTGATCAAGTGATCTTTTGAGTGTTTGTCTTTTGACTGAGTTTTTGGTTGTTTGATTGATTGTCCTTTGCTCTGTTCACCCTCTCTTGTATATATAGGAAATGTTTTTCTGAGAGTGGTAGGTAATCAAAAGATCTTTCAATTTTTTAATTAAAGCGAAACAGGGGTTCCATCCCATTTTTTGTCAAGTAATTACTCAACGATCAGTTCTTGAGGTGACTGCTTCTGTATTTTGATGGTGCGCCATGCTTGTTCTTTCATTTCAATCTGTTTTTTGCATGAGTCTGAACGTTTTGAGATAGCTAATTCTCAGCTTTTGAACAGCCCCCCTGTTTCCCGCTTCATAATAGCAGAGCCTGCTTATCTTTGAAAATTGTGTTTTTCCAAAATATCAGATTATTTTTAGATAAACTAAGCGGTATTTGATCCCCTGGCAGCAAAGTTTATTTCAGAGATTTTCTTTTTATACCTGCTCCTGTTCAATCTTCAATCTTAGCCGAAATTATTGACTCTTCTAAGTCAGGGATCACGTGGGACTGTTCCGTTTTGCAGATCAGATTGAGTCTAGTTTAAGTTTGTGCCTATTTTCGAGTTTCTTCGAGGCCCAACCCTTCCCTAGTTCCTTCTGTTTCCAGGCCTCCTAACGTTTTGGGCCGTGTTCATCTGTTCTGATCCGTTCAATCGTTAGTGGGCTGGATTGCGTTGATGGGCTCAGAGCTTTGGAACAGTCGGCTTGGGGATGTCGTGGGCTTTCTTCTTTAGGCCTGGGTGTGCCAAATTTAAGCCCAAACAGTTGAATATGAGGGAATCTTCAGAAGTAGTGACTAGATATTTAATTATTTAGTTATCTATTTTTTAATTAGATTGTTATTTGCAGTTAGTGAGACTATAAAAATAGTATTGATGTGGTTTGTTAATCGGAGTTCGAGGTGATTAGCAAACTAGTTAAATATTTATATGCATATAATCAGTAGTTGAAAATGATGAGTCATGGCCCTTGGTCTTCATCAGAATATGGCATATATATTTTAATGCATAATTGAGAATCAATTTGTTGAAAGTTGATATTAAAGGCGAGATATAGATTGTGAAATAAAGGGACAGTATTGATATAAGTTTGGGATATGGTTTTCAAACCCACCACAAGGGTACCCCCTAGTTGCTTGAAACATTGTCATTTATAAATGATGCCCCACGTGTTTTGAGGACCCTTGGACTGTGTGGTGCGAAGATTGCGACTCAGGTTGACTTGGTGTCACCGAGGCCTGCGAGGATTGTGGCTCGGATCGAAGTGGTATCTCCGAGGCCTGCGAGGATTGCAGCTCAGGTTGACTTGGTGTCACTGAGGTCTGTGAGGATTGCGGCTCGAATAGAAGTGGTATCTCCGAGGCCTACGAGGATTGCGGCTCAGGTTGACTTGGTGTCACTGAGGCCTGTGAGGAATGCGGCTCGAATTAACCGTGTGTTACCGAGGCCTGTGAGGATGGAATTGATGGATTAATAACGAAATTGACGGACAAGAATGGGGGTATGCCTAGGTGGAGAGAACTTAAGTTTTTGAGATGCTTTTAAATTAAAATGGGGAATTTTATACAGTTACCATTATTTTCTTAAGCGACAAAGTTGTTTTACAAGTGAAAGATGAATATATATATGTATAGATATATATAGATATAGATTCTAATTAAGTTGTGATATATATATAACTACGTGTGGCTTAATCCTTGGATAAGGGTACGTAGGCAACCTAGAATTCTAGGTGCAACCGCGAGGATAAGTGATGGAAAGGTAGTCCAGTTAAGTTATTTGAAATCTAATACTATTCTGAGAATGTTCTAAGAATCAGAATTGTTGAGGCTTGAGGCCAGAATGATATGATGCTTGATTTTCTCGGACATAATTTTATGCATGCTAGCAGTTGGATTATATATATATATATATATGCTTGTTTTACATGTGGAAATTTTGGGAAATGAGCATTTTACAGGGGGAACTCTATCGAATTTTCGGCAGAAGTCATACATGAATTTCTTTGGATTTTGTTTGAAAGGGCAATTTAGTCAATTGTGTCTGGCACCCAACAAGTGTCGGACACGCACAGAGTTTCACTCGGATTCCAAAGTGGAATTTGGGTCGGGTCCTGTCATATGCAACGTTGTTTAATATGGATCTACAACGACGGTTCATTAAATATCACGGCGTTGTAAATATTTACTATGTCGATAGGTTAAAGAAAACATCATAGTAAATGATTTTCACGTTGCTTGGTGACAAAACCGACGTCTTAAATATTAAATAATTAAGTTGTGTTGGCTTCACATATCTCACGGCCTGGAGTTCCGGGCCGAGGGGATGTGCGTTAACACGTGGCTTCCTTCTTTTGGGGTGCGGTGCGGTTGTGCGCGGGCGTGCCAGCACGGTCTACCGTGCGTCGAGATGTTGATGTGGGTGAAATGGTTAAGTGGTGCGCTTGTTTGAGTTTGACTCCCAATCAAACGATTGTGGCCGAGAGAGGAACTGATCTCGGCCGTCAGGTTCACGGCCTGAGCTACAAGGCCGTTTAGTGGTGGTGTTGGTGATGGGTTTTGGGCGGTGCTCCGGCGCGTTCCTCAGGGAGCTACAGTCATATGATATATGGGGTGAATGAGAGAATAACAGAGATGGTGCTCCGGCGCCTTGAAAATCAAGGGTCGTATGATATATTGATGAATGAATTTTCCTTACAATCTAACGCTACTCCTAGGAAAGCAAGTAAAGGTATTGAAAGTGCATTACAGGAAAATATAATTTGCTCCGTGGGAGGCTTTTGGTTTGGTGTTTGAACCCTTTGAATGTAGCTTGAACTTGGTATTTATAGGAAGAGCTCTTGGAGGAGTAATCGAGGCTGAAAATCTGCATGGTGGAGCCTGATCAGAGCAAGTGGGTAGTCCAATCGACATTTGGGATCGTGAAGCGCGGGATTCATGGAGTCACACCACCATGCTTCACGATCCCAAATGTCGATTGGACTACCCACTTGGTATAATCAGGCTCCACCATGCAGATTTTCAGCCTTGATTATCCCTCCAGGAGCTCTACCTATAAATACAAGACTCAAGACCACTTTCAAAGGGTTCAAACACCAAACAAAAGCCTCCCACGGAGCAACTTATATTTTCCTGTAATGCACTTTCAATATCTTTACTTGCTTTTCTAGGAGTAGTGTTAGTCTGTAAGGAAAATCCATTCATCAATATATCAAACGACCCTTGATTTTCAAGGCGCCGGAGCACCACCCTTTTTGTTCGCTCACTCACCCCATATATCATACGACCGCCGCTCATCGAGTGGCGCGCCGGAGCACCGCCCCAAAACCCACCAAACACCACCACTCAACGGCCTTGTAGTTCAGGCCGTGAACCTTACAGCCGAGACTAGTTCCTCTCTCGGCTACAATCGTTTGATTAGAAGACGAGTTCAGACAGGTGCACCATCTAAACACTATCAACACCTCAAACATCTCGACGCACGGTAGACCGTGCTGGCACGCCCTCGCACAAACGCACCCCGTCCAAAAGCAGGAAACCGCGTGTTCAACGCAGATCCCCTCGGCCCGGAACCCCAGGCCATGAGATTTGCGCGGCGGAACAGAGGTGTTACTTCATTAAATGAAGTGTGGGCCCTGGTTGCCACGTGGCGATTTGACTCTAATATCTTCGGCCGTGTCTCCTTCGTCCTTCAGCCTCGGCCTGATGATACCATGGTTGTAAGGCCGAGATGACTATGCCTTCGCGACTTTTCCTTTGTTTTGCGGAAGGCAAAAACGCCGCGTTTTGGATCACGAATAGGTGCTAGGGCCGAGGGAAGTCCTTTCGGCCAATTTACGACCGTGATTTATTAGGCACAAACAAGTTGGCTTTGGGTTTCCTGGGATTCGAACGCGCGTTACCAAGGGCGTAATTGACAAAAACAATCGAGAGAAAACCGACGTCGTTTCAATATACCCTAAACCCTAAACCCTAAACCTTAAATTTTACAACAATTATAAAAAAAAAAAAAATACACAAGTATGAGAAAAATAAACTGAAAATTGCTACGGACTCCTTACGACAATGCCTTCTATATTAGTAGGCTAAAATCAGAATTTCATATATTTGTATTTATGGCCACCAATGGATCACATAAACCTTAGGGTTATATTATGAAAGTATAAGTACTACTGTGCTTTGTCTATAAACAATTTTGACTTTTGTTATTACTTGTAATTTTGAAAACTAAAATTACATTTTCCAAAGCTTTAGAGGGAAGACAATCTCTCAATGAGTACATAGTATTTGTCGGTTTACTTTTCGGATTTTTTTTAAAATTTATTATGAATATTAGGAATTAAATACAATAAAAATAATCTTATTAAAATTACATTTTTAAAAGCTTTAGGAGGAAGACAATCTTTCAAAAAGTGCATGGTAGTTATCGTTTATTTTTCAGATGCATGACGCGACAAGAGATTCACAAACAGAGATGACTGTTTGCGATGTTGAAAGATAACCGACATTGTATGCATTTACAACGACATGAAACAAACACCAACGTCATCCTAGTTCCTTTGGACGTCGTCAAGTTGTTAAGCACCGACGTTGTTTATGATTTACAACTTCGCTTTTTATGAATTCACCATTGAACTTAACACTTAAAATGTCTATATGTTTTGAATAACCGACGTGGCTTAGTTTTACAACATTTGTGTCCATGTAACTACCGACGTTGTTTATATTGACAACGTCATTTTTTTAAATTTACCATCGTTGTAGAGATTTAAGACGTACTTTTGTTGGTATTTACGGTCGTGGTTTTTAGGTACAAAATATTTTAGTATTTTTAAGCTGGATTATTTTTTTCCTTAAAAATATATGTAAACGTCAGTTTTATATATAAACCGTCGTGTTATTGGTAAGTACATGTCATTTTTATAATTTGTTGTCGATGTTTTACTTCCATCTATCACAAGACAACGGTGGTTTATACTATTGTGACGTGTTAACAAGAATGAGATGCCAGTTTATGGGAATTACTGTCGTGTTCAAATAATAGTCATTCATATACTCATAAATATCCTTAGTTGTTGATTGTTCAATAATTACAATAAAAAATTATGTACATTGTAAAAAAAAATATGGTCACTGATTACTCTTTATTTGCTTAGTGACAAATTCTGCCCATTACAGCCTGACTTCGTCAATATCTTCTTATACATACTTAACTGATTCTTTTTTCTTGTCAAACTGCAAAAATAAACAACAAAAACCGACATGTTATACAAAAAAAAACAACGGTTATTAATAAACGGGCAAATTAAAACCGTCGTTTTATAAATATACAAACGACGGTTTTTCCAAAAACAGTCGTCATAGTTAAAAAAAACAGAAATTAAATCTTAAATTGAGTTCTTTACCTTCTTCTCAAATGCTAGGGATAGATCATGGATTATATCTCTCATGAAACGCATCACGTAGTAGCCACACTCTACATTTGTTGGTTGTTGAGAAGTGCTGTGTAGAGTTTTCCATATGGGTGATTTATGCGATTGTTTGCCTACGTTAGATGTATACATTTTGATTGCACTGTTTCAAGACAACAAAAAGTGTTAATGACAAATATTTTAGCCTTCTAATACACATTAGAACGTAGTAAATCAACTTACATATTCAATATATTTCTCAAGTCCTCATCAACCGTGCGGTTTGGCAATGAATCCATATAATATAATGTACGTCTCTTCACTACTACAATTTTCCCTTGTCCTGGCAACCCTCTTGGGTCAGTAGAAACCCCATTAGTGGTGGAAATTCGTCAGTAATAGCTTCCTGACGAATGCAGTGGCGAAAATGAGAGTTGTTAGTAAAAGTCTTGTCAGTATTACTAATACTGACCAACTTTTGCAACTTATTCGTTAGTAAAGGTCTTTCTCTTACACAAGCAATAAAGTAACTCCATATTATTACTGACAAAAGAAATAGTCAGTATTAAACAAGCTTTTGTCAGGATTATTGTTTTAGGATTGGATACTAGTGGCCAAACATTTGTCATAATTGTTTTTAACCAAAACAAAATAAAAATAAAAATTGCCAGGATTGTTTGTCAATTTCTTTGTGAGTTGATGCACCATTAAATATTTTTCTTTCAAATGCCTTTTATTTTGTAATATAATCTGAACATTTTTCTTTCTTAAAAAAATTAATTGATACTGAAAATGTAATAACAATTACAAGTACACTATTATAAATACTAAAAGATTGAACCATACAACAACCATTCTTATAAAATATAAAGTACCATGTCGATTACAATAGCCAAATATTACAAAAGTCTGCCTACATCAGTAGAGTTCAAAAACTTTAGTTGCCCAACCTATTCAAAACTATGCCATGCCAAATATTCAACACTACAAAAATATGCATACATCATTTGGGTCCAAAATACAGTCGGCCACTATACCAAAAACTTTTGTACCTTTCCTGTAACTCTACATATATACTGTGACTCAAGGTGAACGTAGTTGTGTCCTCGCAATCTCTTGAATGACCTTGCCTTTGTCTGAATCCAAGACACCTGATGGGGTTTCACCACAAGTTCTTCACCAAATGACTCAACAAATGACATGCCAAAGGGTATGTACTATTCCAAGAAAAGAAGGGTCATCCTTGCCTAGCTTTAAAGTGTTTTTATTCTCGAACTCAACCAATAACTTTTCTACATGTCGCATTGATATGTAGATCACAGACCAGAACATAAGAATATGGTCTTATCAAAGATTAGCATAAAAAGAAATATTGCCCCAGCTTGCCTTTCAGAAGATAATTGAAAGAAACGATGGACTAAGATAAAGAAAGCAGATACGGAACAAGTGGTTGACCTGTTATTTCTTGCAATTGCCAATGATGCTACCACCTCTGCAGACAGAACATATATAGGACCATAAGCATGCCGAAAGTATTCACTCCCAATTAGATGTCCTGATTTCTCATACCTGGATAATAAATTAATGGATAGATTATCAGATAAAAAAAAGAATAAAATCAATCACAAAGGTAAAAGCTCTTATAGCAATTTTAATACCCATATACCATTTCATTTTAGGGTCCTTTCTTCATGCATCCAATATAGGTTTGTGAATGTGCTCTCTCCTTGTCTAGAAGTGTTGCTATAGTCGATCTAACAAATTATGAAAATATCAGTAAATTCCAAAATACTCATATTCACAGCTTAATGAAAGCATATAGTCTGGCATTACAATATATATACATGGACGCAAATAAATTTCATCATCTGTTTTGACATAATAATCTGCTTTGAAAAGTTGAAATTCTGCTTTGACAAATGCTAAACCTAAGAAACCAATATGACATAAACTTCCAAGACAGCAAAGCCATCAACATGACAAAAAGTTCAATAAAAACTGATGATTCTTACGTTTTCACATACTCTTCATTGACATCAATAACCAGAAAGTCTTTGTACTTATCTCTCTCTTTCTGAACCCCTCCCATCTTCTTTGCATCTTTAGATAGCCCAATAACAAACCTAAAAGCTAAACCAGTAGCTTGTTCCAATCTACAAGAGAATGGTAGGAATAAAGAATCATTAAAAAAATGAATACAAAGTCACAACCCAAACAAAACAATACAAAACAGAAGACAAAACCCCCAAAAACAAACAAACAAGCCCTAGAATTAAAGAAAATCTTATTCAACAATAATCAAAGAACAACAATATAATAGAAAAAGGTGAAGGGAAACACACCTGGATTCTAAGTTTCCAAAAAACATTCAACAATTCTGCAATAGATAAATACATGCAACTCAACCAGTACATCGTCCGTGTATGCATCGTAAAATTTGTATTCTAATTTTTATAATTAATCAGAAGGATTCATGGGTAATTACCTATACTCAAATACTTTAAAAAATAAAAGAAATAGGAACACCAATCTCACCAGAACAAGGGCCCTCTTTAAAGAAGAAGAACCAAATCAACCCCAATTGAAAAGAGCAAAGAAAACCCCCAAATTTGATCTCCCTGTCAATATGAACTAGCATATACGAAAATCAAACCACACAATTCCTCAAACTCCAATAGCTCTAAGGAAGAAAACAATTTCTTCTTCAATGAAAAAGAAAAAAAAACAGAGAGGAAGAGGGAGGAGGGGAGAGTGAGTGACAGAGTAAAACCCAAAAGTGAAAGAAAAAAAGAGAGAAGAGATGGTCTTTTTTGGTCAATGAGAGAGAGTCGGTTTGGACAAAGTTGAGAGAGTTTAAGAAAAAAATATATATTTAAGTCTAATATTGGCAAACCAACCCGTCAGTGACAAAATTTGGCTTCCAAATGCCTACAAATTTGGGCGCTTAGTATTTTGGCTTCCCGCCCTTGAAGGGGCTGGCGCTATGTCTCGCTAGTAAAACTATTACTGACGAAAGGCTTTGTCAATATTATTTAGTAGTGACAAACCACTTTACTTAGCCAGTAATGGGTCTTAGTACTGGCTGAACTGCTCCTTCGCCAGTAATAGGTTGTCAGTATAAGCTAAAATTGTAGTAGTGCTTTATTTGGTCTCACAATTGCCAACACCCAATGACCCCTACACAAAATGAGGATATATAGGTTAAATAGTTTAAAGATGCCAAGAAAAATTACAGAGAAAACCTTGTTAAGGGGACTAACCCTGGATTATAAGGCACCAAGAAAAATTGGTCCCCATCTGCCTTTTCTAGGCAGTCTGCTAGATGTTTTGATCTGTGAGATAACGATCCAGATTGAGCACTAACTTATCCAGGGTTGATGAGGCCAACAAGGTTTACCATATTTGCCATTTTTAAATAGTCAAATAGGTACCTACATATATGAAATCAAATGAGTTTTTTAATTTTAAAGATAGAGACTTGTAAAATGAAAATTGGATTTTTAGGTTTACCTCATGTATACTGCAATCACTATGGATCCGATCTCAACCATGGATGCAAGCTGTAAAATATCTTCATGCAAGATGAAGGTATCATGCTCAAACCCAAACACTTCCCCTGGAATATTAATTCTCAAGGTTTCGTCCAAAGCCTTCAACTTCGTCTCGGCAAATTGGCATAGGGCAAACAGATGAGGTGGCAAGTCTAGCTTTGAGAAATCCTGTTTAAAGAAATAAAGAAAGAAATATAAGATAGCTTGTAAAAAAATAAAATAAACGACTCTAACTAAACCATCCAAACCGTCGTGGTATTAAAATACAGACAATGGTTACTTGAAAAAATCGACGTAGTAAAGAATGTAGACGACGGTACAAAAAAAACCGACGTTGTGTACTAGTTCTAACGTTGCAAAACACTAAAACGGTCGTCTAAATAAAATACAAAATGCAGTGAGGATGTCTTGTAAAACAAGTAAAACAAAACGACGGCTGCTTAAAAAACCAATGTAGTAAAGTAAGGAGACGATGGTAAACAGAAACCGTCGTTATGTACAAGTTCAAAATAAAATGCAAAATATTGGGAAGATAAAACAAGTAAAAGTGTCGTGGTATTTCACTCACAACGACGATTCTTTGACAAAACAGACGTATTATATGATTTCAAACGGCGGTAAATATTTACCGTCATTGTTTGAAATTTCTAACATCGGATAAGAAAAATAGCGACATCTATTTAAAATTTAAAAACCAGAAAAAAGCAAATATCAGCGAATTTATCGTTTCATCTTTCTATTTTTCAGTAGTATCAGCATCAAGCTTGGGATTTTCTTCCTCCAAAACAAGGGGTCACACATTAGTGGCTCCCAAGCAGCTTGCTTTGTCAGACATTGGATTTTTTGGGCTTTGCTCTTGTAGCAGTAATGGAATTAGGGTAATTGGAGTTTTATTGAGCATGTTGGGATCAAAATTGGGAATTAGTTGATTGAAGTGTTTCAACATATATTCCCTCTCTGGTCTGACTGCCTCCAAAATTGTTTCATTTGCCCTAGCCTCAATCCTCAAGGTCTCTTCTCTGACTGCCTCCATAACACTTTTCTTCAATTTGTCAGCAAATTTTACTCTCTGGTGTCTCAGCAAATTGAAGAATTGACTCGAGGAAACCCCAGCTCTAATACCTCTGACTCTACCACCATGCTCGAGGGTTCCCAAAGCCAAAGTCAAAATATCATTGCTCCCGGAGACAGTAAGAGTGCTCTCGGAGACTTGTTTTTTTAAGTCATCCTAAAAGAGAGAGAGAGAGAATGTTAGTGAGTGAATAGATTGTAAAACAGATAAAATAAAACTTCTAACTCAAAAATATAAACTGTCATGGTAATTAAGTGAAGATGACGGTTTATTTATAAAACTGACGTCGTATGCGATTTCAAACGGCGGTGAACTAATACCGTCGTTGTATAGAACTTATAATGTCGGCATGAGAAAAAACAGACGTATAATTGAAATGCACAATTAAAAAAAAGTTCACATAAAATCAACATTCTTTACATGAAGTAAAATTAAAAACAATTGCAGAGAGAGAGAGAGAGAGAGAGAGAGAGAGAGAGAGAGAGAGAGAGAGAGAGAGAGAGAGAGAGAGAGAGAGAGAGAGAGAGAGAGAGAGAGAGAGAGAGAGAGAGAGAGAGAGTGTGTGTGTGCGTGTGAGAATAAATTGAGATAACATAAAAAGACCCTAAATCAAAAATTTAAACCGTCATGGTATTTCCTAAAAACTGACGTAGTATATAGTTTCAAACATCGGTAAAAAAATACCATCATTGTGTGAGCATTCTAACGTCGGTACGAAACAAAACCCTCGTATAATCAAAAGTTGTGTGTAAATGAAAGTTGTAAAACAGAAAAAATCAAAAACCCTAAATCAAAAACCTACACCGTCGTGGTGTTTCAATGAAGACGATGGATTCTAGAAAATACTGACGTAGTACGTCATTCAAACGGCGATAAATAATTACCGTCGTTATGAATGAATTATATGACGGTTTTTTCGCCTATAGACATTAGAATGCTCACACAATGCACAGATAAAAAAACCGTCGTATAATTCAAATGCACAGATAAAAAAACTTCACAAAAATAAGTATTCTTTACCAAAAATAGTGTAAAAACCAATTGAAGAGAGAGAGAGAGAGAGAGAGAGAGAGAGAGAGAGAGAGAGAGAGAGAGAAAGTGTGTGTGTGTGTGTGTGTAAATGAAGATAGTTGTAAAACTTTAAAAATAAGGCGTCTAACTTAGAAATATAATCCGTCGTGGTAATTCAATCCAGACGTCTATTTCTTGAAAAAACTGACGTCCAATAAATTTTGAAACGGCGATAAATAAAAACCATCGTGGTGTTTCATTTCTAACGACGGTAATTAAAACAAACGACGTCTATATGAAATTAAAAATTTCTATTTTTCAAATTTAGAATAGAGTGAGTGAGACTTACGATTAATTTTGCCTTCTCTGCAACCTTTGGATCGAGGATGTTTCCTTGTTTATCTTCTCTTGCTTTCTTTAATAACAGAGAATGATCGATTTCTTCACCGGGCATGGTTTCTTCTAATTCGTCCTCCAAACCAACATACCCTTTTCGAGACATCCTATGGTTGTACTCCCATTTATCCCTTCTATGTGACTGCTCAGAATGCACAGCCTCAAATTCTAGAGATAACCTTGAAGCTACAAAGGCATCCCATTGCGATTTCTCTATGAATTTATATAGCTGAGGGGGTTCTTTTAACTTCTCCTTGTCATTTGTGAATGGAAGGATAAACTGTCTCGTTAAGGTAGACTTGAAATCCTTCCATTTTTTGGCGGCAGACGAAAGCACCATCTTCTTACCCCCTTGCCCAACAACATAAGCCATTTCAACAGCTTCCCGAATATGCTCTTTCAGGTCCTTGGGCAATTGAGTCCATTTCTTGTTTACAAGAGGGACTTTGGTGCGTGCCAAAACAACCTTAACAAACCCAAAGTGCTTTAGTTCCAAATGAAACCAGTTCTAATTTTCAATTTTTTCAAAGAAATACCAGAATGAAGCCAGGTAGCTTCCAATTTCCTTTTTCAATTGGGAAAGGTAGGACATTCCCAAGTCCACTTGGTTGAACAGTAAAAACTACACATATGCTAACTAATATCAGAAAGCATGAGAAAAGTATCTTGAAGATTATGTGCAATTAAGTCCAATAACATGCAGCTATACTATTGCTTTTCATCTACTAACTAAAACATTTCTAGAAGGACCACAGATAGCTCCAAAAAAATCCCATATTAAAACCTCCCATGCTGATCCAATCAAGCTATGTGCTAGCTGAAAAAACAAAAGGGCAAACACATCACCCACAGAGAGAGAGAGAGAGAGAGAGAGAGAGAGAGAGAGGCATGAATGGTGCTGATATGAAGGGATAGCTGTCCATATACTGAGGAAGGGGAAATGGACATGTACCCTGTTTTGGTTAAGAGGGTACACAGTGCCTAGCTGTCTTAGCATGTGAAGGGATATTGTGTGCCTTATTTTTGATATTTTTCTCTTTGTTTTCTATTTTCTCTCTCTATCTCACCCTCCCAACTGGAATTTTTGATTCATTCACATACAGAACTGAATGGGAACAAGAGAGTCAGGACAAAAAACAAGTCTAAGATTTCAATCCAATTTAATTTCTTTTTTATATAACTGTGGACAAAACAAATCAAGTTCCCTATTAATACGCCAACTTCAAACCAAACTGTGGTTAAATTCAAAGACTTATTATTATGATAAATCTTAGCCTATTCACACAATTACAAACATAGAAAATTTGGGGCTAAGTTTCATGGTAGTGTCGTATAAAACAACAAGGATGGGAATAAGAGAGTTAGGACAAAACAAGTCTAAGATTTCAATCCAATTCACTTTCTTTTTTATATAAATGTGGACAAAACAAATCAAGTTCCCTATTAATACGCCAATTACAAACATATATATATATATATATATATATATATATATATATATGTGTGTGTGTGTGTGTGTGTGTGTGTGTGCGTGTGTGTGTGTGTGTGTATAAATATTTATATGATCCTAATATATTTCTGGGGCAAGCAGAATTATCAAATGCAAAAGCTGATAAAATTCAAGAAGTTGTCCTAATCTCTTCGGCTTCCAGTGTAAACTAATGGTTAGGAAAAACATAAAACTAATGAAAAAAAATTGAGAAAAAAATTCACACCAAATACATACCTTGATAAGAGGAGGAAGGGTTCCCAAAATCTAGAAGTCGTTGATAAAGTTAGGATGAAAACCTACATTTTTTGCAGCAATACATGAAATTCAAAACACAAATAAATTAGAGAAGCCAAAATAGAGAGACTAATAGAGGGAGGGAGAGACAGAGAATGAAGAAGAGAAAGATAGAGGAAGCTTACGTGGGCTACGGCTTATGCCATTGATCGGATCAGATAGTCGTTCGAGCAACCAACCAAACTAGCGATGGGATCCTCCGAGATAGGAGCCCGAGTGCCAATAAGAGAAGAATTGAACCAACTGATTGTTGTAGTGATCTCTGGCCTTTTAGGGTAGTGATTTGGGGCTCAGAGTAAACAAAAGCATAAGAGTATTGACTAATCAGAAGATATTGGGTTTTTTAGTTCGTGCGGGAAACTGAGCGCCTCCTCCAAATTTTGAGTTTTGATGGTTTGTCTCCCATCCTAAGAGGAGATATACGACGGCAATCAAGTAACGTCGCAAATTAAACACTTCCAAACCTATTTGCAATGTGAGATGCGACGTTACTAATTAAAGTGTCACAATTATTTTGGCGCAAATCACCCTCGCGTAAAATTACATGTATTTGCGAGGGCCGTGTCGACCATCGCAAATATTTGTCGCAAATGGGCTTTTTTCTTGTAGTGGAAGTAAATCTCATCTTCTTTGTAGGATTGTTTTGAACTAATTTGGCTTCATTCATTTGCGCCTTTGAAACTGCAACGTTCTTGCTTTGACCTTTTGATCCTTGAGCCTCCTTACTTTGAGATTTCAAAACCATTTTTAGAGAGAAATAAACTGAAAATGAAAAACGACAGTTAATTAAAAAGAACGACGTAATATTCAACATAAGACGTTGGTAGAAAAACACAACCGTCATTTTATTTCTTTTAGAACGACGATTGTAAATCACCGATGTGGTACGAATAATAAAACGACGTCAACAGGAAAAAACCATCGTCTTATTCAGTGGCGGATCCAGGATTGGAAAGTCAATTGGGCGGAACTTACATACTAAACTCGACGGTACGAGTGAATTTCATTAATAATTAGAAAAAGATACACCTAGTCAGGGGGGGATGTAATAAGCCTTACCCTCAAATACATCTATACATAAATAAAAGTTTAACAACAAAAACAAAAACCACAAGTAAATGTAATACAAAACATCACTAATTAAATCTAAAATTTTACCCTGCGAGACTTAGAAGTCTTAAATTCCTCAATTATCGATGCATTAGTGATACTATTAGCAAACTCTCTTTCAATGTGGAGGGACATGCAATCAGCAAGAAACTCATCAGCTATGGTGCTTCGAAGCCGATTCTTAATAATTCTCATACATGAAAAAGCTCGTTCCGTTGTTGCTGTAGAAACGGGAAGAGTCAACACCAACCGAATCAACCTGTTGATCAAACAATAGTTCTCTACCAAACTTGTTTCCACTAATTGTTGACATAAATGAGGAAGAGTGTTGGTTTCCTTAAAGCAAGGAAGGCGATGTACATCATTTTCAAAATACCTCAACTCTATTTCCAAATCTTTCAACTCATTTGGAAGGAAATTAGCAGGATAGAATTTCTCAGCAAGTTCACATATATGCTCAATATTGAATGACTTGAATGAATTACGAGGATCCAATGCTGAGCTAAGAATAAGAAGTTCAACAGTTTGCTCTGGAAATCTGTCATTTAACTCCCTTAACATGCAATCTATAACATCATTGAATACATCAACGCGATAGTAATGCTCAAATGTAATAAAATCTTTTTGTTGACAAGAACGATGTGTGCCCGTCATATAACGAGCTCCCATATCAGGAACATCAACACCATGTAGTTCACAAAATGATACCACACTACAGAATAAATCATCCCAGCCATGTACCCTCATATCTTGAAGCTGCATTTTTGTGTTTTCAACAAAATTTAAAGCACTTACAATGTCTTGAGTTTTGGTCTGAAATACTTGACAAAGAAAATTGGTCAATCCCATAATTTTATCCATCAAAACCAATGAAAACACAAACTCAAAAGACATCATAGCAATGTAATTACTCTCAGCATCGCCACGAAATTGTTGGTTAGGTCCATGATCACTGATTTCTTGAAGAAGTAATTTAGTCTCTTTAAATAAACACATCAAACTTGTAATAGAGGCATAATGAGAGCCCCAACGAGTGGCTCCAGCTCGTTTCAAACTACGAGCTTGATTAAGTCCTCTACCTGTCTCAAGTTCTTCAGAATCCAACAACCCATTGAGTTCAACTTTTCTAATTAAGTTTAACTCACTACGACGCTTAGCAGAAGCACTAACAAAATTCACAATGTTAGTCAACATTAAAAAAAATCTCCATAAAACTTTCACATCTTTAGCTGCACCATTTAATGCCAATTGCAAGCGATGAGCAAAGCAATGCACATAATATGCATATGGACAATCTTGAAGAAATAATGCTTGTAAGCCATTCCATGAACCACGCATATTACTAGCACCATCATACCCTTGACCACGCATGTTTTCCACTAGAATGTCGTTATTACCAAGAACTTTGCATATCTCTTTTTTAAGAGTCAAGGCATTAGTGTCTACAACACTCACAATGTCGAAGAAGCGCTCACGAATAAATCCATCACAATCAACAAATCTTAGAATAATAGCCATTTGTTCCTTACCGGATTCATCAAGTGATTCATCAACTAGAATACAAAATTTGTTCTTCCCAAGTTCCTTACAAATTGTCTTCCTCACCTTGTTAGCAAAAATATGTAAGATTTGCTTTTGTATGTCATGTGCAATGTATTGAGCATTTTGAGGAGCCTTATCAAGGACAACTTTCTCAACTTCTATATTCATTCTTGCAAAAGACTTTATGATTTCAATGAAATTGCCCCGATTAGATGAGTCAACGGATTCATCGTGGCCTCAAAAACCAATGCTTGATTTGCTAGATACCTAATGCCCTCTATTGTGGCCGTAAGTCGCAACCGATTTTCCATCACTTGTTGCTTTGATTGCTTCTCTACCACTTTTTCAATATGAAGAGATGGAGTCTTTAAGCTAATCCACTTTTGCATAGCAAGATGATGTGGTGAATTTAACTTGCCTACATGATGTTGAAATGCACATTGATTCCCACCAATTCTCTTCCATTTTTGATACCCATCAACAATAAAGGTTGGGTGTGACTGATTCATGTCAAAAATGAAACAAGGAAAACAAAATACCTTATTCTTAGCAACTGAATACTCAAGCCAAGTGAATTGACCAAACCACTTTTTATTAAATCGACGAAAGTCCCGCCCTTCTAAGTGGCTTGGATAATCTTCTAACTCGGGTTGACATGGTCCTAAAAGAATATATGCTCTTCGCACATTATCTTGTTCATTCACCGGATATTTGCATATTAGACGACGTAATCCCGGATCACGCTCAAGATAATTGATATTAAAATCATGATAATCATCGACTCTTTGAGATTCAATTCTTTCAACTTGAGGCTTGATAATGGGAGACTCGGGAAGATTTTGCTCATCACATATTGGAATAGATAAAGAAGAGCTAGACGGCAATGTACTAGATGATGACCCATCATTCTTTTTCTTAAAAAAAGAGAACAAGTTTTTTGTTCTCTTGGGATTCCGATTGTGATCCGACATAATCAAAGATAACCTATGAATAACATGTAAAATAAATAATTTAAATCAAACATACCAACAAAAAATCAAACAAATTCTAATAATAATAGCATCTCAACAATATCAACAAAGAACAAATCAAACATTGAAACATCTAAACAAAATTCCTAAAATCAAAGCCCTAATTAATTTCAACAAAATCACAAAATTATAATTCAATCTCTAAGTAAACCCTAGAATATTGAATTTTAAATTAAAACTATAATTAAAGATATATAGAAAATGAGAGAATTAGAAATTACTTGTTGTTGTAGAAAGGAGTGGACAAGATTTTGCCAAGTTGCCCATTGCCCCCACTCCCAGCCAATATAATAGGAAGATGCAGAAAATAAAGAGGGAAAAAGGATGCTGTTGTCGTCGGGTCTATAGAATAGAAGAGAGAAAAGCTGGTGTGCCAAAAGAGAAGAGACAAAAGCTGGGACCACTTTGAAGTTGGATGGGCAACATGGGTATATTGGGTTAGCTTTTAAGTTTTTAAACTTGGGCTGCCCTTATAACATATATAGGTTTTTAAATAATAATAAAAACTTTGGATGGGCGGGCACCCACCCTGCCCTTCACACAAATCCGCCCCTGGTCTTATTAAGAGGGGATACAGATAAAAACCGCTCAGATCTCTCTCTCCCACGATCGTTTTGTATTACAATAAGACGACCGTTTTATCTTCTTCATGTCGTATTAAATTTCACACCACGACGGTGATTAACTACCGTTGTTCTATTTGCAATAGCACAGATTTAATTACCGTCGTAGTGTGTTAATTAAAACATCGTAAAAAAGACAAAACCGTCGTCTTATTAAGAGGGGATATAGAAAAAAACCGCTCAGATCTCTCTCTCCCACAAACGTTTTATATTAAAATAAGATGACGGTTTTATCTTCTTTACGTCGTATTAAATGTTACACCACAACGGTGATTAACTTCTGTTGTTCTATTTGCAATTGCATGGATTTAATTACCTTCGTGGTGTGTTAATTAAAACAGCGTAAACAAGCCAAAACCGTCGTCTTCACATGACGTGAGAGTGAGGGACTAGTGAATTTATTCAAACCATTGAAGGATTTTGTCATTTTGAAAACGGAGTCTTGTTTCCAGACTCTTTCTTTCAAAAAAAACTTCAAATGATTTTGAATAAAATAAGAGAGTGAGAAAAACCCTTTGGCGTGCAAAGAAAGTTTTCTTCCGACGTCAACTTTGGAGATTTGGAGACGAAGACGATGAAGATGACGAGATTCAAACACGCTGTTTTTGGGAACTGAGAGGAAAACTGAGAGGAAACTGAAATATTTTATCAGTGAGAGAGAACGTAAAACTTTATGTCAAGTGATGAAAAAGTTTATATATTATCCCAATGTTCAATAACACGACAGTTTTGTTAAAAACCACCCTAGTATGTGGTTAAAACGACGAAAACAAAGTAGAAACCGACGTGGTTAATAATAAAGCCAAACGACTTTTGCAATTCCAAAACTGACGTGGTTATGTACAGTTTTACACAACAAAAGTTTACTTTCGATGACGTGATATTATAAAAGGACCAACGTGGTTGGTACAAAGTCAACGACTTTTAGTTTTACGGGACTGAGGTGGTTATTTTGATTTACACGACAAGACTTTACTTGTATTGACGTGGTATATAATTTTATACGATGCTATTTACGATAAAACCTCCATGGTTGTTCTGAATAACCTCGCGCTCTTTATGAATAAACCCCTTAATGTAAAAAAGTAGACTGCAGTATATTTTAATTAACGACGCTATAACTAAAGAAACTGGTGTGGTTAGTAGAAACACCATATTCTAAAATGACGGTAGGATATTAGTAACCGTTGTGGATTTTTGATATTAGATGCTGCAAATTATAAAAGGACCGCCATGGTTAGTAAAGATTATTTGTATAAATTGGGTCTTTTCACGCGTTCTTTAGCTTTCAATTTTCACTTAGTGTTCCAACTTGAAATAAAGTCACATTCTTCTGGCGATTGGTGGCCAAATTTTCAGTTTAGACCTTGGCTCTCTCTCACCTCTCTGGAGGCAATAATTTGGATGTTAACGATGTATGTGTTTTGGTGTATCTCAAAGACACCAAAACACACACATCGTTAACTTTCAAAAAATTGTCTTTCTCGAATTTTCTTTCTCAAAAAATTGTCTTTCTCAAAGCTTGCCGTCATCAGTTCAGTTTGGGTTTGGTTTAGAGGTAAATTTTTTGGATTTTGATGCGTATGTGCCTTTGTGTATCTCAAAGACACATACGTCATCAATGTCTAAAATAATGTCTTTCTCACATTGGTGATTCGATTATGATGAGGAACATAGCTCACACTAGTAACATTTCATATATCTTGGGATCTCATTTTAATTTATCTGTGACGATGGTTTTCTATATAAACCGTCGTGGTTTTTCACAATTCTTGTCATTTTGTTGATCTACCGTCGTAGGCTACCAAAATTCAAGAAATAAATCTTAAAAGAAATAAAAATTAAAACGACGGTTTACAAATAAGGGCAGTCGTATAAAATGAATTAATACGACTCTACTTTTCACTTAACGACGTTGTAAATTGTATTATACGACGCTCATTGAAGAAAAATGACGTGGTTATTACTAACTTATACGGACCGTCATCGTAACTTCATACGTCTTGATGTAGTGAAAATACAACGTGGATATTATTGAATTTAGACGTCGTTATCTATTCTTCTGGTGTTGTGGTTCTCTACTACTTTATTCGACAGTAGTGTTATAGATACCGTCGTAGTACCTTCTCAAATAATACGTCGATAAATACTGTCATGGTACATGGCTTTAATACGTCGTTGTTTTGTAATATATCGACATAGATTCCATTAAAATTATAGGAAATTAGTTAAATACCCATTTCTAGACATAGTTCTATAAAAAAACCCTATACCATTCAATATATATAAACACACCCAAAATAAACCCAAAAATTAACAGCTGTCGATTTCTTAAATTCAACATCTATGTTGGATTACTGTTTTGCCCTTTTGCTTTGTCTATTAATCAACTCAATCTTCATCAACATACATCTCGAACTTTCTTCTTCTTCTTCAACAATCGAGTTTTGCTTCTGGCTTTTCTCCTAGTCCAATTCCCATTTAATCTTCATCATCTCCACCACAGCCCTCACCGACTCCATCACCACAACCCGTCGCCGATTCACCTTCGCCCAAAACTCTATCTCCGATTTCCTTTCCTCCATCTCCGTCGGACGCTCCAATGAACGCACCATCCTTCTTCATCTCCAACGCTACCGCAATCATCTCCGTCTCAATCTCCGTCGACTGACGACACACCTCCAATTCCTTCTCCAGCGTCGTCGAATCCGAGCGATGTCAACCATAGCAACCTCAATGCAGACGGAGACGGAACGAAGAACTCCTCTGGAGGAATGAGTCTGGCAAAGAAGGCAGGGATCGTACTTGGATTGATCGTTGGATAAAATTCATCGATCTCAGTATGGATATGCCGCCAAGAGAGAGATTCTCTGAAGAACTACTTTGTCTCTCATACACAAAAGCTCTTAGAGGTTACTGTGAAATTTTTAATTTCTTGTAATTTTTTGTTGTTGTTAATTTATGTGTTTGCTTAGTGTATGATTGAATTGAGATTTTGGCAATGGTGATATGGTGATTCAATTTGATTCTTCATTCTTTGGAGCGCCAACGATGGTAGAGTTGGTGGTAGTCATAATTTTGGAATGAGTTCTTGGCGTAAAATACTTAATTAGTCAATATGAGTCATTGCTGTATTGCTTTTTCTATTTTAGAATGATATAATATTTGGAATTAGAGATTTAGAATTCATTATGCTTGTTTTTCTCATTGTTGTTGACTTGTTTGGCTCTGTTTGTGTATGCTATCTAATGTTTGGTTACTGAGAAAATTGAATAAAAGAAAAGAAAAATTGATAATTACTGTTCTTGGATTTAGATTCTCAGTTATCTAGGTTCTTTGTGATTTTAATGTGTAAAACACTATTTAGTGTTAACTTGGTTTTGATGTTAGATGTAATTTTTCAAGTAAAGCACTACTAAGTTAGCAGATGTGTGTGTCTGTGCATATTCATGTATCTACTTATAGATGTGTTTAGTATACATGATGCATTGAGTGTATTTGTGCATGAAAATATAAGAAAACTACAGAGACACATGATCCATACATGAGTTTGAATGTAGTCTCTGTGATATGGGGTGGAGTCAAGGTACCTCAGCATTTTTCTGTAAATTCAGCCTAAGTGCTTCACGTTAGCATAAACTGCCTAGGGTATGTAATTTGAAGTAGTGGTTAAGTAAAAAATTTAGCTTATAAGGATATAATTAACTTGTTCAAAAGATTCCTGTCATGATGCAAATAGTTTAATTGGCACTAGATCGAACCAATGCTAATTTGCCAACCTTAATTCTGTGAAGATCAATGCGGGTGCTACTCTGAAGGACCTCGGGCATGAACTGCAAAAGTTAACTAATGTCAAAGCAAATATGATGAAGCTAATTGTTCCACAGTTTTCGGATAAAAGCTCAAAATTGCTATCTCCTTTCTCTGATGAGCATAAGAAGTTGAGTTTAGAGGAAACTTCAATCATTGAGGTATCATATTTAGTTGTCTTCGCATAAATGGTTTTACAATCAGAAAAAGATATCTAGATATGGATACTGCTTATGGAGTTTGGTTATTGTACTTGTCTATAAGATCTGATAACTTGTCCCAAAAGAAGTTCAATGTCAGCGACTTAGATGGCAAGGCGGCACACTTAAGCGCCCTTTCAATTTCTGTTCAAGTTTCACTAATGATGTGCAATGAATTTATTTAAGGGGATAATCTTGCTATTGATTAATTTCTATGACTGAACTTTCTGAGTTCTTGCATGATAACTGATTGCTTTTCTTCTTGTTCAGGGAAAGTCCATCAGAATGATGGGAGTGTCTGAACATGAGGTTGATGAAGTTTTACAACATGCAAAGTTAAACTTAAGGATAGCTGGATTTGATGAAGAGGAAATGAGGTTGAGGCAGTGAATGTCATACAGGCCTCATACTCTAAAACTTCCACAAGGACCTTATATATTTTGTGATTTCCGAACACTTCAACTTCCAGGAATTGAGGTATTCTAAAATTATGTATGAGAAAATGTGAAGATATTGCAATTATCAATTTTTGGTAGAGGCTTTTAACTTCAACTTCTTGTTACTTGTCTGCAGTTAAACCCTCCGGTGTCAGAGGCATTGAAAAGAATGCACATGCTTGCTGCAGATCTTGGAATTATTTCTGTCATGAACAAGGTATCATTGAATGCATATTCTCACACTTGTATAAACAGATTGTCCAGTATGCTGTGCATATGATTCCTTGGTATACTTTTATGTCCCTGCTGATAATTTATCTATGCATTGTTCTTTTTAAAGCATAGTTGGCGTGTGGGAATCATGACTGAGATGGCCCCTGTTGGTTATGTTGGCATAAGTCCCAAATGCATCCTCGGCTTCAATAAGGTAATCACACTCTAAACATCATAATATATGATGAAATTAGTGGCAATAGTATTTTCTCTTTTCTTTTAATTTCTGATTGACACTTGGTTTCTATTGCAGAACCACGGGGAGGAGATATCTCTGCGCCTTCAAACTGATGACCTTAAGGGTTTCAGGAAATATGAAAGTATCATGCCCGTGTAATTTTTTAATGTATGTCTTACATGTATATATCAATATGCATGTATCTATCTATATACACAAATAGCCTTAGGCTCCTCAAGCATGTTAGTTGGGTCATTGATCAGGATTACAATTCAATGAATTCACTCAAGTAGGCATCTTTCTTATTTCATGGGAAATGCCCCCCATTCTCCCTCTCGCTCAAGTAGGCATCTTTCTTAGCTTGTGTACTGTTTGGATTCCTTATCGTACCTATTATGCAAATGAAATGACGTAGTTGTTAACTTCCAGTAAGTGGTATGAACAATTGTTATACTGTTCATACCCTGCTACTGAGATGATTTCTATGACATAGTATTAACAGTGCACTTCTATGATATAATATTAACAGTGTACTTCTATGTCATAGGATTAACAGATTTTCAGTAACAAAGCATGCTCTATATTTTGCTCTATATATAGCTATGCACTTGAAGTTTATGATATGCATAATGTAATTTTTACTAGGAAGATAGTGTTATGACATAGTATTAACAGTGTCTTTTTTTTCTTTTTGTAAAGGTATTTCCTTTTGCCTTTGCGATTGTTTCTGGTGAAACTGTGAACAATTAGAGGTGGTTTCTGCAAAGGATATTAGATGTCTTGCTGGGCCTTTTTTTGGGTTTTTGAGTTTTTTGTATGAAATGTTATTAACAATATACGTCTATGATATGGTATTAACAATGTACTTCGAGCTTGCTGGGCTTGTTTTGAGTTTTTTGTGTTGGGCTTATTTTAAGTTAATCAATGGCAGTCGTAATTTATAGGAACTTCAACACTGTACTTCTATGACATGGTATTAACAATGTACTTCTATGACATGGTATTAACAATGTACGTATATGACTTGGTATTAACAATGTACTTCGGGTTTGCTGGGCTTGTTTTGAGTTTTTTGTGTTGGGCTTGTTTTAAGTTAATCAGTTGCAGTCATGTAATTTACAGGAACTTCAATACTCATTTCTTATGTAGTAAATGATTTTTGAGTATGTTTCTAAAGTGCATTCCATGTGGGGGTTTTTTTTTTTATAATATCAGCCCCTATTTTGGGTATATTACTAAAGCTCCCTTAAAATTATACGATGTTGATTGAGAACAGTTGATCGTGTTTATATAGGAATTAACACGGCGGCTGTTTTGGTAAACCGTCGTCTTTAATTTCTACGTCGGTGGCTTCGTACATGTTGTCGTTGTTTTTGGGGTCAGAGTTTAAGACTGAAGAAAACCTATTTAATAAGACGACGCTTTTTTATTTGGATGCGTTGTGTTTTAAAAATACCCAAGCGGATCTCAATTTTTTAGGTGTTTATGTTACTTATCCACAACATTTTTTGTTACCGTCGTCCTTCTAAACACAACGACGACATTTTGTTCTACCATCGTTGTTTTCTGGTCGTCTTTTTCCATTTTCGTTGTAGTATTAGATTCATTTTCCTTAAAATTAAAAGAAGTCATAAGTTTTTATATTCCTCTATGGAAGAGCGTAAAATTAGATTTCACTAGCATAGCCCCAGAATGGTTTAAGGATAGTATTTACCCAGATAGAGCACAACATAGCATTATTATTTCCTTTAATGAACTGCTTAGTCCGGCATAATAAGCAAAAACAGGGATCCTTACCAAGCAGGATATTCAAAAATACAGAGGTGCAATAATAGTTGAGCAACAATTGTTCAATGATGATCATTTGAACCTCCTTTACCAATCCAACTTTATCAAGATTTATTCAGAAACTACATCCAGGAGACCAGATGACACATATAAATTCAGGATAAGCACAACAGGAGCAAAAGTTTTTGATGAAATCTATAACCATATAGCAGAACAAATTGAAGCAGAAGACAATGACAACACATACTGGAATAGCTTAGGAGAAGAAGAGCTACACAATATTTATAACATGTTGGAAGCATAAACTCTATGTGAAACCCTTATGAAAGAAGAAGCATCATCATCTTCATCTCACGTGATGAGATCATCTCAAGCAAAAGATGCAGCATCAATCCAAAGCATGAGAATCCAAACTCTTTGGCTCCATACAGCATCATCAGAAAAGAAGAAATAGAAAGACTCCTTAGGCAATATAAAAATGAGTAAGGGCATTATTGTCCAAACACTTTAATTTTGTCATTCTTTATAAATACTTCACCCATTTTGGGTTTATTTATAAGTTTCCCTTATGTTTTGCCTTGGATGGTATTTAGTGGTATTTTCCAATTTTTTTTTTCTAAGTAATGAAACTTATCTTTACAAAAAAACAATGACAGGGATCAAAGTGAAAAATAAGTCAAAACTATAATATGAAAAATGTAATTCAGCGTTGTTTTTTCTTTTTTCCTGCTCCCACGATTTGCAGAACTCCGACTTTTCTTTGTATAAAAGATCAAATTCTTCTCATTACTAGCTAGCTTGAAAGAGTTCCAGTCTCAGAATTGAGATCTAAAAGCTGTGTTGAAACTTGAAACTTGTAATGAAGGAAATCACATTGAAATCAAACTCGACATTGAAAAATTGAGAGAGAGAGCAGAAGAATCAGACTCGGAAGAATCAGAAAATGGCAAGCGACAGCGACCTAGACGAGGACGAGCTCCTCCAGATGGCTCTAAAGGAGCAAGCCCAGCGCGATGTGAATTACAAAAAGCCACGCTCCAGCAACTCCCGCACTGCCCCCGTCGCCAATTACGTTCAGCAGCCGCAGCCTCCTCCGCCCCAGCAGCCACGAAAACCCGCGGCATCTCCGAGCCCCCAAAACAACACCACTACCAGAAGCAACGCCAACAACCCGAAGCGGCGGGTGGTGGACGACGACGAGGAGTCCGATGTGGACATGCTCAGCATCTCCAGCGGCGATGAAGACTCCACCGCCAGGGATCAGCAGCGTGTCCGCTTCCGAGGTGGCAGTGCTGCTTCTGCAGCTACCGCCAGAGCTGGAGCCCGGGACGACGATGCCCCTTGGGACGGCGGTGAGCCTGGCTGCTGGAAGCACGTCAACGAGGCTGAGGTAAATATATACATATATGTACACATTTTGAAGAATTGAATGCTTGATTTTTCAATATTTGGGTTTGTGTGGCGGTATGGCAGCTTGCTCGTAGGGTTCGTGAAATGCGAGAGACGAGAACAGCACCGGTGGCCCAAAAGGTTGAGCGCAAAGTGTCGTCAGCAGGCTTGGCACTAAAGGGGCTTAACAATTTACAGTCCTTCCCTCGGGGCATGGAATGTATTGATCCCCTAGGCTTGGGGTTAGCATCTGCTTCTTTCTTCAAATAGTCTATTTTCTTTTCCAAATTTATTTGGGACTTGAGCCTCACTCTTAGTTTCATTTGCATTTGTGTTTTCTGGCAGGATCATAGACAACAAAACCTTAAGATTGATAACTGAATCCTCAGACTATTCGCCATCCAAGGACGACAAATTGGATAATAACCTTCGGGGTAATGTAGCATTTTCTCTTCTGCTTTGCCCCATTATGTTCGTTTTAGTTCTCCTTAAGTGACTTTCTAGTACCACCTTGCACTTTTGCATAACAAGGACTAATCCTTGAATTGGATTATCTGTAATTTCATCACCACCTAGCAGTTATTTTTCTCCCCTTTTTAATACTATTCTTTTGTTCATAAAATTAAAATGGAAGCACCTAGAGATGACTATTTTTTTTTCTCTCATCCGTGTATATAATAAATGAACACCTCTCTGGGAGTTGAGGTTCTACTTATCAAAATGTTTAAAAGGCTGCAATTACCAAAATATTGGATTGCTTAAATGTCGTTATGTCTTTTTCTTTCTTTTTGAGATACAAAATCTAGTACTAATAAAATGATAGGAACATCAGAAAATCTTTCTAGTTTCAGAAGTTTCAAAAGTTTTTGAATGTTATACTTTATCCATCTTGATCTCATAACCTGAATTTGTTTTTTTTTTCCTTCATTCACGGTTGTCGCTCATATCTTTTTTATGTTTATATTTGCAGAGAAGTTGTTATATTTCTCTGAGAAATTTGATGCCAAGCTCTTTATATCACGGATTCACCAAGACACTGCTGCAGCAGATTTGGAGGCTGGTGCTTTGGCTCTAAAAAGTGATCTTAAAGGACGAACTCTGCAGAGAAAACAATTGGTCAAAGACAATTTTGACTGCTTTGTCTCTTGCAAAACAACAATTGATGGTATACAATCGTCATTACATTGGGCTCTGGTTTTTTTAGAGCTGCTTGATTTTAGATATGTTTTACATTTCAAAAGTTGGAAATTACAAGAAGCTGTGCCATGTGTGACAACTAGACATAAGCCCTTGTCCATCACCATCGTGTGCATCTCTTAGCTACATCATGGTCTTGGGAAAACTATCCAGTAGCATCTAGCTGAAAATTATTAGTGCCTGTCATGCACTTCTGGTTGGTTAACCAGTGACGGCATCATAATCCTCATCTATCAAACTAACTATCAATTACCTCCATAACCCCATATTGGATGCTCATACATGCTCGTGCTATTTCTGTCACACCCAGAAATGTTGCATCTTTACAGCTATTTTGTCCATTAACCAACAAGAAATTGATCCCGACCTGCAACCCTCTTAGTCTTATTCTATTGCCTTCTTGTGGAATCTCTCACCACTAGTAGCCCTAGCCATAAACGACTAAACTTGTTCTCGTTCTTTTGCTCCGGTTTAAAGTTCATCTTGTTCATCGGATTGCTTTTCTCCCCTTTTAAGTTCTCCATCTTGTTTAACATGAAAATATTAGACTTTCAACAAGCATATCTGCAGTCCTCTTTATTTGAGGGATGTAATAGCTTCGGTGATCAAAATACTTATGTGCTCACATACTATGAATTTGTTATCTGGAGCGCCCTTGTGGAAAGCACATCAATAAAAGGCAGTTGGTTTACTTTTCTGTTTAATATTTGCTTGTGAGATTTGTTCTGTTGGATGAATAGTCAACTTCTCAATGCCTTTCTTTACTTCTTCCTATTGTATAAAATTTTAAAAGTTCATTGCAATCATAGCTGCTTGTTGGGTGCTTCTTGATTTTGATGCGGAAGATATTGATTCTTGCACAGATATTGAGTCCAAGTTGAAACGGATTGAAGAAGACCCTGAAGGTTCAGGCACTTCTCATTTGTTTAATTGTATGCAAGGAGTGAGTTCATTGGCTAATCGCGCATTCCAGCCTCTATTTGAGAGACAGGTTGGTCAGGCTTAGATTTTCGATTTGGTTCGAGGTTTATGTCTGTTTATGCAACTGGGATGATATAAGTTTCATCTAGTTTCTGACTGATTGTAGGCTCAAGCTGAGAAGATCAGGTCCGTCCAAGGAATGCTACAGAGGTTCCGGACATTGTTCAACTTGCCCAGTACAATTCGTGGTAGCATAAGCAAGGGAGAATATGACTTGGCAGTTAGGGAGTACAAGAAGGCCAAGTCTATTGCTCTGCCCTCTCATGTATAAAACAATCTGTATTAGTTTTAACTTTCTTTTGCGGTAAAATTGGATAATTTCAAATCACATGAGCTGTATCTACACATCAACTAATTTGATTTCTTCTAATTGGTTATCATGATTCATTTTAGCTATTTTATGCTTTAATTATGAAATATATTGCATTTATGTTGTAGTTTTATTGCGTGGATGGTTTAATTGTTGACATCAATTTCAAAGGCAAAGAATTTTGATCCTCTTTCCATTGTCCGGTAAATTATGTCTGTATAGAAGGCTGCTAATCTTCTATTTACTTTTTCTATTATTCAATTGCAGGTGGGGATACTGAAACGTGTTCTCGAAGAGGTTGAGAAAGTGATGCATGAGTTTAAAGGCATGCTTTACAAGTCTATGGAAGATCCACAAATAGATTTAACAAATGTAAGCTCATTATTTAGGTATCGGTAATGTTTTAATCTTTAAAAGGTTCTCACCCTGCCCCCAACATTGTTCTCCGATGATGCCCCTTGGGTGAAAGGGGCCACCATTCTCTTTCTTTCTTCAATAATCTTAATAATAATGAAAGTAGCATGCAGTGTTCTGCCGTCAGTTTCTTATTTTGCAGTGGTTAATTCCAAAATACAGGTTCTGACCATATTACCATTTCTCAGGGGTTTTTTTCTTTTCTTTTTCTTTCCATGGTCCACTTCAATTAGATAAAAGTAATAAATTTGTTGCAAATAAAAAAGTCATTGCCAAATAAAGCACATGTGATGGTTGGGTTAAGGAAGCGGTGATTGAATAAAAATTGCTGTAGGGTTGCTAAGTTGGTTCTTTCTTTTATATATAGCTGAACATTTTAAGATCTTCTGAATGATGGTGGTTTTTTTTTTTTTTTTTGGTAACAATATTAGTTATAGATCTGGAGTGGAGTCCTTAAGGGTATCCAAGTTCAGGGTAAAGGATCTCAGTTATCTTTGAGCTATCCTGTTCTTGAGGGCATTAGTAAAACTTAATAGGAGATGCTTTTATGAGTAGTAGTGAGGAAGATTTCATTACATGGTAGGGAATAAACCTCATCTCCACCTATGACTTAGTCGAGAGGTTATAGTGTGATTTTGCTAAACAAGATGATACACTTGCATTAATGTGAGTTGTGGCTTGAGACCGATCATGTCTTGTATTACCAATATATTGATTTCATGTTTGTAGGAAATGGCAATTATTATTGTTTTTTGCTTTAATAGTTTTCTACATTAACGATTTTATGCTTAATGTAGGTTGAAAACACAGTGAGGCTGTTATTGGAGCTGGAGCCTGAGTCAGATCCGGTTTGGCACTATTTAAATATACAGGTTTGTAAATTCAGAACTCTCCTTGGGATTTACTTATTTTCCTCCTTTTAAATTCCTTGGTATAGTTTAATATACAACTTACTATTTACACATACTCATTACGTTTATTAGGATGTGAAAATGCAGTTGGTTTGGTCGGTGAAGCCAGTATCTTAGAGAAATAATTGTTGTGCAACATCCGAATAGCTTAAGCTTTTGGAAAAATTATAAAACTAGTTAAATTTATCATGGTATCCAAGTACAATGTCTTGAATTTGATCCAAACTGAATCCGATATCATTTGACCACCCAATTGAATTATTGAAATTTTAGTTCTTTCTTGAAGCACTGTGATCATTGATTTTGTAGGACAATTGGATGTCAAAAGATTTCTGATTTGTCAATTTTTTTGCAATATGAATGTAGACTTGAACAATAGATGGTTTGGATCATTGAAAAAAATTCGTAGGAGATCCTAAATGGTGCCCCTCAAATAATTTATTTGATGGGGATCCCTCAATAGAAAGGGACTCTATAATCCAACGGTTAATAGAGTCCCCTTCTATTGAGGGATCCCACTTAATCCAACGGTTCAATTTTTTCCGATTTGGGTGATTCTTTGCAGAGATGTTCTTTGAGGGAAGACCTAGATAATTGACAGTTTAGATCATAAAAGTACAGTACATAGTGGGCCGTACAAAGGTGTTCCTCAAATAAATTGGAGGGATCCATGAATTGAAGCTCCTATAAGGGTAATGTTCGGCCGAAAAACCTGATTTGGGTACAGATCCAAAGTCTGGAAAGAGAAGCGATCATCAACAAATATATATATATTTTTTGATACAAAAATCAACAAATGAAAGGAGGGGCCACAGTTTGTCTGAAGTTACTTTTAAGGGAAAGAAATCACCCTAATGTTACTGCACACAAACAAACTAGAGAGGGGTTGGGTGTCTACTTACTGACTTAAAAGTTTGTTTCTTTTCCAGAATAACAGAATTCGAGGTTTGCTTGAGAAATGCACATTAGATCATGAAACTAGGATGGAGACTTTACATAATGAATTACATGAAAGGGCTGTGTCTGATGCACGGTGGAGGCAGATTCAAGGAGATATAAATCAATCTGTAAGTGTGACACTGGAAGGATCATCTTACATGGAATGACAGTTAAACAATGGGTCAGTGCTTAACAATTTGTTCCTTTTCACTACTGTCAGTCAGATGTCAACTATTCTCTTACTCTTGGGGACAACCACCTTCCAGTAGATTCTCTTCCAGTAGACTTGACAGGTGAAGAAGTTGATGCTCTTAGAGGGAGGTATATTCGCAGATTAACTGCTGTATTGATTTATCACATACCAGCTTTCTGGAAAGTAGCACTTTCTGTTTTCAGTGGGAAATTCGCAAAGGTATGGTGGACACTTAATTATAAGCTTTGGTGTAAATGTAAGATCTACCTATAATAATCTTTACGATCTGTCTTCTTATGATGCTCATGCATTTATCTTCTGTACTGTTAATATTTTTGTGGCGCAGTTTATTTACAGTTCCAGATATGCATGTATACATGTATAAATTTGGTGTGCCAATGCAGTAGATATGCTAAGACAGTTTCATTGAACTGAATACTGATACAATTTCATATGAAAAATAGATCTGTTATTATACTGCAGTTCATCACACATCCATACTACCATATGATGTGAACTGTAGATGTAGGCTGTTAGCTTTCACTAACATCATTTATTTAAAAAAGACCATCAATATGAATGACCTCCTCGTTTATTTTACCAATAAGTAGCTAGTGTAATTTGGTAAAATTACAATAGTCCATAAGGTAATCTGGTAACTTACAAAGTTCTTCCACTACATGTTTATCTCCTACTCTTCCATGTTATCTATATTGCAAATCAATGTCGGTCACCTTAATTAAGTTCATTCTGTTGTGATATCGTTTAACAATAAGAAAAGCAGAGAAAGGAAACCCGAGTATAATACCAAATATATTAAACCCCTCTTCAATTGGGAATAGGATTCTTATCCTCCAAGACTGTTAGTCCTAATATGCTTATGAAACTCATCATGGGCTGGAAAACGCAACACATTGGTGAAGACGTAGTGAATAGGTCGGAGGTTTTGGAGCTATATTCATGGGCATCCAAGTAACATCACTTACTAACATATATCACTCAGAGAAAAAAAAATGAAAATGTCCAAAGTGCTTGAAGATGGATGCACTCTGGGTTACTGTTCTATTATTAAATCCCAAATGGAAAAATTGGGTTCCTTAGTTTCTATGTGGTTTTCCTCCTTTTGGTATCAACATTTCTAATGCTGGAGAGTTTAATATCTATAGCTCTTACAGTCATGTTTTCTCAACTATCAAAATATGAGTATCGGCGTATTTGAACTGATACATGTTTTTGTGAGCTGTTTTCATGTGTGAATATTTATGGAAAAAGTTAAGACTATTGCATGTTCAATACCGATCAATGTAGAGATATGCATATTCAGTGATGACAAACCTTTTATTGATTTTGCGTTACATTTATTTATGTTTGTGTTGTTATACTTAAGGAATGATCTGATTTATCTACTCATTTATTGTTCTTTGATAGACAATTTCACTTTCTTCTTATACTCAATCTTAATCTTTCAGTCGTCCCAAGTTTCTACTGAATCAAATGCTAGCACTCCAGGAAATAAAACAGATGAAAAAGTTGGAGATGGGAAGTACTCAACTCATTCTCTAGATGAAGTTGCTGGAATGATACAAAATACATTAACTGCGTATGCAGATAAGGTGAGTATACTGGCTGAACCAACTTATTACCATTACATGGATGGAAGCCAGTTAATTAAACTAGAGTACATAATGGCCGCGGATAATGGTTTGCGCACAAATTTTACCAAATTAATTTATTTTCTAATTGAAAGTGCTTATTATCTGTTGTCTTTGTAGAATGCCAAGTTCTCTTTATCTACTGAGTTCTACATTCTTGGATGCTTTATTTTCTTTATTTTCTTTATTTTTTAGAAGACAAGTACATTTTATTGAAAATCAACAAAGAAGTACAACAGTGGTGAGAAGGAATCTGCTTCAATACAAGGAACAAAATCTTAGCCAATACAGAACAATACAAACCCAAACAGCCCCCAAAGAACCTAATGATAACATTTTAATTTTGTAGCCACCAAGCCCATAAAGAAGATCAAAATCTGACATTTTACAATAGCTTGTCCACCCCTTTACTAAAACAATGGGCAAGTAGACAAAAAACTCACATCTAATTTTCATTTATGTAGTCACTTTCTTTTCTTTTCTTCAAAAGGCACAAGCCACAAAATCTAAGCCAATACAGAACAAATCAACCCAAAACAGTCCCCACTAAACCTAATAATAACATTCTAATACACTGCAGCTTTCCGATTTAAAGTAAAAGTAGAAAAGGGAAAACCTTTAATTTTGTAGCCAGTAAAGCCCATTTGACAAAAGGTCATCCACCCGTTTATGATAGCAGTGCACCACTACACAAATGCAGTCGGTTTCTTTTCCTTGGTCCTCTTTGTCTGTCTGTATGTGTATGTGTGTGTGTTCAATTTTTGGAAAGAAAATCAGTTGTACACTCTTTGAATAAAGAGATGCTTGTGATTGTATTGAAAGGAGGCCAAATGTTTTTATTTTTTTATTATTTTTCATGAAAATATTCATAAAAATAAACCACCAATAATGTGATACAACTCTTATAACAAACAAATTGAAATTACACCTTTCACATCATTAAGTCAAAACTCTTAAAACTACCCTACAGCAGCCCAATGTTTGTTTATTTCTGGTTTGTTCATTTTGGGTAGAGAAGAGGCTGAGTATTGGTCACCTATTCCTTCGGGGTCCTATAATTTTGAATTTTCGACATAAACTGTTTTTGGAAGCTAATTTTATTTTGGTGATTCCTATGTTACGCTTTTCTATGCTTGTTAAAGAAAAATTATGTGTTTAGGGGGGGCAATAGCCTTTTGGAGGTCCTGTGTGCTGGCTATTTTATGTTTAGTAGTGTAATTGAATGAACTAAGAGGATTTTTTAAGATTCTAGCGGGGAGGAAGTGGAGGCCAAAGTCTGTCATTAGTTATCATTGTCATCTTCAATTTGTTCTGATTTTTAGCTTTGACTTCACTGTGGGACAGTAGGATAATTAAATTCCCTGCTCCTCTTTGGGCATCATTGTCTAAGAATTTTAAGGATGTACCCTTTAGTTGGATCTAGTTGGATACGTATGCTGTTACGGATTAAGCGTGGTTTGTTCTGGTTTTTGTATGGTTTAGCGTGTCTTTGTTAGTTGAAGTGTTCTTGATGGACTTCTTGTTCATGTTCTGTACTTCTCTTTTCTCTTGTTCATAAAATTTCTTGTTTCCTATAAAAAAAAAAAATAGGCGAAGGAAAAATATAGTTGTTGAAGACCCATAGATTATAGTCAACGACA
This sequence comes from Prunus kanzakura, assembly GCA_020521455.1. NCBI lineage: Eukaryota > Viridiplantae > Streptophyta > Magnoliopsida > Rosales > Rosaceae > Prunus > Prunus kanzakura. Next base: position 297,024 of record BPUM01000929.1, on the reverse strand, counting down.
AAAAGGGAGGGGGAGGGTGTGTTGACCTTGCCACATAACTGTGCTTACAGCCCTTGGTTTCATACTTATTTATTAACTTTTGGTGACAATACCCCTCATGGTTGAAGAAAGGGTCAAATAGAATGGTATGTGTAAACTTTAATTATAATCTTATAAATTAAAAAAGTTTTGGGGGATATAACGCCCGCTCTTTGAAAACATTAGATTTAGGACCTGATATAAGTGAGTTTTCTTGAAGAAAAGGGTGAAAATTACGGATGGTACTTTGTTGGAAATAATTTTGATAGTCATTTGTAATGCCTGTTATTAAGAATCAAAGGTATACAAGTGTCATCAAAAGGAAAAATAAAAAATTAAAGAAACCTTCACAAGGTTGGCCTAAGTTCTATCCGATGTTTTATGTATGCACATCTTTAGGGGGTTATGCCTGTATCCGATACAGATACGGATATGATAAGAGCTCGATACGGCTCAATACATATCAGATCCGGAAATTGGAGTATCCGTTGACTTTTTGACTTGTTCACACTCCGATACAGCTGGAATACGGCTGGGATACGTGACGGATATTGCCAATATGTACAGTTCTATAATGTTGTTGGCCTCCTTTTAGTGAAAGCTGGACAATCTTGAATTTGCTTTTGAGTTGCAGAGGTGGCAAAGAAGATGATGTTGCCCTTGCCCGTACTTAAAAAACGTAATATGTATAACTAATAAAACATTTTTGACCTTTTAACCATACCCTGCAAATGTAATATATTTGACTTAAAGAACTAATGTGTTAATTGAATAATAATTCATATAAATAAATAAAATATATTATTTTAATTGCCGTATCTTTGCCGTACCAGTATCATAGGTTTTGGAGATTTTCCGTATCGCCGTATCGTATCCCCATGCCTATACCGGTATCTGTGCCGCACAGGTTCTAACCATAGTTAATGCATATGCAATTAGCCCAACTTTAATTATCACTACTTGAGGCATTCACCATATTCAGAGATTAAGAGAGTTTAAAGAGAGCTGCAGATTTTGGAGCTCTGAATTTAAGTTCATATGTTTCATCTTTATCAAATATAGGGAGCCATACAAAATATTGCTGGGATATGAATATTGAATTATCAAATATAGGGAGCCATACAAAATATTGCTGGGATATGAATATTGAATTATATTTTGTGGTTATCTGCTGTATTAATATGGTTCAAATTTATATTTAGCATCAGTACACGCCAAATTGTGTTGAATGGTCATCCTTGCATATCTTCAGTTCAGACTGCAGGTTCAGCAGGTGGTTATAAACTTTTATACTCTTGATGCAGGTTCGAAATACATTTCATGATCTTGAGGAATCAAATATTCTGCAACCATATATGAGAGATGCCATAACGGAAATATCTAAAGCATGCGAAGCTTTTCAAGGGAAGGAATCAGCTCCTTCGATTGCTGGTATGTTAGCTGTCTCTTAACCTGCAATCTGCTGATTTCTCAAAATTTTCTCAAGGTCGGTCATATTTTTGCAACAGTAACTGCAATTCGAACACTTCAGTCGGAGATTACAAAGATTTACATCCTAAGGCTTTGCTCATGGATGCGGGCATCAACTGCTGAGATCTCAAAAGATGAGACATGGGTTCCAGTATCAGTTCTTGAAAGGAATAAATCTCCCTACACAATCTCTTTCTTGCCTTTAGCATTCCGCAATGTTATGACGTCAGCAATGGATCAGATCAAGTTGTAAGTCTCTAAAGGTTACTTACACTGTGTTTTCTGAATTCATTGCAAGTGATAGACAAGCTCAAGATTTGCTAGTCACTCATTACCTGTTTCTCTGCAGAAGTTCAGAACATTGTTAGTGTGTTATCATTTATCAGACTTCAAAAGACTTTTTTCATGCTTAAGAGTCCATATATAAGTTTTATTGAAAGGATGGATAAATGTTGTAGAGCTTGATCAGGAGAAATAAGGGATTCTAAACCAGGAATTCGTTGCTCAACTTAACAAAATAATGTTACATAAGTAGACTTCGGTATAGATTTCTTCCAAAGATGAGACCAAAGTATCCTTGGCATATATTGTCTATTTTAGATAGTGATTGACAGGTTAACTGCTGTGCTAGAACTAAAAGCGTATTTTAAAATCATGGTTTTATTTTTAATTAGCTTTCTTTTGTATTTTGACGGACGTTATTTTTAAGAACAGGGTCGGTAAAGTTCGGATTTAAGGAGAGGAATCAATAGCTTTTGTAATAACTAATCTTATGCAAGTTATATCTATTTGATGCATATAATTTTATTTTCGTTGTATTTTTTCTTATTCCAAATGTTGTATATTCCCAGGAATGGAGCTATTTAACTTTTATGCAATCAAAAGGCAAACTAACTAGTATATGTAGGGAAGGATGAAGTTTAGGTTTGTGGGTCATAAATTGGTGTCCGCATGTAGGTACTTGGTTACAGGTATTTATCTGTTGTTTAATTCATGACAAAATTTCAAAGACAAGCTTGAACTGAATATTAAATCCTATGAATTTGATACATCAATAACCCAGAACAGCAATTTTCGTAACATGTGAGATATATAGTTTTCTGTCTTTGGTATTTTGATTGAAACTTTGACAGTGGAAGCCTGCCCACTTTGTCATGTTAATTATACTTCACCTTTTAATTGCTTGTAGTTAAACTAGTTCCAACCTCAACAAAGACCTGCTAATTTTGTATTGGATTTGGTTTGAGTTGTTGTTGGTAGTTGTGTTAGAAATCATTGTGAGAACTTATTTTTTATAGTTGGCCTCATTGTTTATTTATAAATTAATATTGTTATATTTTTTTTAGGATGATTCAGTCTTTAAGAAGTGAGGCAACGAGGTCAGAGGAAGTGTTTAAGCAACTCCAAGAAACTCAAGACTCTGTCAGACTTGCATTTTTGAACTGTATTCTTGATTTTGCAGGTATGATGGATGAGTAGCTTACTAAATTTCATGTTGTTAAGTGTTCATTGTGTCCAGTTATAATGTTTCCATTTTTATATATATTAATCAGGTCATCTAGAGCGTATTGGAAGTGAGCTTGCCCAAAACAAATCAATCAAAGGAAGTTCACTCATACAAAATGGTTATTCTCCTAACCTAGAAGAAAAGCTAATGTCTGATCTCCCAGGAAGTGTTGGTCCACATCAACAGTTGTTGATAGTGTTGAGTAATGTTGGCTATTGCAAAGAAGAACTTTCTTATGAGTTGTACAACAATTACAAACATATCTGGCTACAGTCTAGGTAAGTGGCCCACTATTTGTCCCTTCTATCAACTTGTTTCTTGCTCTCGTTATTAGTAGCAACTGGATAAGACAGGATATGTGATATTTGAAATGGTGTATGTAAGTCACTAAAGCAGAAATCGGAGAGAACCAGAAAGCCATGTTGGTTACTATCTTCCACTCTCAACTGGCCTAAGTCAATGTATTAGTTTAGTTGGGTCAATACTCACTAGGATTTGTATATGAGTAATATTTGGCTGAATGACATTATTCTTTTGTTTAAAGAGTCATTTGTGCAGTTCTAGTTTGCATGAAATCTAGCTCTGTCTGGGATAAGAATAATGTAGGTAGTGTTGAATTTAGCATAAAGAAATGGACCAATGAGTTTTGTTCCAGCCATACAAATTGGAGGGTCTATATGTGTGCCCACGGGTATTAGTTGGGTCAAAGATCTGGATTCCCTAGGTTATCCGCAAAAAAAATAAAAATAAAAATAAAAACATAAAACTAGCCAGTGGGTGATACTCCTGAGCCAACTGTTAGGTTGCCTCATGCATCAATGAAACTTTTGTGCACTCCCATGATCCGTTTGCTGATGCCTAATTACCCACTGTCTTCTCTATCTATTCATTCTTTTCAGGGAAAGAGAGGAAGATGATAGTGATATACAAGACTTGGTGGTGTCTTTTTCTGGGCTTGAAGAGAAGGTCCTTGAGCAATATACTTTTGCTAAGGTATGGTTGAACACCCCAACACACACCCACACCCGCAGAAATTCATGGCTATCCTGTTATTTCTACTGTATTATCTTCCTTTCTTTTTTGTCAGTGTTTATCCTTGTATTTTCGTGTTGGCATTATGCTACACTTGCTACTTTCTTTGCTCAGACAATATAGTTAGGCTATAGGTCCACTTTAGTTGATGTGTTCATATAAGGGCATTGGAAGGACCTTTCTGAAAGCAACTCTTTCTAGTTATTATTGGCTAAGGCCAAGCAACTCTTTCTAGTTATTATTGACTAAGGCCAAGCAACTCTTGTGCCAAATGGTGTCTCCTCTCCCCATGATTATGGGATTAAGGGTGCGTTTGCAGGTTCAATACATGTTTGGTGTGTGAGTCAATTTGTCAACGGAAAATTATTAGAGTGAATTATTTGACATATATGTCCCGTGAAAAAATAATTAGGGGACTTATATGAGCTAGGGTTTTTGTTGTGATAGAGTTGAAATGGATCAATTGTTGAAGCTTCATAGCATCAATAGTGCACTCATATGAAGATCCTGATAGAGATTTAGTTTTTGCATTTCTTTAGTAGGCTTCAGTACTACCACAGTCTACTAACCCAGTAAGTGGTCAAACTAAATTTCCAATTAATGTAATGATTATTCTACAAATAAAACCAACATCAATATACTGATAACAAAATAGAGATCGGTATATCCCACGAAATATCCGTAAATTGAATAGCTGATACTATCTGCACAGCCAACATTTTCATCCTTGACCCAATGTAGTCTAGCAGCCTTCATAGAAATTTAGCATACCTGGGTTGCATATCTGCCGCCAGATGGCCTGCTAAGAAAAAGTCACCATAATAGCATACCTGGGTTGCATATCTGCCGCCAGATGGCCTGCTAAGAAAAAGTCACCATAACACCAAAGGATCAGTTATTAGATTTTCTCCTTTTTCTTACCTATTAAAATAGATGGAGTTGGCAGGTCCCTTTTTACGTGCATTAAGTATATCTTGATTCTGTTTACCAGGTGGGTCCAAATAAAAGATCACAGCTGAGGTTTTTGTTGCTCCAATTATTTGTTCACAAAATTAAGCGGCCATTGATTGAAGTTTTGATGTACTTCTCTATGGTCCTTTGTGTGAAAGTTTGGCTATTACCTTAACAGATCTATTTTAATCTCAGGCAAATTTGATCAGAACTGCTGCCTTCAACTATTTGTTGGATTCTGGTGTACAATGGGGAGCAGCACCTGCTTTAAAAGTCAGACGCTAATGAATTTGGCATTTGTAGTTGTATTTTTATTTATTTATTTCAATTAAAAAATTAACTGGCAAGCATTCCTGTCCTCTATGGAGTCATATAATGCGACCTAGTCTTGCAGGGTGTGCGTGATGCTGCTGTGGAATTACTGCACACTTTGGTAGCTGTGCATGCAGAGGTACTTAGTGGAAGCCTGGTGCTATTACAAAGATTATTATCTTTTAAAAGCATTTTAGTAGTTGCAGTTTTTAACTTCTGCTTTTTAGCTTAGATTTGATGTTGACATTATTCTTTAGGTTATAATGTCAGATGGTTCATTGTCTGCTTCAATAAGCATGTAGCTAACTATTTTTATTTTTCAGTTAAATGGTTGTGCATTAATAATATATCATCTTCCCATCTCTAGATTTTGGTTCATTTTCTCAATAAACTTCAAGCAATTTCCTCTTTCCAGGTATTTTCTGGTGCTAAGCCCCTGTTGGACAAGACACTTGGCATTCTTGTGGAAGGTCTAATTGATACTTTTATCAGCTTGTTTCATGAAAATCAAGCAAAAGAGCTTAGATCACTTGATGCAAATGGTTTCTGTCAGCTAATGCTTGAGGTAAAAGATCTTTGAACTGGAAATCTTGTATCAAGTTGATGGTTTTGAATATGCATATTGCTGTGCTGGTAAATTGCAGTTGCTCCATGTTCCTTTGTGTGTTGGATGAATGAAATTCTCTGAGATAGTAAATATTTGGTCAAAATGCACCTGATTTTGATTCTTGATTAGATCTTAATGCATCTGCTTTATGCATATAGGAAAGTTGTTAGCACCGCCTATCTCCCCCTCCCCTTAAAAAAAAAACAGATAAAAGATAAAGAAAAATTAGAAGGCTGACCAGAATTTAAAAATTAGAGAGTGAGCTTTCATTTGATTTCTCGTTCACAAAGTGAACAAGTCATTACCATCATTAATCATGTTATAAATATATTATATTGGGTTTCTTAGACATTTGCATTTTGTGGTGTATAATGCAGCTTGAGTACTTCGAGACTATATTGAATCCATATTTTACATCGGCTGCAAGGGAGTCTCTGAAGTCGTTACAAGGGATACTTCTGGATAAAGCCACTGAGAGTGTGACAGAAAATGTGGAGAATCCAGGGCATAACCGACGAGCAACACGCGGAAGTGAAGATTCGGTTGCAGATGATAGACAGCAGGGGACGAGTGTGTCACCAGATGACCTGATTGTAAGAACCTTAGTTTCTCCAGTAATCCTTGTTGTATACTGTTTCAATTCCAATGAACCAGTTGACTAGTTGGTTATAGTATTGTGTGCATTTGCGTTTGGAAAATCACCCAAACTAGTGACATTGGATAGTATATAGAATGAAAAAAAATATAAATGTAAATCTTCTTATACCTCAGCAATTGTTTCTCATGTATTACCTTCATTAAAGTTGTATGCTTTTCTCATTTTTCTCATCTATTGGTTTTCATGTATGACCTTTGTTAAAGTTGTATGCTTGTAGGTTTTTTTCTTAGGTGTCAACTCAATTAGTTTGTTGAATGCTTCAGGCCCTTGCTCAGCAGTATAGCTCTGAGTTACTTCAAGCAGAGCTCGAGAGGACTCAAATCAACACAGCATGTTTTGTGGAGTCAATTCCATTAGACTCGGTACCCGAATCAGCTAAGCGAGCTTATGCTTCATTTAGGGGCTCACTAGATTCACCGAGCAGAAACTACAAAGGCAACACAGGATCCCCAAGCTACTCCCGGAATAGGCGTCGATGAATTTGCAAATTTCCAAAGGTTTTTGACTCTCTGAATGTCACTTTGTATGTGTTAGTGTTGTAATGTAGTTAATAGGCTGAGAGCCATATTCTTTCCATTGTTTACGCCCTCTGAGCTTTTTATTTGATTTTTTTTTTCTTTCCTTTTCAATTTCTTGTTGTATTTGAACGTGGAGCACAACATTGTATATTTTTGCCATTGTGTTAAATGCCAGTGTATTTTTGCTGTATTATTTGCAAATATATGCTCTCATTTTTCTCGTTCATATTTGCAATGTATATTTGTGTGTGCGCGATTGAGTGGATTTAGGCCTTAGAGTTTCTTAAGATTAAACACTACTTGTCTGCTCTTTGATTGCGTGGTTTTCAAATTAAACGTAGAAATCAGAAAAATCTAGGTGTTTTTGTTGGTTGTTTGGTTTGCTCATTTATCTCCAGCTTCTCTTGGTTTGCACTTAGGATACCAATGGTTACCAAAGTAAAATTGGATTTATATCACATGTAAAATTGAAATTGTGGATCACTTACCAAGTCGATGTAAAAAAATTAATAACTCCAGTGTTCAGAATTATCATCTAAAATTTTACAGAGTTAATCACTTATTTGCTCATGCTCGCCTTCAGAATTTTGGTACGGTCATAATCTAAAACAAATAAAAAAATGCATATGGATTTGAAAATTATGAAAGTGTTATATAACTGAGAGGAAAATTGTAGCGAGAAATGAGATGTAAAGAAAGACGGCCGAGGATCTAGTGAGAAAGCCTATGTGAGAGCATAACATGAGAACACCGTTGGATCTAATTTAACGGCTGTATGAAAAGCAATTGTAAGTGTAAGTGTGGTATTAGAACGAGGCCTTCTTCTCTCTCCTCCCTCCAAAACGTCCCCTCCAAACCAGTTGTTCGCTCAGCTCAATGAGGAGGCCATTTTTTTTATCAGATTTGATTGAGGAGAACTGTAACACTGAAGAGAGAGCGCCCCTGTTAATCGTTTTTCGGTTTGAGGAAGAACACATAAACGGTACTCTCATTTTTCTTGGTTTCCCATTTAGGCGAAACAAAAGAATCTTGGATTTTATAATTTCATCTTTGTGGTTGGGTTTTTGGGGTCGGAAAATACATCAATCCTTGAGCAACGTCGAAACTGGCGTTGAGTTAGAAAGTGCTGACCGTACCATTGTGGTTCTACTCTGTTGGTTTTGAAATCCTTGAGCGTGGGCGAAACAAGGGTTGAGGAAGATGAAAAGTTTTTGGGATTGATGTCCATATCTAAAAGGGCTACGTTACGTTGTCATATTTGTTGAAATTTTGAAGTTGGAAATTAGTTACGAGGTAAGCCACATACTGCATTTGTCAATTTCATTATTGGGCATCAGCATGAGTCACTTTAGGTTATATGTATGACTTTAATGTTTCAGCAGAGTCATTTGCATGTCATATGTTAGTTAATATATATTTTAAAGCTGTTTGAAAGCATGTGCCAAATATTGGGCATCAGCATGAGTCAGATTAGGTTGTAAGTATGTCTTTAATGTTTCACCAGAGTCATTTTGATGTCATATGTTAGTTAATATATATTTTAAAGCTGTTTGAAAGCATGTGCCAAATATTGGGCATCAGCACGAGTTACGTTAGTGTGTATGTAGGTCTTTAATGTTTCACAGAGAGTGATTTTCATGTCATATATGATGGTGGCGATGTGATATTCAGGGTTAAATTGCAAGAACAATGAAATGGAGTGCGAAGGATAGGTGACACTGGAAGTTAGTTCGGACTTGAAACCAAAATTGGGACTTGAATTTGATTGCTATGAGGATGTGTTCAATTTCTATAATATGTATGCCGCGAAAGCCGGATTCGGCATTCGGTGTTCTACAACGAGAACGTGCACATTCACAGGAGAGGTAACAAGGAAAGAATATGTATGCTGTAAACAAGGGTATTCGTTGACAAGCACTGTTAGTCGTAAGAGAAGACAGCGAGGTTGTACTCGAACTGTGAAAGTCCGTTTTAAAAAAAAAAGATGATTAAAATAATTTTATGTAATAAGTATTTATGTGATTCTATTACATACATCCTATTATATTATATATTACTTATACATAAATAATTATATATATATTTTATCTTAAATCAATTCATTAGTAAAAGGATTCTTGAATAGATGATTAGGTGTCAATAAGGCATGGTTGTAGCCTTGTCAACTCACCATGAAGCAACTAGAATAGGATCAACCCACAACGTGTCAACTCCCTTTTGTAGCCTTGTCAACCCACAACGTGTCTTCCTAGCAATATGTTCTTATCTATTGTTAACTTGGAGTGCAAGGCCATATTGACAAATTACTTGGAGATTAAGTTCTTACATGTACTGTAGCTACCGTCTTCACTACAATATAAATAGACCATTCCATTCCTTTGTTTTTCATTCTCATGTCAGCCAAGTTGTGAAGCATTTGTAAGTTTGCACGAAGAAACAAATAATATATATATATATATATATAGAGAGAGAGAGAGAGATAGAGAGAGAGAGAGAGAGAGAGAGAGAGAGAGAGAGGTGATATTGGAGGAGATAGAGAGCTTTGCTTGTGTTTTACTAAATTGGATTTATGCTTTGAAATCGAGGTAGGGGTTTCTTGGGGGCCTTTTATAGAGATTGTTTTGATTAAATTTCGTGAGCACTATATTATGCATGATATTATTATTTGATTATTATTAATATTGGGTGTTGAAGTGTTGTTAATTATCTATATTATTAATATTGACATGATCATATGTTATCGGTGATGGCTGGAACTCTTGGGTTGATAAAGAAAGTATGGAAAAGAGGGTAATGAGAAGGATCTTTTGTGTAGTTGAGTCTAACTCTTGGCAGGTACCAGGTCTTAGGGATCCCACAGTGCACATGGTTTTTATTGGGTGATTCGAGACTAGCGAAAGGGAGTTAGACCAGATGACTAACAAAAGGGAAATTATGGGACGGTTGAAATGGGTGTTAGTTCATATAAATGGGCAGTCGGGACCAAGTGGTATAAGCATGGTATGGGACGTGCAGGTCTGCTTGTCCAGTTATATGAATTAACGGGAGTAGATGAATAGCATTCATTCATTCATGTATTATTAATAATTTGATATTTGGCTGTGTGATTGCATGTCACTTAATTTAGTTATATCAATCTACTGTGGTAAGATCTCATGCCCCTATTGAGCGGTGGTTGCTCACCCCAAATCCTGTTTAATTTTTCAGATGAATTAGTGAGCAAGACAAGGACTAAACCAGTTGAGGCTGAATTAGATGAGATTTGTTGGCACTAAAACTGAACAGATAGAGATGAGTGCAACTTACAAGTGAGATGGACGATCAAGAGATCGATTGAGTGTTCGAAGGTAGATTCTTCCTGTCTTCGGATGCTGATCTTGAATAGAAGGAAGCCAAGGCTCGTAAGGTCTATGGAACCGGTGTGGAACTAGCCTAAGACCCTCCGATGACAAAGTAAGTTTGTTTTTTACGAGCTTTTGCTGTTGACAAGATATTAGTATAAAAGTCAAGCTGAAAAGTCTTACCCCTATATTGTAGTGAAGGGGCCTATTTATAAAGGGCATTTTCTATGCTCTTAGTACTCACTTTTGATGTGGGACTCGTGGGAGGGCCCTATGAGGTTGACACGAGTCTTTAGATATTTCGGGCGGGTGCTTCGAGGTTGATTCTGTAGAATCGGTAAGGCATGCCGATTCTAGACAATGATGGGCCTGTAGCGACTGTTTGCGGCTTTGAGACAGTGCCATCAGTAGCCGATGCCGATTGTTCGAGGCCTTGGGTACTTGGGGAGTTGTTCTGATCCACGTGTCATTGTATGAGTGGAGGGTCAGATATGGTACAAACAAGATTGATAGAGCTTTATTTATTAATTGTAAAGTTGTAAGATTTTGGGAGCTATTTTTATAAGAAGTTTATTTTATGTTTCGGCTTCTTTTTATTTTATTTTACTTTTTATTTTCTCACGCACCGGGCGCGGGGTTTTCGCCTACCCTCGGGTCCGAGGGGTGATCGAATTGGGTGCAAGGCTAAACTTGCGATTTTGAAGGTAAAAGAGAAGAATAAGTACACTGTTGTAGGATTCAATAAGGTACACAACCATGACATGACCAAAGTTGATAAAATCCATCTATTGAGATATCACCGTAACTTAACAGAGTCTACAAAGGCCTATAGTGCACATATGAGCAAAGTTAATATCCCTGTACATAAACAGGTAAGCCTTCTTGAGGTTCAAATAGGGGGATTGGAAATGTTGGGTTTGTTAGGAGAGATGTCTATAATTATGTAAGGGACGTGCGTGGGGAGGTGATTGGGCATGATGCAAAGCTGCTGAAGGAGCATTTTTTGGCTGAGCAAGGAAAAAATGAATCATTTTATTTCAATATGGAGGTAGATTCGGAAGGAAGGATGGGAAATGTTTTCTAGGCAGATGCAAGGTCAAGATGAGCTTATGGGTTTTTTGGGGATGTAGTGGTATTTGATACGACATTCAACATGAACCGCTATGGGATGGTCTTTGCGCCTTTGTTAGGCGTTAATAACCATAGGCAGACAGTGTTGTTTGGTTGTGCATTCCTAACTAGTGAAACTGTTGTGTCGATTCAGCTGCACCAAAATGGATTCAGTTGCATCCTCAACTTGTGATACTCGCAAGTGCACGAGCCGTTCGGTAGTATAGCATATGTAAGCGCGAGGTCGATTCCACAGGGATTGGTGATTGAATAATCCAATTCAGTTTCCTACACAAAACATAAAAACAAGAAAGAAAATAAATAAAACAAGAAAGAAAGAAAAGAAAATAACTCAAGCAAATAAGTTCTCAAGTTCAACTATATTAACTGATTGATTCTAGCTAAAGTATGATTAAGCCATGGTGTCTGGTCCTAACCTTGTATTCCTAATTCCCTAATTTGATCATCTGTTGTCTAACCTAAACTAAGCATTAGGAATCCATTAAGCATAGAAGAACATTTTAAACAACCAAGTATGTATCTAATCCCTGTTGTCGAATGTCCATACATACTCTTCCTATTCATAGTTCAATTCGAATTAAAGCATGGTGTCCACTCTTAATTCAAACCAAGATAGCTAACATGCAAGCCTAAATGGTGATCAATCATTCAAACTAGCATATTAACTTATAAGCAATGAATAAGAACAAAAACCATAATTGAAACTTGGAAACTAATCAAACTTGAAACTAAAGAAAAGAATTTACATAACAATGAAAAGTAAAGTGGAACTAAGAAAAACTTAAGGAGAATTTCAGCACAAAGATTTCATTACAACAATTGGAAACTAGAAAGAGAAACTAAGAGAATTTGAGGGAGAGAAGGGAGGGGAGCTCTAGAGAAGTGTTTGAGAGCTCCTCCCTTTGGGGGTGTTTTATGAAGCATGAAGACTTCTCTATTTATAGGGCTAAGAGGGAGGAACATCATGATGAATTCCAACACCACCATTCCTCTTTTAATACAATCCATAACTCCCACTTCATCTTGTCTATGTTAGTGTGGTTGGAATCAATTCCATCCCATACTTCTTTTGCTCCACCTCAAGCTTTCTTCACATGATATTTCAAAGGTGTTCAATTGTGGCTGCCTTTTGCTGCCAACCCATGTGGGTTTTCTTTTGGTTACTGGAAAAAATGATTCTTCTGAACCAGGCTTGGTGTAGGAAGGCCTGAGGTTTCAATATGTATCCAATGGGGCTCAAATTTGGATATGTCATAATAGACACCCATTGGAACAACTTGTATGAAGAATGCATTCCCATATGAGTAGTACAAATGTACATTTTGGGCCTTGCCAGTTGACTACTGAAAATAGACTGGAATGTATGGTGTGCATTTTGATGGGCCCACGGATTGGGCTTGGCTTCATCAATTGATACATTTGAGCAGTCCATCTTGCAGTTCAAAATCTCTTCTTTCCAACCACATATTAATTGGGCCAATACAAGTTGGGAGGAGGAAGTTAAGGCCGAAACAAATTGCTAACTCAGTCTGCTCGTTTTTGCACCATTTTGCATCTTTTCCTATCCAAAGCCACCATTGCTACCTAAGGCCCAATGAACTGAATGATAAATAGAAAAGGGATTAAAAGCACAAGTTTAACTCAATAACATAACCAAATCATAAGCTAGAGGGGTACAAAATGATATACAATTTTGAACTGATCAGAAACCACGGATTCATTTGTATGGTTGTTCGAAGAATTCAAGAAAGCCATGCCAGGTGAGCCACCCAAAATGATCATCACTGATCAAGATGCAGCCATGTCAAAGGCAATTGCTTTAACTCTCCCAACAACATTCCATAGCTATTGCATATGGCATATCTTGAATAAGTTTATGGAGAAACCCGTCATTGGGGAATGTTTTTCGAAAATGTGCAAATGCATATGGGGTATGGACACGAAAGAAGAATTTGATGCAAAATGGGATGAAATCATCACAAGCAATGGGCTGAAAGACCATCCGTGGCTGAGTTCGATTCATGCTTTGCGGGAGAATTGGGTTCCATCATATGTAAAACATGTGTTTTCGACTAGGATGTCAAGTAGTCAACAGGTTGAAAGCTGTCATGCATTTTTCAAACAATATATTAACCGGAAAAACACATTGATGGAATTCATTGTACGTTTTGAAAGAGTTCTTGGTTCACAGAGGCACAAGGAGTTAATGGTTGATCATGTTGATACCAATGAAAAACCTCCACTGCCATTTCGAACACCAATGCAACATCAAATGGCACGCATTTACACTCGGGAAATTCTTGAAATGTTTGAGAGAGAAGACTTTAGAAGCTTTTTATGCTTGTTCGAACTTGTAGAGCAAGATGAGACCCAGTGTAGGTACAAAGTAGGTGAGCGGGTAAATCCGGGGGTGACACGGATGAAGGAGCTTGTGCATGATAAAGATGCCGATAAAGTTTATTGCAGCTGCAAAGGATTTGAATTTTGGGGTATTCCGTGCCGACACATCCTAGCATTTTTAAGAATGAAGCAGGTGGAGCACTTGCCAGACAATTACATATTGAAACGATGGCTTCAAAGTGCAAAGTGCGGTGTAGTATATGATAAGAATGACAAAGAAGTTAAAGATTGCGTGGACGGTTTGGTTTTGGTTAAGAGATCGAAACTTTGCAAAGTTGCAGATGATTTGATAGATTCTGCTTTGTTGTGTGATGAAGGTTTTGAGTTGCTGGAAAATTCATTTGACGACATTCGTGGGAAGCTTACAAGGTTGTTGTCATCAAGAGCTCGTGTCAAAGAAGAACCCAATGCAGAGGTCGGAACTAGTTCTCCCCAAGTCAAAATGAAAGATCCCCATCGAGTAAAGGCAAAAGGGCGTGCGAGAAGGACAAAAAGAGAAGGCAGCGGAATGACATAAACGGCAGTGCAATGAATGTAGGAAGACTGATCATGATATACGGAGTTGTCCAAAACTTGGGAGCCCGTAAGTGAATATGTAATTGTCTGGGTTTGAATTTTATACAAGAAATGTTGTTGACTTGTTTATTTGTTTTGATGTTGCAGCTCTTCATCTTCCGACGCAGAAGTTTGTGCTACACGTAGGACATGGAACCTACTATGACAGAGTCATTTATGCAAGAGTTTGATTTCATTTACGGTCCCGGAGTTTGAATATTTGTTGATACCAATTTGCGTCATTTTGGAAACCATCTGGAACCGTTAGTGAATCTTATGTAAGTGTCTCATGTTGATACTGAACTAAGGTTTGTGAACAGAAACAGTGAAACCGCCCAAAAACAAAGTAACTTTTGTATTCGATAATTATTAAGTGTCACACACGTATCGCATGACTTACATTCGGACATACAAAAATAAAATTAAAAAAACTACATTAAAGTCAACAATAAGTTATTTGAAGAGCCACTTAGTTATCAGCATCAGAGTCATCACTTGACTCAAAGCGGCCACGTTCCACCCAATCTAGAATGCGTTTGTCATTGTAGCAATCCTGGCACCACTCTAAATTTGGGGGTTTACACATGCAAACAATGGGAGATGGGGGCTTTTGGGGAGAAGGGGTTGGGGACCGATAGTATTGAACATTGTCTGGACCTACCGTGAATAGATCCCTGCACGTCCCACAAGGACGGTCGTGAACGGAACCATGCTTGTGTTTGTGCCTAATAAACCACGGCCGTGAATTGGCCGAGGGAATAACTCTTCTCGGCCTCAAGCTGAAACACAGCGTTTTGTCAGGGTGTTTGGCTTTCCAGGGAAACATGAGGAAAATCACCAAGGCATGGTTATCTCGGCCAAGGTTATAGGCCGAGGCCGAGATCGAGCGAGGTCACGGCCAAAGGCATTAAAGTCAGATCGTCACGTGACAGCAGGGTCCCACGCTCCATTTAATGAAGCAAGGTCTCTGTTTATTGCAGCAAACCCACTGGCCAAGAATGAGCATTCAATGCGCGAGGGAAGGTGAGATGTGATTGGAGTCAGGATTTGGTGACAGAAATCAGAATGATTAGACGCCAACATTCTCACAAAGCTCTTTGCAGTTTGAGAGATTAGATAATTGGCTATCAGAGCAATAAATGCGTCTCCACGGCCAGAAGCGCGGAACCCACGATCAGGGCGGCGGCCGAGATTCACCGGGATTCATGGAGTCACACCACCATGCTTCACGATCCCAAATGTCGATTGGACTACCCACTTGGTATAATCAGGCTCCACCATGCAGATTTTCAGCCTCGATTATCCCTCCAGGAGCTCTACCTATAAATACAAGACTCAAGACCACTTTCAAAGGGTTCAAACACCAAACAAAAGCCTCCCACGGAGCAACTTATATTTTCCTGTAATGCACTTTCAATATCTTTACTTGCTTTTCTAGGAGTAGTGTTAGTCTGTAAGGAAAATCCATTCATCAATATATCAAACGACCCTTGATTTTCAAGGCGCCGGAGCACCACCCTTGTTGTTCGCTCACTCACCCCATATATCATACGACCGCCGCTCATCGAGTGGCGCGCCGGAGCACCGCCCCAAAACCCACCAAACACCACCACTCAACGGCCTTGTAGTTCAGGCCGTGAACCTTACAGCCGAGACTAGTTCCTCTCTCGGCTACAATCGTTTGATTAGAAGACGAGTTCAGACAGGCGCACCATCTAAACACTATCAACACCTCAAACATCTCGACGCACGGTAGACCGTGCTGGCACGCCCGCGCACAAACGCACCCCGTCCAAAAGCAGGAAACCGCGTGTTCAACGCAGATCCCCTCGGCCCGGAACCCCAGGCCGTGAGATTTGCGCGGCGGAACAGCTTGCAATAATTATTCGTAACTCGAACTTTCGGATCCATCTTTGATGTCCATCATGGGGCTTTGGTGTTTTCAGAACGTGAAGCCTTGTTTGGAAGGATTCGTTTGGGATTCATGCAATGCGGGTTTTATACACCTTTGCAACGATTGCAAGGAAAATGAAATATCTATGTAAGGGAATCTTGAAACCATCACTGTGTGTCAGTAAGGGAATCTTGAAACCATCACTATGTGTCAGTAATATGTCAAAGAACCGAATATCTGTGTCAGAGAATCTTGAAAAAATTTATCGACCCACCGACAATGAATGAAACCAAAAATTTGAGCAGTATTAGTAACTGAACTTTGCTAATCTAGTAGTTAGTGATCGAAGAAATAATATTGAACTCTGGTAAGAACATAGAACCCAAGGCTGTGATAGCATATGTAAACTCGAATAAGCTGCACGTAAGTCAGATCGGGCATAAACATGTAAACACAAACCCAGATCGGGCATTAACAAAAACCAAACAAGTGAATAACGATTGCCTAGCGATTGATATGGCTACCAGCCGTCATTATCATTTGCTTTTGTTGGTTGGTGGCCTAGCTCTGGTGGGTGTACACCGCCGGAGTTGATTTGTTGTGCAGCAGACGGAGTTATGGCGTCCCAATCAATATCTTTGTGGACATCTACAGCGAACCGTCAGAATTGCTCAAAACCTTTGTTGAAAGCCATAGACATTGCCTGGCCATGCTTGTCGCCTCCTTTGTGGATGCTAAAAGATTCGTACGTAGCATCCTCCTCAGTCATATGCAAATCCTCTGCTTTGTGCTTTCGTCTTTGGCCACGAATTTTGTGCTTCTCTTTTCTATAACGCGCTTTGTTCACTTGGCGCGTCAAATACGCCAACTTCTACTCAGCTCCGACACACTTTTGAGTCCAATAATGGACCAAGGAGCAGTCGTGTTCCAGTTTGTTCTTCATATCATTTATTTCCACAGCAGGATCATCGGAGTCGCCCTTGCTTGCCGAGGAGGTTGGAAGTGGCAGCGGTGGTAGAGGGGACCTTGGATAATCGGGGGCATATTCCCATGCCCATCGGAGTCTCCCTGATTAGCATTGCCGCGTGAACTGGTTGACATGTTGACAAATCTTCAGTTTCTTCAGATTGGGGGATTCGTTGTATGCACAAAACACAACTCCAAAGAAGAGTCAGGAAGAAAACAAGATGTGGATGTACGGCAATGAGTATCCCATAGCCATACGACAACGTTTATATATGATGTCCTGGAGTATTCCGCAGTTTGTTTTATCTATTTTTCCCATCTGTCACATCAGTTTTGTTATTTTATTCAGTAATAAGAGTATTTGATTTAGCTAGGTTGAATTCGGATTAAAGCCTCATATTAATCACAGAAAGCATACACATGAATTTTGATTTTTCAACTTTCAATGAGGTGGTAGCATTTGTTGAAATATTATCCCGATTTTTGCAAAGGAAGGGTGAGGCAATGGTCACTGACGTGCACGTGTGCACCTACCCAAGGTTGATGCGGTCAGGTCTCGCCATGTGTTGTATTTCGTTATTTTCATAATTTTTTATTGCAAAATTATTGAAGACATGGTAATAACAAGGAGAAAAATCAGAAAAATTGCCCCAAAATTGATTCCAGCTCCTTGTGCCATTACACAACTGGGGGAAGCTATAAATCATCGAAAGTGCTTTTCAAACTCACTTTCGTACTCAATTTCATTAGATGTGACAATACAGAGTGTACACTTCATCTTCGGAATATGGTTTGAACTCGCTTTCCTTTCAACTATAACATTATGTTTTGCAAACCTTTTCCGTCTATTTCCTTCATGTTCATTATCTAATTTAAAATAACACAACTATCAGTTACATTTGCTTCGTATCTAATTATTGGGAAAAATAAGTCTTATTTTCTCCTTTCAAATGCCACACTTAATATTATTCTTGTTATTTCATTGGTCAAATAATTATATATTTCATACGAATAAGCAAACCTCATATTATTTTACGAACAACAACTCCATATAAGAGATCCAATCAATGCTAAAAACTATCCCATTCCTTTAAGGCATTTTGTAAAGACAAATTAAATATGTTGACAAAATAATGTAAACAAACTTCAATTAAAGCATACTCATTTAGCTTTACAAAAGTACGCATAATAAACCAAAAGCAGTTTCCCATATTTTTCACTTGCTCTTTCTTCACATCTTACAGCTTGGATACATATAAGATACCATATGAAGTGTCCAAAGAAAAATGGTTACACCTTCAGGAGCGCACACAAACTTGGAACAAACGCAGTCAAAATGAACCACCTATTTTTTCCAAACAAACTTACTGAAAATAACCAAAATGAACGTTGTCCAGCGACGGTTTACTCCATGACGATTTTGTTCTAGTTGTAGCTTGGGACAACACATTTTGCATACTCTCGGAACAGGTCAAACCCTTTACGTGCTTCTGCTTCCCTCATCTGCACTGCCTCATTCGACCCCCTGAACCTTCGAAAAGCTTTTCCTTTCGCAAGCCTAACCCTCAGTTTCATTATTTTGACTGATCGAAGGTGTAATTTCGCCTGACTTTTCTCCTTCCCCAATGTTTCTTCATACCATCTGAGACGTATCTTCTGACGTTTTATTTCAATCTTCAATGCATCATACTGCATCTGGCCGATACGACCTGCATCATCGTGGTCCTCAGATGACGTTTTATTTCAATCTTCAACAATCTCCATCGTCTATTTCCTTCTGACGTTTTATAAACAAAATATATATTTGAAAATCAAATGTTTTGTTTATAAGTTAAAATTACTTTTAAAATTGATTATATATTCATATGGGTTATAGTTTTATATATATATATATATATATATATAATTATCTGACCTTATAGTTATTACTTTCGTGATAAATTATTAGGAATAATACTATCTGTTTGATTTAGGGGATGCCACGTACAAAGATATTTACATAGAGTAAACTTACCACTCTAGTTTCTTCACAGGTGTAAACTTAGATGACTAAGCTTTTTACCTAGATGACTAAGCTTTTGTTTAAGCATGAGCTGTTGGCATTAGGAGAAAAGTAGATGATCTAGGAAGTCAAGCATATCACCAAATCTATATTCCACCAATCAAAAACCATCACTTTGCCGCCTTTTGCTACTATAAATAGGAACCATTACCTTAACTTGTTTTGAAAAGCATGCATAGTAGTGGATGATAGAAAGCGATAGAGAAAGGAAAGAAGAGGAAAATATTAGAAAGTGTAGAACAAGAAATTCATTGAAGGAACTCGAGGTGTTTTGAACCTACAACTGGGAGTTACGCAATAGCTTTGGATTTGAGGTAGGGGTTTTTCTTGGGAAGACTTTGCATAAATTGATTTAATTAAATATTGTGAACACTATATTATTCTTGGTAATTCGATTATTATCTTTGATATTGGATGTTTACATGTTGTCAATTATCATTATAATTTGATTAATATTGACATGTTCATATGTTGTCAGTGGTGTTTGGAATTCTAGGGTTGATAAAAGAAATTATGGAAAAGAGGGTAATGGGAAGGTTCTTTTGTGTAGTTGAGTCTGACCATTGTAGGGACGAAGTTCAGGCGAGACCATGTGCATAGTAGACTAGGAAATCGGCGGTATAATTGTCGATTGGGTGATTTGGGCTTGGAGATCAATGGTATGGACAAGATGACTAGCAAAAGGGGAATTATTGGATAATTGAGATGCGTGTTAGTTTATATAATGGGGCATTCGGAATCACAGTGGTAAAAATGCATGGGATGGGACATGCAGATTTGCTTGCCCTATTATATAGATTAACGGGTTGGGTAGAATTGAAGTTCATTCATACATTGCATAAATTGTACATTAAAAATCTCACTAATCATATAGGGCCCCTACTGAGCATGTAATGCTCACCCCTTATTGAATCTATTGCAGGTTTTGAATCTGAAGTTTAGTTTGTGACGTGGAAGCAAGAAGAACGAGTTGTGGATAGTTTTAGATGTTTTCTTAAAAGTCTGTACTTTTATGTTATTTTGCTTGTAAAATTACAATGTAAATTACTTTGGTTTAAATAGAAGTTTATGTTCAGTTCTCTTGTTTCTTGCTATTTAAATTTTTAGTTTTAGTTTTTCTTTTACCTCACACTCCCAATAAATAAATAAATAAAAATTAAAAAAATTAAAAAATTGGGGTGTGACAAGTTGGTATCAGAGCATTAGGTATACAATCCTACAGAATAGAAGTTATCATTTAAGTTATTTTTAGTTTAGAAATTAAGATTTAGAAGTATAAAAACTTTTGAGTTTCTAATATACATTCATTTGTATTTTAGATACTAATATTTTGGTCATGATAGATTCCATGGAGTCAATAGAAAGTGACGATACTTTTGGAGGTTTCCATGTATGCCCAGAAGGACTGTTACCATTAAACATAGAAAACTATAACAACAACCTGAGACATGGCTCAAAATTTTGTATGAAAGAAAAGATAAGGAGTACTGCCATAAGGAGACATCATTACCCTCTCCCGATGCAGCGACAAGTAGCAATGCACAATATTTGGTGAAGGAGAGAATTCTGGGATGGTGCCTATGAGAACACACAGAATGACAATATTTATAATTCTACAGTAGTAGAACTTTTAGAGGAAAGTGGTAATCAGTGGCCACCATGTAATTACCAACCACAATGGGTCCCAAACCCTCCAAGTGATAATGAAGAATTTGCTCACCAGGAACCTACTTATGAGCCTACTTGGGAGCCTACTAAGTCAATCGGATCAGTCACTAGGCCTATAGAGGTTCAGTCACCATCCGAAGTGATTATTATCAGTTCGGATGAAGAAAACTAGTACTGAAGAAGAAGAGTGTATAAATGTTTATAGTTGCAGAAATAAACCGTCAGGTTCTGTAAGATAAGTTTAAGTTTTTGTAAAATTGTGTGTACTTTTGTAAAATTTTGTGAAATATAATAAATGAATGTTTTGTTTATTCTTTCTCTTAAATTTATATCTTACTATTTCATAATATTATTTTTAGATAATTTTCTTTTTATTTATTTAAGATGGCTGAATCTGGAAATGAGTTCAATGGAAATGCTGGAGTAATCTTAGCCATTCAGGATATGGCTTCAGCAATTAGAGAAAATAGTAATCAAGATCGCCATCATGAAATTGAAGAAGATCGAGTTATGAGGATACAAAGGACAATTTTGTAAGACAAAACCAACAATATTTAAAGGTGAACCAAATCCTATGGTAGCTGAAGAATGGTTGAGGCAAATCAAGAAGATGGATATTCAAAGAATTCTTGAAGACATTAGAGTTGTTATTGCTTGTACCTATCTGGAAGGACAAGCATACCTTTGGTGGGAGTTGATTATGAGTATGCCTAATACTGAAATTACAACTTGGGAGGAATTCGAAAGTATTTTCTTGGAAAAATATTTTCCAAGTACTATGAAAGTAATGAATGCAAGGGAGTTTGTTAACCTTGTCCAAGGCAACTTAATTGTTGATCAATATCAATCTAAGTTTGAAGAACTCATGCGTTTTGCACCATATATGATCCCTGATTATGCAACAAAAGCAAAACGATTTGAAGAAGGATTGAGACCGTCAATTTTAGAAAAGGTTGACATTTTGAAGTTAAGCAAGTATGCTGATGTGGTTGATAGAGCACATATAGCAGAGCAAAGACCTGAAACCAAGAGAACTTGGGACTCAAGTAGTGGACAAATAAATAAACAGACAAGATTTAATACTCCTCAGTATCAATCACAAGAAAAGTTCGGACCACCACTATGCTATTATTGCAAACAAGTGGGACATGTAAAGAGATTTTGTCCACACTTACAAAGGTATCAAGGACCTCATGTACAACAGACATTATATCGTCCTCCACATGTACCTTTTCGTGCTCCACCGTCACCTCAAAGTTATACTACTTTTCAACCTCAGTCTAACTGGGCAAGGCCAATTCCTAGCCAATCATCATAACGTCCAGGAGGACAATCTTCTCAAATTAGACCAAGGGCCCCTACAGTTGAAAGGAAATCTGGACAATTCACACAAGGAAGGGTTTACGTTATGGGAAATGTGACAGATCAAACTGAGCCTAAGACAATAGAAGGTATGTTTTTGGTATTCAACTCTTGGGCTAGAGTGTTATTTGATTGTGGAGCTACACACTCTTTTATATCCACATCTTTTGCATCAATGCTTGAGTTAGAATCTGAAAATATGAAACTTTCTTTGTTAATTGGATCTCCTTTGGGTGGTAGTCTAGAAGTTGATAAAGTATGTAAATCTTGCATGATAGAGATGTCGGGCCATAGAATTGTTGTTGATTTGATGGTATTGGAAATGTTGGAATATGATATTATTTTAGGAATGGATTGGCTTACACATTACCAAGTTACAATTGACTGTGGTAAAAAGAGAATTACCATCAATACTCATAAGGAAGAAACCTTTAGTTTCTTTGTGAAAAAGGAAAGCTAGAAATATGGTGTTGGAGATTATAAATATTTGAGTCAGATAGCTAGAATCGGAATTGAAGAAGTAGAAAAATCTCCAATACAACTTATTCCTGTAGTAAAGGAATTTAGCGATGTTTTTCCAGAAGATTTGTGTTTGTGCCTAATAAATCACGGTCGTAAATTGGCCAAAAGGACCTCCCTCGGTCCTAGCACCTATTCGTGATCCAGAACGCAACGTTTTTGCCTTCCTCAAAACAAAGGAAAAGTCGTGAAGGCGTAGTCATCTCGGCCTTACAACCACGGTATCATCAGGCCGAGGCCGAAGGACGAAAGGGACATGGCCGAAGATATTAAAGTCAAATCACCACATGGCAGCCAGGGCCCACGCTTCATTTAATGAAGTAACGCCTCTGACTAGCAAACCCCGTAGCCGCAAAAAAGGAATTTAATGCACGAGGGAAGAAGGGAAGTGACTAAAGTCAGGATTTGGTGACAGAGATCAAAGTGGTTAGGCGCAAACATACTTACAAATATTCTTACAACATAAGGTCAGATCACCAACCACCAGACCAGGGCATATAATGCGTCCCCACGGCCAGAAGAGCAGAACCCACGATCAGGGCGACGGCCGAGATTTACCAGGATTCTTGGGGTCACACCACCACGCTTCACGATCCCAAATGTCGATTGGACTACCCACTTGCTCTGATCAGGCTCCACCATGCAGATTTTTAGCCTCGATTACTCCTCCAAGAGCTCTTCCTACAAATACCAAGTTCGAGTGTCTGCCGCGCAAATCTCACGGCATGGAGTTCCGGGCCGAGGGGATGTGCGTTAACACGCGGTTTCCTACTTTTGGACGGGGTGCGTTTGTGCGCGGGCGTGCCAGCACGGTCTACCGTGCGTCGAGGTGTTTGAAGCGGGTGAAAGTGTTTAGATAGTGCGCCTGTCTGAACTCGTCTTCTAATCAAACGATTGTAGCCGAGAGAGGAACAAGTCTCGGCTGTAAGGTTCACGGCCTGAACTACAAGGCCGTTGAGTGGTGGTGTTTGGTGGGTTTTAGGGCGGTGCTCCGGCGCGATGCTCAATGACCGGCGGTCGTATGATATATGGGGTGAGTGAGCGAATAACAGGGGTGGTGCTCCGGCGCCTTGAGAATCAAGGGTCGTTTGATATATTGATGAATGGATTTTCCTTACAAAACTAACACTACTCCTAGAAAAGCAAGTAAAGATATTGAAAGTGCATTACAGGAAAATATAGGTTGCTCCGTGGGAGGCTTTGGTTTGGTGTTTGAACCCTTTGAAAGTAGTCCTGAGTCTTGTATTTATAGGCAGAGCTCCTGGAGGGGCAATCGAGGCTAAAATCCTGCATAGTGGAGCCTGATCATGCCAAGTGGGCAGTCTAATCGACATTTGGGATCGTGAAGTATGGTGGTGTGACCCCATGAATCCCGATGAATCTCGGCCGCCGCCCTGATCGTGGGTTCTGCGCTTCTGGCCGTGGAGACGCATTTATTGCTTTGATAGCCAATTACCTAATCTCTCAAGCTGCAAAGAGCTTTGTGAGAATGTTGGCGTCTAATCACTCTGATCCCTGTCATCAAATCCTGACTCCAATCACTTCCCACCTTCCCTCGCGCATTAAATGTTTATCCTTGGTCAGTGGGTTTGCTGCAATAAACAGAGACCTTGCTTCATTAAATGGAGCGTGGGACCCTGTTGTCACGTGATGATCTGACTTTAATGCCTTTTGGGCGTGACTTTGCTCGATCTCGGCCTCGGCCTATAACCTTGGCCGAGATAACCATGCCTTAGTGATTTCCCATGTTTCTCTGGAAAGCCAAAACACTCTGACAAAACGCTGCGTTTCAGTTTGAGGCCGAGAAGAGAAGTTCCCCCGGCCAATTCACGGCCGTGATTTATTAGGCACAAACATTGCCCCCACATCCCTGGATTCTTCGGCCTTGGCGCGAGTAGAGGCCGAATGGATTCCAAGGGATGGACCCTTAGCCTTCCGAGGTGACTGACAACTGGGGCATTAAATGCACAATCCAGTCGGCGCATTTAATGCTTCAGGCACGTCGTGTAGGCCATCATTGCCCAAAGCGTCGCTTCGTTTTGTCAGAGGAAACGATAGCCTCTGGGCTTTCGACACGTCATTGCGCCTGTTTAGTGCTGACAAAACGTTACGTCTCTCGAGAGAGACATACCCTTTTGTTTCGAATTCTAGCGCCAATATAAAAGCCCAAATTCTCTTGCTTTCTCCCTAAGCTTTCAGAATTCTCAAACGCCCAAGCTTTGCCAAAAACTCTTCTCTCCAAGCCTTCAGACTCATCAGAAAATCACGACTCTTTCTTACTCGTGAGTTTTCTAGTCCTTTAGAACCCTGCAAACCTTCACCCCCTTCTGGATTTCCTTTCAGCGTCCCTCACGTTCACCACCTTCCACTGCATTTTTCCTTTTCCAAAACGCCCAACTCACATCTGTTTCAATGGCATCCAGTACTTCCACGTCTGTCGAAGTCCGGTCCCAAACCTTTCAAACTGAGTTCGAGACCATTTGCCGAGACATCCAGGGCTCGATCCTTCCAAACATCCTTACACCCTAGGCCGATGATGACGGTGCCCTTACCGATACCTGTGTCCTCGGCCCCTCCATTGAGGGCGGAATGCCAGAAAGGCTCGTGGCCCTCCTGAAGAGCAACCTAGCAGACCACTCGGCCTTCGACGGGGGGGATTTCCAAGATTGGAACGTTATCAGGCCGCAACAACAATGGCCCACCGTGACTCCAGACTGGGAGAAGTGGCTGCCAAGGATGGAGCACTTCTTCGGCCAACAATGGAAAGATCAAGGCATCTACCACTTGATCAAACTGTTTGAGCAACCGCTGGTCATGGATCGGTCGCTCCTGGCCGCGGCCTTGTGCTTCTGGTCGTCGGCCACCAATACCATGAACTTCCGGTTCGGCATGATGACGCCGACCGTGCTAGATATGGCCGCGCTGTTCGGCCTTTCTCCTCTCGGCGTGGAAGTAAACGCCGCCCTCGTCGCTCCTGAGGTGGAAGGGAGCTTTAAAACAATGTGGCCCACTCTTACGAGGGTTGGTGGGAACAAGGCGAAGAATATGCTCAACTATTCCAGTTTCTACAGCAATTTTGGCGTAGAGGATAGTGCCGAAGACGACGCCATTGCTCCCCCCGGCGTAGTCGAGCATGCCGCATTCCTACTGTACTGGCTGTGCAAGTTCGTGTTCTGCACCCAGGCGAACAAGGTTACCCTGGAGTTTGCTCATGTGGCCGATTATCTTGCACAGGGTGGCCGGCTAGCGCTCGGCCCCTATCTCCTCGGCCAGCTCTACCGCACGCTTCACGATATCGTTACTGATGGAATGAAGCCGAAGCACGGCGGTCCGCTGTGGGCCTTCCAGTTCTGGCTGCAGGCCTACTTCCCTGAGCTGAGGACGACGACCAATATCAGCGACACCGAGCCGCTGGCCAGCGCATTTGCCCGCGCCCCTAAGAAGCATAACACCTTGGCCTTTTGTTATAAATTCTTCTATGGCTTGGCCGAGAGAACCGGTACGCAGTTCCGAGTCTGCCTAGCTCGGTCGTTCCCGCTATTCTTGTCGCACGACCTCTCAGTCGTCCCTGATGTTGAGACCGAGAATGATCTGAAGGAGATCTGGGGCTCCTTCCTGGTTTCGCGCGACCTCCATTGCGGTATGTCCAAGGCCCCGCTTCCTCCTCTGTCAATCAACCGCCTCTCGTCCTGGAGGGCCGATGTCTCTCAATAGCACGGCGTGGCTAACATCACCTTCCAGCTTCAACAGGGAATGACCTTCCTGAATCTGACGCCGTGGAGGCGCTGCAATGCGTATGACGAGGATGGAAGGGGCTGGTACGAGGAGTGCATCTCGGCCAGGTTTATCCGGCCAGTTGAGGAGGCCGTGAGGGCGGCCCTGAAGAATGCAGATTGGGACCCTCTTACCCCCAAGGGCACCAAAGTAAAGAAGGTATCAGCCGGACCTCCTCGGCCAAGTACCGCAGTCGTGGGTGCTCCTAGAGCAACGGTTCTTTCGTCGGCTGGAGCAACGGTCGCGGCTTTGACTACGGCTCCAACCTTGTCCGCGGCCCCGGTTCCCAGGGCAGCGCCTGTGGTGGGGGCGCGAAAGACGCTGGCCCATAGGACCGTGCCGTCCTCTCCGTCGGCTCGATCAGCCGCTGCCGTCGGTGAGCTTTGCATGATTTATATTATCATTTTTATATATTTTTCATATTTATTCCTTGCCGGCCTCTCAAAGCTATCTGGTCCTTGGTTATCTCATCTCTCTCTCTTTTTTCATACACAGCCCCGGGCCGTAAGAGGAGCCGAAAAGCGTCAAGTGCTGGGGCCGCAATGGTGGAGGTTGCGCCGGCCAGGGTTGCCGTGGTAGAGATGGCGCCGGTGGAGCGACCGAGGAAGAGGACCCTCTTTACTTCTCCGGAGGGCGTAAATGAGGAGGGAGTCCCTCCGGAGATTGTAAGGGAAGTTCCCCCTGTGGCCGTAAGCATTTCTCCCTTGCCTCCTTTTCCTTTTGTTTTTTTTGAGGTCGCCCTCTTTCCTCTTTTTCGTACTTCGATAGTCTGGTTGTTTTCCAGGACGTGGTAATAGTCGAGGAGGAGGTTGCAGCTGAGGTGCCGTATGTAGAGGAAACGGCCGTCGTCCAAATGGTGGTCGAGGAGTTGGGAGTCGCGGAGACGGCGGTTGAAGAGGAATCTACGGCCGAGGGGCCGGTCGAGGAAACGACAACCGCCGAGATTGTGGTTGAGGAGGCGGCCGCGGCCGAAACTGTGATCGAAGAAGCGGTCGCCGATGAGGTGGTTGCAGAGGAGGTCGAAGAGGAGACCGTTGATGAGGGGGGTACCGAGGAGGCTGCCGGGGAGACTGTTGACGAGGGGGCTACCGAGGAGGCTGCCGAGGAGGTTACAACAGTCGTGCCTGCTGAGCCGTCGCGGCCCGCTCCAAGCGGTATTTCCTTCCGCTTGGCAAGAGTTCGCTTTTTCATTCTTTAGCTTTATTGCTCTCCTCATGGAATTTCGCATGATATCTTTGACTGAATTTTTTGGTTCCAGCCTCCCCAGCCGTTGTCGCCATCCTCCACGGTTGCTACGACCATGCTCCCTGCGCCGTTGTCTCAAGATTCGATCGTTGTGGCCGAGCCGTTAATAACTGGGGCCACGGTCGTGAATATGCCGAGCCTCCTGCGGACCACTTCGGCGGCTAGAAATGATCTCTCGCTTGTCGTGAGTATTTAACCCCTCGTTCTTGTTCCTTTATGTCCTAGCTAATCATTTCTCACCTAAACTCTTCTTCATACTCAGGAGGCCACCTCCTCTGACGATCTTGATGAGTTGTACGCCAGGCTTCATGAAGAAGGAGGTAGTTCGGCCTCAGCTCCCCTGGACGAGGATTCCACGACCTTAATTGAACGGCTCCGGGAGTTCCTTCTTCTCGGAGTTCGTCAGATGACCGCTACCGGGGCGCTCATGGAGTTCAGGTCCTGCCTGGATACGGCTATGGCGATCGGCCTGCTGGACTCGGCTCAGCTGGATGAATTGCAAGCTCGTCTGGCCGAAGGCGAGGAGATGATTGGTCGGTACGCTGAAGCCGTGATGAGGATGGCCGAGGGAGGCTCGCTCGAACAAGACCTAGTGGAGATCAAAGAAAAATTCGAACCTGCGATGGCCCGATTGAAAGAAAATGACCTCGTTGTTCAAAGAGAGAATGAAGAGCTTGCGCAGGTTGAGGCCCAGATTGCCGAGCTCCAGGCCCGTCGAGCTCTCATTCTTCAGCGCCGAGATGGTGCGGTCGCGACCGGACGTGAACTGAAATCCTCGGCCAAGCAGATCCTCAAAGTCGCGACCGAGACGAAGAAGGCCCTGGCCGAACGTAAGCTGATCCGGGCGAGGTGGCAAACGGACATTGACGGCGGGGACATCGCTTGGAGGAGGATCACCTGCCTGGTCTGGGGAATGTTCAGCGAGGGGGCCTAGGCAGGCGAAGAGCAGCCGTTTTAACTTTTTTTTTTTTTTTTTTTCTTTTGGGGTGTAATAAGTAACCATATACATTTTATTTTTATTTACACACATTTCCTTTTAGTTTACGACTTACAGACACAAGTATATGTTACTTTGGCCATAACTACGTGTGTTTGGTCTGCTTTATTTGTTGGCCGCGCCTTTCGTTTGGTCCGTCTGCCTACTTTCCTCTTTTCTTCTTTTTGACTTTTTTATCATAGGTCCTCGGCGCCATCTCTTTCTCAACTTGAGCCGAGTTGTGACCGTGGAGCTTTGACGGTTTTGGATTTCCTAAAACTTCGCGCCTTATCTGCGAGTAGTCCCTCTTTAGGCCCCGCCGTCTGATAACCTGAAGGAGTTGGACTCTCAGCTTGGGTAGATTAATAGTGCCACGGCTGTTGGTCAAACTATGAAGAGGAGTACTCACGACCAAACCTTCCGAAGCTTGGTGAGCCCGCAAAACCTTAGGGAAGCCTTGGGGCCAAACCCTGGGCTCCCTTGATAGGCACAGTCCCTCGCAACCTGGTGCCCCCAACTCTCTTTGTGTCAAACCGCCTTTCAAGATAGGCTGGATGTCTTTAATTTGATACCCTCGGCACGGCCTGCTTCGCCACGCATCATTTTGCGGCCATTCCTGCTGGGTTGTTTGAGCCGCGGGCTCGGTCTCTACGGCCGAACAGCTCAATTTTAGGACCCCGTGTGTTTGACTAGGGTGAACTTGATCCACCGGCCCTCGGAGTGTGGCTACCTGGTTCTGTTGATCTAGGTCGTGGTAGGGACCTCGGTGCTTCTGGGTCGTTGTCGGACTGGCCGGGTCGTGTCTTTGTAATGGTAGTACAGCAGCCAAGTCTTCGAGATTGTTTTGTGATGACGTTTTGGTCATGTTGCTCTGGCCGAACTGCACCTGGTCGGCCAACACGTGAGTTGGGCCGGGACGCTGGACCGTAGATACTGCAGGGCTACTCCGCCCTAATGCTCTGGCTAAAGCGTGGAGTAGGCCGCGCGTGTTTTTTACCGTATGGGTTAATCCAGAATCCGTCCTCGTGGGCTGGCGCTGCCCCCAACCATCGGCCGGTAGTAGAGAACGCTGGCTGTAACCTAACGCTTCGGCACGGTCAGAGATGCCGAGGTCGACTTTTTTGTCGCAAGGTTCGACCCTTTCGTGTTCTCGGCTTCTTTGTCCAGCTTTGGGAGACGCCGCGGTTGAGGTTGTCGGCATCTCTTCTTGAAAAAAAATTCGCAACTCGGAGGAGAATCTGTCCACTGCGGCCATGAAAGATGTCTCTATCCTGCAGGCCTGCTTGGACATCTGTTCTTCCATCACTGCCTGTATCTATATGGACTCGGCCATGCGGTCCGTCATAATTGGAATGCTGGTTTCCATCACAAGTTTTTGACAAGAGTCCCACCGGGCGTGCCAAAAGTGTCTGCCGCACAAATCTCACGGCCTGGAGTTCCGGGCCGAGGGGATGTGCGTTAACACGCGGTTTCCTGCTTTTGGACGGGGTGCGTTTGTGCGCGGGCGTGCCAGCACGGTCTACCGTGCGTCGAGGTGTTTGAAGCGGGTGAAAGTGTTAAGATAGTGCGCCTGTCTGAACTCGTCTTCTAATCAAACGATTGTAGCCGAGAGAGGAACAAGTCTCGGCTGTAAGGTTCACGGCCTGAACTACAAGGCCGTTGAGTGGTGGTGTTTGGTGGGTTTTAGGGCGGTGCTCCGGTGCGCTGCTCAATGAGCGGCGGTCGTATGATATATGGGGTGAGTGAGCGAATAACAGGGGTGGTGCTCCGGCGCCTTGAGAATCAAGGGTCGTTTGATATATTGATGAATGGATTTTCCTTACAAACTAACACTACTCCTAGAAAAGCAAGTAAAGATATTGAAAGTGCATTACAGGAAAATATAGGTTGCTCCGTGGGAGGCTTTGGTTTGGTGTTTGAACCCTTTGAAAGTAGTCCTGAGTCTTGTATTTATAGGCAGAGCTCCTGGAGGGGCAATCGAGGCTGAAATCCTGCATAGTGGAGCCTGATCATGCCAAGTGGGCAGTCTAATCGACATTTGGGATCGTGAAGTATGGTGGTGTGACCCCATGAATCCCGGTGAATCTCGGCCGCCGCCCTGATCGTGGGTTCTACGCTTCTGGCCGTGGAGACGCATTTATTGCTTTGATAGCCAATTACCTAATCTCTCAAGCTGCAAAGAGCTTTGTGAGAATGTTGGCGTCTAATCACTCTGATCCCTGTCACCAAATCCTGACTCCAATCACTTCCCACCTTCCCTCGCGCATTAAATGTTTATCCTTGGTCAGTGGGTTTGCTGCAATAAACAGAGACCTTGCTTCATTAAATGGAGCGTGGGACCCTGTTGTCACGTGATGATCTGACTTTAATGCCTTTTGGGCGTGACTTTGCTCGATCTCGGCCTCGGCCTATAACCTTGGCCGAGATAACCATGCCTTAGTGATTTCCCATGTTTCTCTGGAAAGCCAAAACACTCTGACAAAACGCTGCGTTTCAGTTTGAGGCCGAGAAGAGAAGTTCCCCTGGCCAATTCACGGCCGTGATTTATTAGGCACAAACATCGAACTACATTCAAAGGGTTCAAACACCAAACCAAAAGCCTTCCACGGAGCAAATTATATTTTCCTGTAATGCACTTTCAATACCTTTACTTGCTTTCCTAGGAGTAGCGTTAGATTGTAAGGAAAATCCATTCATCAATATATCATACGAACCTTGATTTTCAAGGCGCTGGAGCACCATCTCTATTACTCTCTCATTCACCCTATATATCATACGATCATCGCTCCCTGAGCAACGCGCCGGAGCACCGCCCAAAACCCACCACCAACACCACCACTAAACGGCCTTGTAGCTCAGGCCGTGAACCTGACGGCCGAGATCAGTTCCTCTCTCGGCCACAGTCGTTTGATTAGGAGTCAAACTCAAACAGGCGCACCACTTAACCATTTCACCCACATCAACATCTCGACGCACGGTAGACTGTGCTGGCACGTCCGCGCATAACCGCACCGCACCCCAAAAGAAGGAAGCCACGTGTTAACGCACATCCCCTCGGCCTGGAGCTCCAGGCCGTGAGATTTGCGTAGCCAACAATTTGCATGGCTTATCTCCAGAGCGTGAAGTAGAGTTTGCTATAGAAATATACCCAGGTACAACACCTATTTCTATACCTCCTCATTGCATGGCCCCAGCTGAACTAAAAGAACTGAAGATACAACTCCAAGAGTTACAAGCAAAAGGATATATCCGTCCTAGTACTTAACCATGGGGTGCACCTGCTCTCTTTGTGAAAAAGAAAGATTTAACTCTTCGAATGTGTATCGATTATCGTCAATTAAATAAGGTCACAATAAAGAACAAATATCCTTTGCCTAGAATTGACAATTTATTTGATCAGTTAAGAGGTTCTCATTTCTTTTCAAAGATTGATCTTCGATCTGGTTACCACCAACTTCGAGTCAAAGCTGAAGATATACCCAAAACAGCTTTTCGGACTCGATATGGGCATTATGAATTTGTAGTCATGCCTTTTGGATTGAGAAATGCACCAGCAGCATTTTTGGATATGATGAATCAAATTTTCCGACCCTATTTGGATCAGTTTTTCATCGTATTCATTGATGATATTCTTATATATTTCAAATCTCAGGAAGAACATGAGGAATATTTGCGAATTGTTTTACAAACATTAAGAGAAAATCAACTGTATGCAAAGTTGAGTAAGTGTGAATTCTGGTTGAGACAAGTAATTTCCAATGAAGGTATTTCAGTTGATTCTTCCAAAGCAGAGGCAGTATTGAATTGGAGTCAACCAAAGAATATCTTGGAGATACGTAGTTTCCTTGGATTAGCTGGTTATTATAGGAGGTTTATAAAAGTTTTTTCTCAAGTAGCTGCACCAATGACCAAGTTGACCCAAAAGGGAGTGAAATTCATATGGACTCAAGAATGTGAAAAGTCATTCCAAGAATTGAAAATTCGATTGACTACCGCACCAATACTGATTATTCCTGAACGGGACATAGGGTATGTGGTTTACACTGATGCATCTAAACAAGGGTTAGGATGTGTTTTGATGCAATCTGACAAAGTGGTAGCTTATGCTTCTCGTCAATTGAAGAATCATGAAAGAAATTATCCAACACATGATTTGGAGTTAGCAGCAATTGTACATGCTTTAAAGACTCGGCGACATTATCTGTATGGTGAAAGATTTGAGCTTTACTTTGATCATAAAAGTTTGAAATATCATTTCACTCAGAAAAAGCTTAACCTGGGACAAAGACGTTGGATGGAATACTTAGAAGATTATGATTTTGGACTACATTATCATCCTGGAAAGGCTAATATAGTGGCAGATGCTCTAAGTAGGAATACACATGGATTTGTAGCAAGACTACAAATTCAGAAATGGAAGATGATGAATTGTATTCAAGATTATGATTTACATGTGAACGTACATGAGTATGGTGCTTATCTTTATAACTTGGTAACATGACCAACTTTGCTAGGAAAAGTTTTTGAAAAACAACAAGAGGATGACACCTGTAAATCAATTCAAAAACAGATTTTGGATGGAGATAAAACAGAAGGTTGGACCTTTCATGAAGAAAATGGTTTAAGGTATTTAGGTAAATTATATGTACCTGAAATTCCAGAATTAAGGAATGAAATTCTTCATGAAGCTCATTACTCATCATACACTATTCATCCAGGAAGCACAAAAATGTATCAAGATTTACGTCGTCAATTTTGGTGGAATGGTATGAAGAGAGATGTAGCAAATTTTGTATCAAAATGTCTGACTTGTCAACAAGTGAAAGCGGAACATCAGAAACCCGCTGGTCCTCTTTAGCCTTTACCTGTTGCACAATGGAAGGGATCATATCACAATGGATTTTGTCACAGGTTTACCACGATCACCAAGAGGTAAAGATGCAATATGGGTTATTGTAGATCGTTTAACCAAGTCTGTACATTTCATATCAGTTAAAAGGACAGATTCCACAGAAACTCTTGGGAAATTATATATTCGAGAGATAGTCAGATTACATGGAATTCCTATTTCTATTGTTTCTGATAGAGATTCAAAGTTTACTTCTCAGTTTTGGGGGACTTTGCAAAAAGCATTAGGAAGCCAATTGAATTTTAGTAGTGCATTTCATCCCCAAACTAATGGACAATCAGAAGGGACTATCCAGATCTTAGAAGATATGCTAAGAGCTTGTGCTTTGCATTTTCATGGAACTTGGGAAGATCATCTTGCTTTAGCATAATTTGCTTATAACAACAGTTTCCAATCCAGCATCGGAATGGCACCATATGAAGCACTCTATGGTAGACCATGTAGATCACCTTTATGTTGGGTAGAAGCAAGTGAAACTGTGTTATTAGGACTTGATCTGGTATAAGAAACAACAGAGAAGATTAAAACTATTAAACAACGCTTGCTTACAGCTCAGTGTCGGCAAAAGAGTTATGCTGATAGAAGAACAAGGCCATTGAAGTTTAATATTGGAGATCATGTATTCCTTAAAGTTTCACCTCGGAAAGGGGTTAAAAGATTTGGAAAGTCAGGAAAATTAGCCCCACGATTTATTGGACCTTTTGAAGTATTACAACGGATTGGGGAGGTAGCTTACAAGATAGCACTACCACCTCAACTTTTGAATGTTCATAATGTGTTTCATGTCTCTATGCTTCGAAAATATGAACCAGATCCAACACATATTTTAGATTGGGGAGAACTAAACATAGACGAGCAATTATTTTTTGAGGAAAGACCAATACGAATATTAGATCGTAAAGAACAAGTGTTGCGAACAAGGACTATTCCACTAGTCAAAGTTCATTGGTTACATGGGAATATCAAAGAAGCTACATGGGAATTAGAGACAGAAATGCATAAGAAGTACCCATAGTTATTCGCTTATTCCAATAAGTTTTAAATTTCGAGGACGAAATTTCTTTTAAGGAGGGTATATTGTAAAGATCTGTATTTAAATAATATATATATTTGAAAATCAAATGTTTTGTTTATAAGTTAAAATTACTTTTAAAATTGATTATATATTCATATGGGTTATAGTTTTATATATATATAGATATAATTATCTGACCTTATAGTTATTACATTCATGATAAATTATTAGGAATAATACTATCTGTTCGATTTAGGGGATGCCACGTACAAAGATATTTACATAGAGGAAACTTAACACACTCTAGTTTCTTCACAGATGTAAACTTAGATGACTAAGCTTTTTACCTAGATGACTAAGCTTTTGTTTAAGCATGAGCTGTTGGCATTAGGAGAAAAGTGGATGATCTAGGAAGTCAAGCATATCACCAAATCTATATTCCACCAATCAAAAACCATCACTTTGCCGCCATTTGCTACTATAAATAGGAACCATTACCTTAACTTGTTTTGAAAAGCATGCATAGTAGTGCATGATAGAAAGCGATAGAGAAAGGAAAGAAGAGGAAAATATTAGAAAGTGTAGAACAAGAAATTCGTTGAAGGAACTCGGGGTGTTTTGAACTTACAACTGGGAGTTACGCAATAGCTTTGGATTTGAGGTAGGGGTTTTTCTTGGGGAGACTTTGCATAAATTGATTTAATTAAATATTGTGAACACTATATTATGCTTGGTAATATTATTCGATTATTATCTTTGATATTGGATGTTTACATGTTGTCAATTATCATTATAATTTGATTAATATTGACATGTTCATATGTTATAAGTGGTGTTTGAAATTCTTGGGTTGATAAAAGAAATTATGATAAAAGAATTTGCTCTCTTCTGCACAAGAGGTCCGGGTTGCCCAAGTTTAGCATTGGGTGGAGCACCTTCTCACCTAAGGTGCGTTGAGGCAAGAGATTTCTTGCCATGGTGGAGCTCTTGGGAATTACTAGAACAGTTTCCAAGAGGTTGAAGAGGTTATGAGGGTTAACAATTTTTCATGGGTGATGGATGGTTCACCAAGGTGGAGATTGTTGTGTTTTGGCTCACGATTAGATGCATGAGGAAGTAGAACTAAAGGGCTACAAGAGGAGCAGCAAGAGAAGGAGATGAAGTCGCGAGGAAGAGAAGCTAATGTGCATGCAGCTGATTGTTTTTTGCCGAGAACAATGAGGTTGCGAGAAATCGACGACGGGAATCCACCGTCGTGTATCATGTTTTACAACCGACGAGAAATCGACCGACGTCTTTTAACACATGAAATAACGACGGCAAATAACCGACGTGGTTAATATATTACACGTCATAAAAACACTAAAACCGACGTCGATTTCATACATAAAAGCATAAAAAGACAACTTTCGACTATATTAGACGACGGTTTTAGTAAAACACAGACGTTTAAATAATGTTAAATGTCAAAAACAACTACAAACCCGACGTAAATATTTTTATCAACGTCTCTAAATAAAACAAAACCGACGTGTAAAACGTAGAAACCGTCGTGGTTAACAAATACTACGTTCACTAAATAAAAAAACTGACATCTAAAACATATAACATGGTAAATTAGACGTCACTTTTGTCAAAACAAGTGACGTCTTAAATATTTAACATGGCGTATATTTACTTGAACTGACGTAAAAAAAAACATAACCACGACCCTTTAGGTCACCACAGACGTTGAAAATTATTTTGACGGCTTGAACATAGAAACAAACGACGTGAATTTAACATTACACGTCGGTTAATTAAAATACCTGTCATGTTTAATCCATTTACTACGGCCTAGGAGTCACATTTTAGGACGTTGTTAGTAGTTTACAACGTCGGTGGTTGTAGACTTTGACGTGGTTGGCATTTTAAAAGTCTCTTTTGTGAGCCACTTAGACGTGTGTAATCTCTGAGACGTCATTGTTTTCATCCTAACCGTCGTTAAAAAGTAACGAAATGCCTTGAGTTATGGATTTGACGTCGGTTATTGTAAAATAAAGGCCGTGGTTATAAATTACTATGTCCCAAGAATTCAATTATTCGACGTTGTTATATGATTACACGTCGGTTAATTAAAATACATGTCATGTTTAATCCATTTACTACGGCCTATGAGTCATATTTTAGGACGTTGTTAGTATTTTACAACATCGGTGGTTGTAGACTTTGACGTGGTTGGCATTTTAAAAGTCGCTTTTGTGAGCCACTTAGACGTGTGTAATCTCTGAGACGTCATTGCTTTTATCCTAACCGTCGTTAAAAAGGAACGAAACGCCTTGAGTTATGGATTTGACGTCGGTTATTGTAAAATGAAGGTCGTGGTTATATTGTACTATGTCCCAAGAATTCAATTATTCGACGTTGTTATATTCTTACTACGTCGGTTATTTATTTATTCCATGACGTGGCTAGTCTTTGTTAAGTCTCTTTTATAACCTTTTTTGACGTCTGTATTCTCCGAGACGTCAATTGTTTAATTATAACTGACGTGCAACAATGTTTTTACGACGTTAATCATCAATTGACTATATTCGTAAATTCGTCGGTTTGAACTCTGCCGTCGTGTTATACTTTATTGTTCGTCGTTGATTATTTTATTTACCGTCGTTGTTTTAAATATTTATTAACCGTTTTGAAATGAATTTTAATTAACTGACATGTTTTCTTTTTCAAATGGCGGGATTTATTTCATTTTTGCGTTGTCATTCCACGTCGGTTGTGAAAACCCGACGTTGGTTCTTTTGTAGACGTCTCTTTTTGCGATTTTTGTAACTTGACCGTCGTATTTTCAGCTTTAACCGATTATTTTTAATTTTTGATTTGTCGTGCCTAAAGCCTGCAGAATGAAAATGTTATCGGAATTAAAATGATATACAAAGCAATGAATTAATGTCATACAATTAACTGCATAACTAATGTCATACATTACAACAATCAATCAATCCATATATCTTCACACCCATCTCTAATATTCTCACTCCCAAACTCACCCACTAGGTCATCAAATGTGTCAACATTTGGCATCTCTCTAGTAAATTGTCCACAGTAATACACCTCTGAGTGTAAAGTATTCTCCTATGTGGGCATCATACACTCCTCTAATCCCATCCCACAGAGATTTCAAATCATCAATCAAAGGCTCTAAGTAGACGTCTATATTATTTCCGGGCTGTTTAGGACCGGAAATCAGTAAGGTCAACATCATGAACTTCCGCTTCATGCATAGCCATGGTGGGAGATTATATGTAACTAACATAATTGGCCAACAACTGTATCTGCTACTTAAAGAAATGTGGGGATGGAATCCATCAGATGAGAGAGCCAATCTCAAGTTTCTTGGCTCATTACCAAAGTCGGGCCATTTTTCATCAACAAGTTTCCAAGATGGGGAATCCGCTGGATGAGACATATAACTGTCAACTGATTTTCTTGCAGCATGCCAAGTCAAACTCTTAGCTGTCTTATGTGATTGAAACATCCTTTTAAACCTTGGAATTGGAGGAAAATACCACACCACCTTCGCTACCACACCCTCTTTCAAGAACCCATCTTTGGTTTCCTTCCACCTTGAGATACCACAAGTAGGACAATTAGTTGCATTCTCATACTCCTTCCTATACAAAATGCAGTCATTGGGACATGCGTGGATTTTCTCATAACTCATCCCTAAAGCAGACAAAGTCTTTTTTGCCTCGTACATAGAGGAAGGTAGTGTATTTCCTTCTGGAAGAAATTCTCCTTGAAGTATCAATAATTCTGTAAAGCAAACATCACTCATCCCATGTTTTGCTTTCAAATTATATAACTTCACCAAAGCCGACAACTTCGTGTACTTACTGCAACCAGGGTATAAGGGTTCATCGCCATCCCCAATCACATTGGCAAACTCATAAGGATCAGATCCAATATTGGCAAAATCATTATCATCCATCCCTAATTCTTCAGAAACATAACTGAACCTACTTTGCTCATCTTCTTCCACATTTCTACTAGCATTGGTAGTCCATTCCCAAGGTTCTCCGTGCCATCTCCAAATCTTATAGCTTTGGTCAATTCCATTAAAGTATAAGTGTTCCCTTATAATTCCAACCCCAAACAATCGAATATTTCCACATTTAACACATGGACAACGAATCTCAGTTGTATTTCCAAGATTTTCTGACGCAAAATTCAAAAATCCTTCCACCCCTAACTCATATGCCTTCGATCTTCTATCCGCATGCATCCATGACTTATCCATCTCACACTCTATAAAATTCATATAAATATATATATATATATATATATATTAAAGGGGAAAGACCAGCAATG
Organism: Prunus kanzakura; assembly: GCA_020521455.1. Classification (NCBI taxonomy): domain Eukaryota; kingdom Viridiplantae; phylum Streptophyta; class Magnoliopsida; order Rosales; family Rosaceae; genus Prunus; species Prunus kanzakura. Next base: position 257,781 of record BPUM01000929.1, on the reverse strand, counting down.
AAACACTACCTCATTCAAATAGCAGAGAACAAAATGAAAATTAAATATAAAACATGGACAAGATGACGGTTTGAACAAAATAATCGTCGTTTAATATAAATTCAGACGACGACATCTATAGTCACCATCGTCATTAAGATACCCAAACCCAGAAATTTGAACGGGGTTCTGGTAGCCTAAAGACGACGTTTAATGGAGAAACAGTTGTCTTTAGGCTACCAGTTGCGGCTTAAAACTCGGACGACGGGAGTAAATGAACAACCGACGTATAATAAACATTTGGACGACGGTTTGATCCATCAACCGTCGTCGTAGTTAAAAAAAAAACAACTTCAATCTCCCATCCCCATTCCTTTTCCAAGAACCTATGGCCAAACAAACATAAAAGAACCCAAACAGAGAGCAATTATTACAAGAATGCAAACACCAAAACATAAAAGAACCCTAATATAGCTACCAATTAAGAACCCATAGCTACCAACGAAAACATTTATGGATTTAAGAAGAGATTAGGGTTAAAGGGACTAGGGTTGTACTTACATGGATATTGAGAGAGAGCTGCGAGAATATAACAACTGCTTGAGAGAGAGCTTGGAGAATTTACGTACCCAATGCTTTGAGAGAGAGCTTGGAGAATCTACGTACCCAATGCTTTGAGAGAGAGCTGAGAGAATATAACAAAAGCTTGAGAGAGAGCTGAGAGAATTAGGGTTAAGGGGACTAGAGTTGTACTTACATGGATATTGAGAGAGAGCTGGGAGAACTTTCAGACAAATTTATGTTGAAGAGAGCGAAAACTTTCAGACAAATTTATGTTGAAGAGAGAGAATGAACTATTTGAGGGTTAAAGGAAAATTCGGAAAATTTTAGGTTGCGGTCAAAAATTTTAAAGTACCGCGTTTCTCAACGACGACGGTCAATACTTACATGGACGTTTAATGCTTACTTACAACAGCGGTTTCTATATAAGACCGACGTTGTTGACATAAAGGACGTCGCTATTTAATAACCAACGTTGTAACCCGAATTCAATTAGTCTTCGTTTATGTAGTTCACCAAAAACAGCCGGAGAAAACCGGCGTCGTTTCAAAAAACCCTAAACCCTAAACCCTAAATTTTACAATAATTTTAAAAAAATACACAAGTATGAGAAAAATGAACCGAAAATTGCTATGGACTCCTTACAACAATGCCTTCTACAATAGTAGGCTAAAATATGGATTTCATAATTTTGAATTTATGGGCACCAATAGATCACATAAACTTTAGGGTTATGTTATGTAAAGTATAAGGAGTACCATGCTTTGTCTCTAAATTTGTTTGAATTTTGTTATCATTTGAACTTTGAAAACTAAAATTACATTTTTCAGGCCATATTTCAATGCTTGGTAGTTTTCAGTTTAATTTTTGGATTTAGTTTTGAATTTAATATGGAATTAAATAAAATATAAAAGTCATTAAAAATTAAATGAAAAATGACCTATCAGATGTTGTATGCTTTTACAACGACGTTAAACATCACAAACTAACGTCATAAAATTATTAGACGTCGAAACTAATAGAAAACGACCTCTTTTTTTGGATAACCGACGTGGATTATCGTATTACCACGTCATTTTAGTGTATATAACCGACGTTGTTTAAATATACGAAGGCTTATGTTTAAGAATATCCGCCTTTGTATATTATTAAGACGTCGATAAGGTTATACTAACCGACGTAGTATATAAGTACAAAATTCATTTATACAATATGAATTAATTATAAACCGTCGTTTTTATGACTATTACATGTCGTTTTTAAGAATTGCCGTCGATGTTATATTTTCAGTTACATTAAGACGACCATTGTGTACACGTATGAGACGTGTAAATTAGAATAAGACGTCGGTGTTTGGTAACTAAACAAGTTTTAAAACAAAATTTAATTTTTTTGATGTTTGTTCGCTTGATTACAACAAAATATTTATGTACATTTTAAATAAACTAAAATAAACCTAAACATTGTTCATAAATATTTATGTACATCAATTATCCTTCGGTAAGAAGTTGTTCACGAATTCTGCCCATTCATGCCTAACTTCGTCAATATCTACTTGTTTATAATGAACTTTATCTTTTTCTTCTCAAACTGCAAAATAAACCAAAAAACCGACGTGTTATAATGATACAAACGACGGTTTTAAAAAAAAATCTGACGTAGTAAAATAAAGAAAGTATATCTAAAATTTTGTGTTTTACCTTCTTCTCGAAATTTAGGTCAGGATCATGAATTATATCTCTCATGAATCGCATCACGTAATAGCCACACTCTACACTTGTTGGTTGTTCAGGAGTGTCGTGTAGATTTTTCCAAATGGCCTGCTGTTTACGTGAATTTTTGTTTATATGAATGTTAAACATTTTAATTGACCTATTATACAAGAAAACAAAGGGTGTTAATGACAAAACAAAAAATTTAAATACAAATAGTAACCGTCGTGGTAAATCAGTCAAAACGACGGAGTTTTTTAAAAAAAGACGTGATATTTTGTTTCAAACAGCGGTAAAAACTTACCGTCGTTGTATAACATTATAACGTCGGTAAGAGTAAAACGTCGTATAACAAAAAATTGAGCAGAAAAAATTAAAACATTCTTAAATAAAACCCAAATGACGTGGTAGTATGATTTAAACGACGTTTTTAAGAAAATACGGACGTAATAAATTATTTAACACGTCGGTAATAACGTACCGTCGTTATATGTTCATTATAACGTCGGTATTATTAAAAATCGTCGTATATTTAAATACTTTAAAGGAAAAAAAATCTTAGATCAGAAGAAATCAACTTACGTATTGACTATATTTTTCATGTCATCGTCAACCATGCATTTTGGCAGTAAATTCATGTAATAGGCAGTCTCCGTTCCTGGTCTCACAATTACCATCACCTAATGACCCCTGCACATAATGATTCATATAGGTTAAATAGTACTACAAAGAAAAATATTACAAGCTTAGAAAAATACTTTAAATGGTACTAACCCTGGCTTATAAGGGACCAAGAAAAATTGATTCCCATCTGCTGTGTTCAGGCGGTTTGACAAGTGTTTGATTTTGTCTGATATTGATCCAAATTGAGAGCTCACTAGCTCAGGGTCCACGAGGCCAACAAGGTTTACCATATTTGCCATTTTTAAATAGTCAAATAGGAACCTAAATATATGAAAGTCAATTAAATGAGATTTTAATTTAAAAGAAAGGGAAATGTAAAACAAAATGGGATTTTAATTTACCTCTTGTATACTGATATCACTGTGGTTCCAATCTCAACCATGGAACCAAACTGCAAAATATCATCAGGTAAGAGGAAGGTATCATGCTCAAAGCCAAACACTTCCTTGGGCATGTGAACTGTCACAGCCTCCTTAGTAGGCAACAACTTGGTCTGGACGTGTTGGCATAAGGCTAACAGAGGAGGTGGCATGTCTAGCTTTGAGAGATCCTGTTACAAGAAATAAATAAAGAAATATAAGTTAGTTTGTGTGTGAACTAAAATAAACGACTCTAACTAAACCCAAAAAACAGACGTGGTATATAATATAAACGACGGTTTCTAGTAAATACTGACGGAGGAAAAGTTATACATGTCGGTAAATACATAATCGTCGTTGTGTGGAATTTATAACGTCGCTATACTATAGAAAGGTCGTCTAATTAAAATGCAGTTAATGAAATCATGAAATAGACGACGGTTTATAAAAGAGTTAGACGACGGCAGAAAACACAGTTGTTATTTTTAAGGGGGTTTCACTAAAACACCCAAAATGGGGGTTGAAATTATAAAAAAACCCAACACCCAAAACACTTTATAAACACACCCAAAACCCATCATTACACACACTCAAAACCCATTTATAAACACGCCCAAAAAATATATAATTGTTTATTTTAGAATTGATTTTGGGTGTGTTTTTATATTTAAATAGTGTGTGGGTTTTTTTTATAAATACATGCCTAGAATTGGGTTTATTTATAATAATCTATATTTTTAATGTCCAATAATTTGCAAAACAAGTAAAAGCGTCGTGGTAATTAACAAAAAACGACGCGCCTTGTAAGAAAAAGATGTATAAACCATCGTTATTTTAAATTTTAACGTCGGATATTAAAAGGAGCGACGTCTATTTAAAATTTAAAAGGCAGAAATAGAAAATAGCAGAGATTTTACCGTGTCCTCTGTCTGTTTTCCAGCAGTATCAGCTTCAGGCTTCGGATCTTCTAATTCCAAAGCTAGGGGTCTGATACCAGTGGCCCAAGAGCAACTTGCCTTATCAGACATTGGATTGTTTGGGCTTTGATCTTGAGGGGGTAAAGTAATTGGAGGAATTGGGGTTCTGAGCATCTGGCTGGGATCAAAATTAGGAACTAGTTGACGGAAATATGCCAACATAGTTTCCTTCTCTGCTCTGACTGCTTCCATTATAGTTTCCCATGACTTCGCCTCAATCCTCAAGGTCTCTTCTCTGACTGCCTCCCTCACACTTTCCTTCAATTTGTCACCAAATTTCACTCTCTGCTGTTTCAGCAAATTGAAGAACTGAGTTGGGGTAACGCCAGCATGAACTCCTTTGACTCTCCCACCATGCTTGGGGGTTCCCCAAGCAAGAGTCAAGACATCATTGGTCCCGGAGACAGTCAGAGTGCCTTCGGAGACTTGCTTTTGCAAATCATCCTAAAAGAGAGAAAGAGAGAAAGAGAGATTGTTAGAAACTGAGCACGGTGTAAAACAGATAAATATACCGACGTTGTAAATTATACACAACGACGGTTTTCTTAAATTACTGACGTAGTATTAATTTAAAACGTCTGTATTTAAATACCGTCGTTGTTTATAATTTACAACGTCAGTATATAAAAATCCGTCGTATATTCTAAATAAAACAGATTTAAACATAAATCAAAACCGTCGTAGTATTTAAAGTAAGACGACGGACTATTGAACAAACAGACGTAGGACTTAATTTCATATGGCTGCACAAAATTACCGTCGTTGTATAAACATTCTAACGTCTAGATAAGATAAAACCGTCGTAAATTTTAATGATGAAGTGAAAAACTCGATTGAAAAATGCATTCTTTTCCAGAAATTGTGCACCACAAATTTCAGTGAAATAGACAGAGAGAGGGAGAGTGTGTGCGTGAGTAAACTTAAAACAAAAATGCAGTTCATAGAGGAATTTAGTCCGTCGTATTAATTCTATCTAGACGTCTACTTTATTCAAAAACCGACGTCCTATTCATTTTTAAACGTCGGTAAATTAAGCCCGTCGTGGTGTTTATTTGATAACGGCGCTTATTTAAAGAAAAACGACGTCTATACCAAAATAAAACACTCTGTTTTTCAAATTTAGAACAGAGTTAGTGAGACTTACGATTATTTTTTCCTTCTCTGCAACCTTTGGATCAGGGATGTTTCCTGTTTTATCTTCTCTTGCCTTCTTCCATAGAACAGCTCGATCGATTTCTTCAATATCGGGCATGGTTTCTACCAATTGGTCCTCCAAACCAACATACCCTTTTCTAGACAACCTATGGTTGTACTCCAATTTCTCCCTCCTCTCTTTCTGCTCAGCATGCTTAGCCTCAAAATCTGGGGTTAACCTTGAAGCTACAAAGGCATCCCATTGCGATTTCTCTATGAACTTATAAAGCGCAAGGGTTTCTTTTAACTTCTCCTTGTCATGTGCGAATGGAAGGATATAATGCTTAGTTACGTTATACTTGAAATCCTTCCATTTTTTGGCGGCAGACGACAAGACCATCTCCTTGTACCTATCCCCAATAACATAGGACATTTGAACAGCTTCCCAAATCTGCTCCCTCACGTCCTTGGGTATTTGAGTCTATTTCTTGTCCACAAGAGGGACTCTGGTGCGTGCCAAAACACCAATGTAAGACTGCATCTCAACAGCAGCCTTGCCATGTGGTTTGCCCTTTTTATTGAACTCAACCACAGGCTTAACCTTCTCAATTTTCCTCTTAACAACACGGCTCATTGTGCTGATACCTCGGCCGGATTTTGGCTCCTCAACAAATGTGGCTGTGCTCGAGTCTTTCTCGGAGGTTGAGGCAAATCTCATCCTCTTCGAGGGTTTGCTTTGAGTTGATTTTTCTTCTTCCACTTGAGCCTTTGAAACTGATTTGGCTTCATCCCCTTGTGCCTTTGAACCTGATTTGGCCTTTGACGCTTGAGCTTCCTTGTTTTGAGATTTTGAAACCATTTTTAATTAATCTGCGAGGAAAACAACGTCAGTTATTAAACAGAAACGACGTAATAATAACAAAACAACGACGGTAACACTAAAACAGCGACGTCCTATTAAACAGTCTCTTAGACCATGTATGGAAATAAGACGACGGTTTTATATCTTTCATGACGTAAATGTGTATACACTACGTCAGTTACTCATAATAACCGACGTGGTTTAAAATTTACAAAGACAAACACAAAACGATTGTTCTTCTCCCATAAGACGACGGTTTTATCTTGTTACCGACGTATTAATTGTCACACCATGACGGTTTTTAACCACCGTCGTGTGTCCATTCTATCGTTGAAAACAAGACAGAACTGTCGTCTTTTGGCGTCGTGAAAGTATTGACTTATGTATTTAATAAAAACCAGTGAAAGATTTCCTCAATTTGACAAAATCTTGTTTCCAGACAACGACGGCATTCAAATGAAATGTAAAAAAAGGGAAGAGAGTGAGAAAAAACCTTTGGCGTGCAAAGAAAGTTTCCTTCCGATGAAGACGAAGACGAAGATGGTGATTTGGAGATGAAGACGAAGATTCAGACGATGATGCTGCTGTTGGGAAATGAGAGGGAAACTACGATACTTTATCGGAGAGAGAAAACCGTAGAATATTAGGTCAGGTGACGAAAAGTTTATATATTTTCCCACAGTTCAATACAACGACGTTGTTATTAAAAACCGCCGTATTATAACGTTATAGCGACGGTAAATAATTCATAACTGACGTGGTTATCACAACTGCCGAACGACTTTTGGAATTCCGATGTGGTTATGACGGCGCTTTTTTATCTAAACTGACGTTGTAATTAGAAATTCAACGACTGTTTATTTTAATAAACCGACGTGGTTACTTTGGGTTTCTGAAAACGACGTCGTTCTCTTTTTAATACGCGCCAAATGAATTTTGGATTTCCGATGTAGTTATGACGGCGCTTGTTTATCTAAACTGACGTTCATTATTCAAATATGACGTCGCTATGTATATTAGAACCGACGTGGATATTTACGATAATTTGTTTAAATATGATTTTTTCACGCGTTTTTTAACTCTCAGTTTTCAATTAGGGTTGCAGAATGATTCCTCACAAGAAATTGTCTTTCTGAAAGCAAATGGGTTTGCAGAATGATTCCTCACAAGACCAAGCATGGGTTAGCTACATCGTCCTGTGTAGCAAGGGTGGAACCAGCCTTAGAACCTGCATGGGTTTGCTGCCGCACTTGCCCGTTTGAAGGCATACGAGGGTGTTCCTGATGCTCCTTATGATAAGATAAAGCCCTAAACACTCGCAGAGACGGACTCAGGTGGGTTCCTCCCAAATCAGAGAAAAGTCTATTCATTCTGAACCTCAAGCCCACTCCCAGCTTCTTCCCAGCCCCCATTCTCCCCACCCCAAAGGCACAACCCACAACAGGTTTTAAGGCTGGTTCCACCCTTGAAACATAGGAGTTTTGAAGTTGATCACTGTGGAAAAGGGGACTACAATGTAACCAAGAATCGAGGAGTGAGCTTTTCACACTTTGTTGATTTTGATTTTCTGAAATTATTAGATATTCATCTGTGGCTGTGCAGGAGCTTGAGAACAAGAGGAAGGAGAGGGCCCAGCTTGCATATGAGAGGAAGAAACAGTTGAACAAGCTGAGGGTGAAGGCAGAAAAGAAACCACGATGTATTTGCCAAATTTGTGTACATATATTGTGTAAATATTGATCAATATTTAACACGAAGAGATTTGCCTTTTAAGATGAAAATGTTGTTGAGGATTGAGAATTAAATTTTGTTTTGTGTTACGAAAGATATTACCAAAATAAAAGAAAAATTAATTAATTTTAAAAAGCTATAAAAATAAGACGGCGGTTTACAGAGAAGGCAGACGTATAAATTGAAAAAATACGACGGTAATTTGAACTTAGGACGTGGTAAATAAACACGACAGTAGTGTTGTAGGTACCGTCGTAGTATACTCCAAAATAATAAGTCGATAAATTAATCTCTCGCGTCATGGTAAATTATTTAACACGTCGTTTTTTTGTAATATACCGACGTGTATTACATTACATTATACGACGTGGATTCAATAAAATTATACGACGTGGATTCCATTAAAGAATAACCGACGTGGTTTTTTAAATTACACGGCGGTATGTCTATAAGCACCGCCGTAAGTTTAAAAGATTTATTGTATAAATTTGACTCTTTCTTTCAGTTTCAGTTTTCATTTAGGGTTCCAAGTTCTTCTGGTCTCTCTGGAGGCTCGTCTTCCTCTCTCACATACACACAGACATCATCACTCTCTCTCACATCTCAAAGACAATAATTTGGATGTTAATGATGTATGCGTTTTGGTGTATCTCAAAGACACCAAAACACACACATCATTAACTTTCAAAACATTGTCTTTCTCAAAGTTTGCAGTAGTCAGTTCAGTTCTGGCTTCTTTTTGGATTTTGTGTATTTAAAATATTGTCTTTCTCACTTTGGTGGTTCGATTATGATCAGGATCCAAAGATCTTAAAGGTAAGATATCATACCTCTTGGGATCTCATTTTAATTTTCGTAGGCTACCAAAATTTAAAAATAATTAAATCTTAAAAAGAAATAAAAATTAAGACGGCGGTTTACAGAGAAGGCACCGTCGTAGTATACAGACGTGGATTCCATTATATTATACGACGTGGATTAAGAACAGTTGGTCGTGTTTAGTTAGGAGTTAACACGGCAGGTTTTTTGGTGAACTGTCGTCTTTATTTTCTACGTCGGTGGATTCATACCTGCTGTCGTCGTTTTTTGGTCAAATTTTTACTCTGAAGAAACCTTTTTTTAAAAACGACGCTTTTTTATTTGTATGCGTCGTCTTTTAAAAATATTCAACAGTAATTCACTTATCCACGACGGTTTTTTTTTATGCCGTCGTCGTTTTAAATACAACGACGGTTTTATGTTCTGCCGTCGTCTTTTTCTGGTCGTCTTTTTCTCTTTTTGTAGTAGTGTAAAGGAAAGAAAGGAGCGGTCCCAACATGCTATAAGTGTGGAAAAGGTGGACATTATAAATCTGAGTGCAAAATGAAAGATAAAATCAATAAGTTTAGCATCAGTGAAGAGCTTAAGCAACAACTTTGCCAAATAATGCTTAATTCCTCTGGTTCTGAGCAAGATAGTGATGACGAACTAGGTCAACTTAAAGACGAAGAATTGTTTGAATCTGATACTGAAACTAGCTCAGATAGCGAAGACGAGTGTGCCTGTCAATTTAATAATCTCAGAATATGTGTCTTAACAAAAGAGGAAAGTCTGATAGTAGATTTAATTGATAAAATAGAAGATCCAGAGAAAAAGAGAGAAGCATTAGAAAGTTAATTATATCTCGTTAGCTAAAGCAGGACCAAGTAATCCCCAACCATCCATAACTAATGTAAGGCAACCATTTGAAAACTATAGTAAACAGGATGAATGATAAAATTCATAACAAAGAACCTACTCTCAACGACCTTCAATGCAAAGTTCATGATGTGACAGAAGAACTTAGGGAGTTGAAGAATAGGGTTAGAGTTATAGAGCTCTATCGTCCTTTTTCAGAAAAAGATACAGAAGAAAAATCTGAGTAATTGGAGTTTGAGAATCTAATGGAAGAATTTCAAGAGAAAATATAACCTGTGAGAAGGGAGCCCTTACAGGAAGAACTAGTTAATACCATGAAATTCGTCAATAGCATAGATAGAGTGATAGCACAGAAATGGTATGCGATGATAACCATTGTGATTAATAAAACCTACAAGTTTACAGTTGAAGGGTTGATAGACACAGGAGCCGATCTTAACTGTATAAACGAAGGAGTTGTACCCACAAGGTATTTTTAGAAAACTGCCCAGGTTCTACATACAGCCGTTAATAGTCAAAGGATGGGAATTCAATTTAAATTATCTAACGTTGATGTGCTTAATCGGGGTATTTCTTTTGAAACCCCTTTTGTTCTGGTGAAAGGTTTAAACCAGTCTCTGATATTAGGAACACCCTTCATTAATATGCTTTATCCTTTCTCTGTTTCTGAAGAAGGAATAAGAATTGAGGTAGAGGGTCAACCTATAGTCTTTAGGTTTTCTCAACCACGAAAGCATACGTATATTAATGAAATTCAAGAAAAGATAAAGAAGAAAGAAAATTATCTATATCATCTGAAAGAAGATGTGTAGTTGTTTGTGCCTAATAAATCACGGTCGTACACTGACCGAAGGGGCTTCCTTTCTCGGCCCTAGCACCTGCTCATGAACAAAACGCGGCGTTCTGCCAGGTGTTTTTACCTTCTTCAAAACAAAGGAAAAGCTGCGAAGGCATAGTCATCTCGGCCTCGACCGCGGCATTATTGGCCAAGGCTGAAGGACGAAAAGGCATGGCCAAAGATATTAGAAACAGATCGCCACGTGGCAGCCAGGGTCCCACACTTCATTTAATGAAGTAACGCCTCTGACTAGCAAACCCACTGGTTGCAAAGAGGCATTTAATGCACGAGGGAAGAGGGGAAGTGACTAACGTCAGGATTTGGCGACAGAAATCAGAGTGGTTAAGCGCAGATATTCTTACAAAAATTCTTATAGCTTGAGAGATTAGGTCACCAACTATTAGAGCATTAAATGCGTCTCCACGGCCAGAGGCGCAGAACCCACGATCAGGTCGGCAGCCGAGATTTACCAGGATTTATGGGGTCACACCACCTTGCTTCACGATCCCCCATGTCGATTGGACTACCCACTTGTTCTGATCAGGCTCCACCACGCAGATTTTCAGCCTCGATTACTCCTCCAAGAGCTCTTCCTATAAATACCAAGCTAGAGCTATATTCAAAGGGTTCAAACACCAAACCAAAAGCCTCCCACAGAGCAAATTATATTTTCCTGTAATGCACTTTCAATACCTTTACTTGCTTTCCTAGGAGTAGTGTTAGATTGTAAGGAACATCCATTCATCAAATATATCATACGACCCTTGATTTTCAAGGCGCCGGAGCACCACCTCTGTTACTCTCTCATTCACCCCATATATCACACGACCGTAGCTCCCTGAGCAACGTGCCGGAGCACCGCCCAAAACCCACCACCAATACCACCATTAAACGACCTTGTAGCTCAGGCCGTGAACCTGACGGCCGAGATCAGTTCCTCTCAAAGCCACAATCGTTTGATTAGGAATCGAATTAAAATAGGCGCACCACTTAACCATTTCACCCATATCACCATCTCGACGCACGGTAGACCCTGCTGGCACGCCCGCGCACAACCGCACCGCATCCAAAAGAAAGAAGCCACGTGTTAATGCATATTCCCTCGGCCCGGAGCACCACGCCGTGAGATTTGCGCAGCCAACAGTAGTACAAAAGAATAGAAGAACAACTGCAAAATAGTAAGATGAAAGAAAAAATTGAAGAAGTCCAAAAGATGTTCGAGAGTCAAGTTTGTGCTGAAATACCCAATACTTTTGGAATAGGAAGAAGCACATAGTTGAATTGCCATATGAGCCTGATTTTGATGAAAAGAAAATCCCAACCAAAGCCACGGCAATTCAAATGAATGCTAGGCTAATGGAAATTTGTAAATCTGAAATTCAAGATTTATTGAATAAGAAGTTAATCAGGAAAAGCTCATCTCCATGGTGCTGCTCTGCCTTTTACGTAGAAAATGCGGCAGAATTAGAAAGAGGAGTACCTAGGTTGGTGATAAATTATAAACCTCTTAATAAAGCCTTAAAATGGGTTAGATACCCAATTCCTAATAAAAAGGATCTCTTGGATAGGGTAAATAAGGCGGTCATTTTTTTCTAAATTTGATATGAAATCAGGATATTGGCAAATCCAGATTGCAGAAAAGGATAGGTACAAAACAACCTTTAATGTCCCCTTTGGACATTATGAATGGAATGTTTTACCTTTTGGGTTGAAAAATGCCCCTTATGAGTTTCAAAACATTATGAATGATATATTTAATCCTTACACTGCTTTCACCATTTTTTATATTGATGATGTTTTGGTTTATTCTAATTCTTTAGAACAACACTTTAAACATCTGAATATTTTCTTGAAAGTTGTGAAGCATGCAGGATTAGTGGTTTCGGCAAAGAAAATGAAATTATTTTCTTCAAAAGTTCATTTTTTGGGACACAATATTAATAAGGGACTGATAGTTCCGATTGATCGAGCAATATCCTTTGCTGATAAGTTCCCTGATGAAATAAGGGACAAGCTGATAGGACCCGACCCAAATTCCACTTTGGAATCTGTGCCGAATCTTGTGCGTGCCCAACACTTAGCAGGTGCCGAACACTTTTGACCGAATTGCCCTTCTAACCAAAAACCAAAAATAACTTCAAATTTGACTTCGGCCGACTTTGCTCGTTTCCCAAAATTTTTACCTATAATAAACATGATTTTTATAATCCCAAACGTTCAGCATGTACAATAATAGAATTCATGCAACTAAACATCACATCATTTTGGCCTCAGGCCTCTTTAACCCAAATAAATCGTTTGCCATCTGAAACTGATCTGAATTTTTATAACATCCAGAGTACGTTAACAATTTCAAAACAGCTTAGCAGAGCAACCTTTCAAACACTTGAACTTACGGCTGCTCAAAGAATTTGGGGATCAAGCCATACGTAACTCTAGGTTGCCTAACGTACCCTTACTGCGGGATCAAGCCATACGTAGTTCTTTCATTTATTATATTTGCACATAAGTAGGCTACTCAAAGAATTTTCTCATATCCCTGAATCAATTTATGTTTTACTTGCATAAATCATATGTAAAAACAAACAAACTCATAAAGTACTTTTAATAATTCCTTCAAAACTCACATAAAGCTCATGCACCCAAATGAAGAATAAAACCATTCATTCCTTGCCCCATAAAAAAAACAGAAAAATAGGTATAAAAACTCTCACCCAAAAATACCAAGATAAAATCTTCAATTTTAGTTTAAACCTCTTAAAACCCAATTATTCTCCACCTAGGCGTACCCCCATTTATATTCCGTCAATTCCTTTAATATGTCGTCAATTCCATGATTTTCTATTTAATTTCCACAATATACCGTCAAGTACTTGTGTCACATAATATGACCTGAGCCGCATTCCTCACAGGCCTCGGTAACACAAAGTCAATCCGAGCCGCATTCCTCACAGACCTCATGAACACAAAGTCGACCTGAGCCGCATTCCTCGCAAGCCTTAGGGGACCATTAGTCAGCCTGAGCCGCATTCCTCGCAGAACTCAGGGGACATGTAGTCAGCCCAAGAACGCATATCCTCGCACCACACGATTCAGGCATCCCCGAAACTCGTGGGGCATTATCATAAATGACAAAACTGTTTCCAGGCAACTGGGGGGGGTACTCCTGTGGAGGATTTGAAAACCATATTATGAAACTTATCATAAAATTTCTAAAAATCAGTTCCCAACTGCCTTTAAATTTACACCACATACGGTTGAGAACTAGTATCCATAATTCATCATTTTCGAACCACTGAGTATATATATATTAAATATAAACATGTAATTAGATATTAAGTTAATTTTATTAATCATGTCGAAATCCAATCAACAAACCATTCCATTCCAATACTATAATAATAACCTTAATAGTAATAGATAACTAAATAAATAAATAGATAATTAATTAATTAATTAACCACTACCCTTAGAAATAACATTTAGGAATACCATCAAATACTATAATATAACCTCAAGTATCAAAATAATAGAAAAACTTACAATTAGAGATCTAAAGTACATGATCATATAAATCATCAAATATTAGAAATTATATATATATATATATATATATATTCCTTCCATAATCATATAAATCCATAGTAGATTACACGGTAATTTAATCAATGAGAAGTAACAACCTTTAAAGAAAATCTCATATCGAATTAATTTCTAATCTAAGCACATTAAGCAAGAAATTCCAAACTAAAAGAACTACATACTCTTAATAACAATTGTCCTGTGATTTCCAAGAATTTCCATAAGATACTATGAAACAATCTTCTAATCCCAACATAATCATAATAACTCAACTACCGGTTAAGACACATTTACAAGGTAGGTCTAGTACTTCTCGAAGGGTGACACTACCTCGAAAGACTCACGGTCAACCGAGGGATCAAACTGTCCAATCTTGGTCAACCGGGCCCGCAGGGCCCACGATCTACGATTCCTGATCCGGAAGTTCCTATAGGTTCCACACACTTTTCTAAACCTACCCAGCAAGTTTGGTCCAAATCAAACGGTCGGATTGCTCACGATCGCACGATTGAACGGTTATCATAAAACTCAAACTTTAAATTATTGAATCAGAACATCCAGGGCTCCGATTGATGATCCATGAATTCCTACACGATCTTAGGAATGCCTAGATCAACATATATTGAATTGGACTCGATCCAACGACTTGAACATATTGAACCCGGATAACGCATAATATGCGATATCCAATCGACAATCAAACGATATCCAAATTCATATCCGAGCATACCGCCGTGCTCGGGATGACATGAGGGTATTTTAGGACCCTAAGACCGGCGATCAGAAAATCTCCAAACTGTCGGTCAAGTCTTATACATGCATGATCACCACATAGAGTGGAGCAACTTTTGTTCTTGGACCTATCCCAAAAAGTCGACGGAAGTGGCTTGAATCGGAGGCCGAAACTGGCAAAAACTTCTATCGCTTAATAACATATCAAAATGCAGAAATTTCTCATAAATTACATAGCCAGCAGCTATAACACCTCGAGAGGATAAGAAATCATACCTGGATCGCATGATTTGGTTGTCGGAATCGCACAAACGAACGATGGAAAGTTTTGACAAAATCTGGCAGATTTTTTTGTCACTTTTCACATCCAAAATATGAAGAATTCTTAGGCTTTCAAGGGTAGATATCATATGGGTTTTGTAGAGGAGGAGGAGGAGAGCAACTTTCGTGAAGGAAGCGCCACCAACCAACGTCGGATGGAGCCGGAAATTGGCCAGGAAGTGGCGGCTGCGCAAAGAGAAAAAAAACTGGGTTTTCTGGTTTGAGGAGAGAGAGTGTCGTGAGGTAGGAGAGAGAGAGCTGTCAGCTTTTAAAAGAACTGACTTCACAATAATTACGATTGTACCATTGGACTCCTTTCGATCGTAAAATCTTCGTTACAACTTCGATTTGTGCCCACTACGTATTTACGGACTCATCTCAACGTGCTCTACACAACGGTACAACTGAAATCCCCAAATTCCTTCTTGACTAAAAAGTCAACTTTTAAACCATTAAAATATTCCCGGGATAAAATTGTCTTTTACTTGAATAATTTAATATTTAACTATTAATTTAGGATCGGATTGTTACACAAGCAACAGTTACAAAGGTTCTTAGGAAGTCTCAATTACACAGAGGATTTCTATAGGGATTTGGCCCAAGACTCAAAATTGTTATACCAAAGGTTGAAAAAGAACCCAATTCCCTAGTCAGATGAACACACTATAGCATTCTCAAAAATCCAAATTCTAAATGTCATCTCCTTGGAAGAATGGGGTCCTAGCCTTCAAAGGGCCAAAAGATTTATCCATCCTGAAATTAGGCCATATTCATATAATTTCTGGGATTATAAAAAAGCATGGGAATATGAGGGTCAACCTATAGTCTTTAGGTTTTCTCAACCACCAATGCATAAGTATATTAATGAAATTCAAACCAGAAGATTAAACCTGCAAAACTTAGTTAGAACCTTAAAGAATCTTTTGACCCTGTTGCTGCTCAGCCTTTGGCCACTTCTTCTGCTAGTTTAAGTGTTTCTCAAAGGTTACAAATGTTGATAGACCAGCTAGGCTTAACTTCATCAAAATAAGACTTGAAAAATAAAGTTCTTGAGATCCTGGATGTAGATGATGAATCCATGGCAGCAGCTTTTGCCACTCAGCCTGATGATGAGGTGGACCCTTTTGCTAATGAAGATATGCTCGACAACTTTCATCCAAATCTTTATGGTGGGCCTCAGTAATATTCTGTCTAATAAGAAGACAATTTGTACTTATTGTAATTTTATGTTAAAGCATTTTACTTTTGCTTTTCCTCTAGTAAAAGCAAGATGCTTCTGCTTTAACTTTGCTTTTACTTTACTTTTGCAAAAGTTTGCTTTTTGCTTTTGGCTATTTACGTGAAAGTTCAGCTAGAGCTTAAAAATCAAAAGATGGAAGAACCATAGCTTGAACTTGGTGCTTCCAACAGTGGGAGAGTGTGCTTGCCCCTTTACTTGAGTTCAAGAACCAGACCCCAAGAGTGCTTCGAAAAGCTCGTGGAGCCTTAGGAAGCACTTTGGTTCCTCTCACCAAGAAGATAGACAATTGTTACAGATCAATATTATGACTTGGCATGAGAAGCTTGTGGCATGGGAGCTGAGCCTTCATGAGTTTAGCATTAGAGAGAGAGAGAGAGAGAGAGAGAGAACTTGGATTTCCTATGGAAACAAAGGTTCAGAGCAAGGGGGAGAGAGAAATTTGGGGGGGATTTTGACTAAGGAAGAGAGGGAGAGATGGAAATAGAGAATGGGGTGTCTTGAGTAAATTTCTAGCAGCTTGATGAAGCTTGGTTGCGCTCTAGGATCGTGTGTCTACTTGGTAGAAGGTGACTCCTTTTATAGGTGCTGGAACCCTCAATTTTATCAAGCCACCCTCTCCCTTTTCCTTCACTTTCTTCCATTCAATCTTTTTTGGTGAAACTTCCCCAGCCTAAGCGCATAGGCATGAAGCTTTTTGGGGTTCCAAGGTCCTCACGCAGTTGGACTTCTTCATGTGGGTGAGGCGCCACCCACTTTTCTCTCTAGTTTTCCTATTTGAGCTTGCAGAAGAAAGAAACATAAGTAGGGGCGTTAGTCTAATGGGTATTCCTCATGCGCATATGAATTTCCTTTGGTTTTTACAGTGGCTTACCATATGACTTGGTTCTAAGGCTTTTGACAACACTAGATATGATGCTAGATATATAATAAGGTGCTGGGCTGGGCTTTTTTTCTAAGGTATTGGGTCATTGGCATTCTATTTCCAGTGGCTTGTGAGTTTGGTTTCGTCAAGCTGCTTGAAGTAGCTCATTTGCTTTGTTTTTGACAAGGTGTTGGATGTCTTAGCTGATGTAGGATTTTTCTAAGTGTTGCATACCATTGGATATTCTCCTAAGGTATTGGGTCACTTATCTCTCGCTCATGCTTACCCATATGTTTGGGCTCAAGAATTGGGCTTGAGTTTTGGTGCTCCCAAGCAACCCAAAACTTCAATTCCTTGAACCTTAAATGGGCCTTATGAATACTCGTAACCATCCATACCACAACCTGCTCATCAAGCCTCAGGCTTCATGTGGCTTCGGCCCACTTAAGCTTGTAACGTGGCTTGGTGCCAAAATAAAGGTTTTTCGCTTGGCGTTGCACATTGCTTGGCATGTTTGTGCTCGAGATTTCCCATATTGCAGTGGGCTATAGCCGAGCTAAACGGTGCTTGACAGGATAGTAAACGCAGGTTCATAGAACCAGTACATTTTACAGGCTCATTACGGCCTCTCTGCATGGCGGATTGCTTGTTTGCTTGGCGTGGCATGTGGACCATAACTTGCGTAAGCGCATATGAAAAATTCTTGCATACCCAAGTCAACCTTCTTTCTCGGTTAAGTGTTGTATTGGGCTAGAAATATATTTGGGCCCAGCCTTGGATTTTTTGGGCCTCAATACACCAGTATACTTCTTTTGCTATATTATTTGTAAGTACATGGTCTCATTGTTCTCTTTCTTTTTTGCAAAGGTTCCATTGTTTTCTCTTGTATATTTGTGAGTGTGAGATTGCATGTATTTGGGACTTAGGGTTTCTTCTATTATGATTAAACCCTAAACTCTTTGATTGTACTGGATTACTCTACCGTTTTCAAACTGGATGTAGACTAGAAAGCCTAATAAGAAAATCTCAGTGTTTTTGGTGATTGTTTTGGTTTGTTCCTTTATCTCCAGCTTGTCTTTGTTTGCACTTATGATACCATTGGTTACCAAAGTTCAGTTGGATTTATATCACATGTAGGAATGGTAAAATTGAAATTAAGGGTGGGAATTAATCAAGCTGAACTGATGAAACCGGTTGAACCAAATCGTAATTACTGGTTTGGTTTGGTTTTGACTAAGAAAAAGCCAAATAGTTTAAAAACATAACTGGACCGTATATGGTTTGGTTTGGTTTGATTTTGAGCTTTTGTAAACTAGCCTAAACCAAACCGGACCGTTTATGTGTATATTTATTTATTTATATTAAATTTTACATTTGTAATACTCTAATTAGGTAATAAATATATATGGATATTTGAATTGAGCTATATTAGTTATTGAAGTTTGAAGTTTTATAGTATGTTGAGCTTAAGATGGTTTTGTATTCTAGAAAATGATTTAAGCATGGAGCAAGTTGTGAATCTATGGTTTGTAATTTGGCTAATACAATTTAAAAATGCAAAACAAAAGAGAATTGGGCTTAGGCCCAAACCGACCGAACCAAACCATCTTAAATTGGTTTGGTTTAGTTCGGTTTTTTTCATAATTTTTGTCAAAACCAAACTGAACCAAACCATTATAGTTTAGCTGTGGTTTTAAGGTGAAACTGATCCAATCTGAACCATGCCCACCCTCAATTGAAATTGTGGAAAACCAAGTCGATGTAACAAAATTAATAACTCCTGTATTTGGTATTGTCATATAAAATTTTCCAAAGTTAATCAACTTATTTGTTCTTATTGCAAAAAAATGCATATATCCTTGAAAATTATGAAAATTATATATAAAAATGGGAAGTTTCATTGGGGCATTCCATGACAAACAAAAATACAACTAATTATTATTCAATAGGAAGTTTATACATAAACAAACTCATGATCAACAAATAGCAACAAGTACAATTGATTAAGCAAGTGCATATATTCAAATAAATTTGAACAGGGGTGGCATTTTAGATTGAAAAACCGCAAAAACCAATCGACAATTTACCGCAATGAAACCGCAATCGCGGGAAACCGAACCACATTTGCGGTATGAAGAACCGAACCGCATTTGCGGTTGCGGTTGCGGTATTTGATTTTCAAAACTTGCAGTTACCGCAAACCGCGACTATATTTTTTTAAAAAAAATTATACAAGGAAATGGAACATATGACAACTTGTAAGTAATTAGTTTATTTATGCTCATGTTATTTATGCTTCTTCTTATAATAAAATGTACTAAACTTATGTTGTTTTATTTGTAGATAGCATTGGTGCTCAAACAACACAACGGGGTCCTTCAAATCCACTCACCACCACCAACACTTGAGTTTGTAACATTGGTGCATTGCATTTTCCTTTTAGTTTGTAACTTTAATTAACTTTGAATTGAATTTTTCCTTTGGGTTGTAACTTTAATTCATTTTGCATTGCATTTTCCTTTTGGTTTGTAACTGTAAAGGATTTGGAATTGGAATGCTTGAGAAGTTGAGGTTGTGAATGCTTGAAAAGTTTAACTTTAATTGGAATGCTTGGAATTGTAACTTTAATTTTCTTTAGGTTGTGAATGCTTGAGAAGTGGAGGAGGTTGTGAATTTATATATGCTTGAGAAGTTGAGGTTGTGAATGCTTGAAAAGTTTAACTTTAATTGGAATGCTTGGAATTGTAACTTTAATTTTCTTTAGGTTGTGAATGCTTGAGAAGTGGAGGAGGTTGTGAATTTATATATGCTTGAGAAGTTGAGGTTGTGAATTTATATTTTTGGGTTAAGGTATGCTTGAACTCAAAAGGCTTCAAAAGAAGTATCAAAATTAGGCCTAAAATGTGGAAGATTGGATTTTTATGACACAAAAAGAACTTGCGGTTTTAAACCGCTAATTCACGGTAACTAAACCACAAAAAGCAGTCGGTTTGCGGTTTCAAAAATCACCATACCGCAAATAGTCGGTCGGTTTGCGGTTTGGGCAAAAATTTGCTGTTACCGAACCGCAACCACCCCTAAAATTGAATGTTCTGCTGTCTCTTTATCCTTCCATAATTAAGCATGTGTACATATTCAAATGAGTGATGCTATTTGTACCATATTTGCTGACCACATATTGCTAACCACTGTTGTAATAAAGGTGAATTCCACATATATTAGTGGGACCCACCACTATTAGAGACACGATCAGCAAAATCGTCAATCAAATGTGATGCAAATAGTATTATTGCTTACGTGGGCATGTTTTTGTGATTAAGGGCACTTAGGCTTGTTTCCATGTGTCTTGAGTTTTGCATAACATGGGCATGCTTTCTTGTTCCCATAGGTGCCTGGTGGAACGCAGTGGCATCTCTCGCAACAAGATTTGCATGCTCGCTTGCATATCTTCTTTCTTGATGTCTTCCTGCATCTCCTCGAGCATTCATAGTTGCAATCTAAATCAACCCAGAAAATAAGATTAAGACATATAACTTATGATCAAGTACTGTAATTGTCGTTTTAATTGTAAAATTTGTTTCTAATTAGTATAGATAAAATTCTTTGGAGATTTTTTCCTAATAAGCTTGGCATCGCCTGCTACATTACAAAAAGAAAAGTAGTCGTACGTTCTTTCGTATTCAAGATTAGATTAGATGGTGATCGTCCGAAGAGTTAAGAGCTTCTTTTTTTCTGCGATAAGGGCGACTGAAATCTGAAGAACATGTCATTAATTGATGTAGAAATTATAACATGACAGTTGCTTATGGCTGATTATAAATAAATGAAAATTTCAAAGTGGATCAAGATATAAACAAATAAACTGCCCGCATTAGTTAAGCACCTAGAATTATTGTAAGCTAGCTAGCTTGAGGACTTATAATGAAGAATATACAATATATGCCCTTATCGCAGAAAAAAGACTAGAAAGATTATAAAACATATACATTCCAAATTACATTTTAGTTTCCTTTATAATTTTGGCAATTAAAAGCTTAAACTAACCTCGCAATTACGAGAAATTATAGCCATGTGGTATAACCTGTACATGTTGCAACATTATCTAGTGTTAAACAACTTACTGATTTTGGGAAGATGATGAGCCTTCTTACTAAGAGCTACCACTGCATAATTTCCTTCCTCCATCTGAATTCCAAAAGGTAAACAAATGAGAGCTCGAGCTCATTATCACGTTTTCTCTTACATTGAAAATTAATGCTTTCAATTTCTCTAGATCTATAAAGTATAATCTTTAAAAAAATTAATAAAGGAAAAGATTATGTCACGATTGGCAGCAAGGGAAACTGGAAATCAGTTACACAAAAGTATTCTTTATTTATTTGCTTGTTCGAACCAATTAACTCTTAGACCAATTGTATTTATGTTCTCGACGTTGTTGGAAGAGGTCTCAAATTCAAAACCGTCACTAAATTTAAAAAAAAATATTGCTTGTTTGAATCCTAAATGTGCGTATTATCTTCTCAATATGTAGAGACCCATAATCTTCAAATTAAGAACGAAATTAAGGAAAAGAAGACCTACATTTGTGGTAGAATTTGCAGCATCACTGAATGATGAAACCTCTGCAAAAGCCTGCCAAGAATATTAGTATTAGACATCAGAGTATGCAGTACAAATTAATAATTAATTAAGCTTACTTTGCTACATGATTAACCAATTTAATTAATCCCAACGTTATCATGCACGCATCAACTTTGTTGCAATGTACGCACCTGCAGGAGAAGAACGGTGATAAGAAAAATGGAGAAGAGCTTCATCTTGTGAAGTGTTCAGTTTGTGCCTAACGATGAGGTTCAAAGAAGAGGGAGGTATTTTATAGACTAGTTTTGGGTTAAATTAAAATTATTTATTTATTTTTTTCATCTTGACATTTATCTTCTTAGATTCACGGGCAATATTGAGGCAAATTCACAGGCATGCAGTTGAGAGTGCTCAGCTGGTAGCTAGCTAGCTGCATGTTTTGCCACAGTAAAAAGACCCTCCTTATTTTTGGAACCATCTTTCTCTTTATTGTTGTTGCTTTTACTCGTGTCTGTGTGTGATCACAGCTGTTGATTCTTTGGCCTGTTATGAGAGAGAGAGAGAGAGAGAGAGAGAGAGAGAGAGAGAGATGATCCCCCCCACCACCTGGGCATATTCTCTTGTGGCTTGGCTTCAAAATAACCAAAGCTCATGGAGAAATCAAAACGAAAATTGATATCAATGGAGAATGGAAAAAAGAAAAGATATATTTTAAACTGGATTAGAGAACAGCACGTACAAACTTAGAACACTAATCTAAAGAAGTCATAAATTTTTTTTTTCAAGAAATCTGGATTTATGACATGCTTATATTTTGTTTCTTGTTTTCTTTTTAATTTTGGAATAAATAGTTTTTAGGAAATTATTTTCTAGATTAGATTTATTTTTATAAAGTTTAAGATTTTAACATTTTTTGTTGTCAATTAAGTTTTATGAATTTTGGAACAATTAGAGTTTCCTAATATTTTAGGTTTTCATGATTTCTCTATTTACGCCAACTTATGTCGTAGTCGCCAATATATCATGTTCGCAATAAAATTTAGAGAATTTCACTATTTTATGTGGATTTTGGAAAACTAATGAATTCCAATTTATGCTCTTGAATCTAGATGCTTATTACGAATTCGTTTCTTGATGGGTTCGTTGGTATCACACAAGATTGTCATTGAAAGTAAGGGCATACTTTTAGGGACGGATTCAAGATTTCGAAATAAGGTGGGCTAGATTTACCTTATGGATAGACTTTAAACTTTGGGCTGGGTTAAACATAAAAATTTATATGATGGGTCTGCTAGGTAGAAAAAGGAAATATGCGAAATGGGGAAATAGAAAATAAGTCAATATTCGTTCATATCTACAAAATAGAGTAATCTGAGGTTTAAATACAATCTCTGCTTGCTGAGGTGTCTCAAAGCAGTAAAAATGAAATAGAAAAAAATAACGTCTCAACATAACAACTAGTGGTAAATAGCTAGAATAAATGTAAATGGTATTTGTAGATTAAATAGGCTTTGAAATATGTATGATGATTCCCGATGACGAATATTGAAAATACATATGCGTGAATGTAATTAGTTCTTCCGGTTAGGTGGGGTGATTAAGTCCTTGACAGTTTAAGGTTCTTGAAGATCAGTAGGTTCTAGGAATGAATTTGAAACTTGCCAAGCATTATAGTGTACATTCTTGTGTTTTGAGAAAAAGAGTATGTTATATCCAAAATATAAGTTGTACGTTAAGTGATCGGATTAAAAAGATAATGTGATCGGATTCAGGATACAGATGGAGGATTTTGGGGATATAATGATTTAGAGGAAAAATAATGCTTGTGGAATTGGGAGTTTGAAATGAGAACCAGACAACTCAATTCGTACGAGGAGTGTAGTACTTAAATTCAAGGACGAATTTTCTTTTAAGGAGGGTAGGATGTAATACCCCGAAAAATTCAAGATGGATTTTCATATTTTGGTGAAAAATAATCTAATGGTGGAGAATGATTATGGATCTTTGTTGAGGCCCAAAAAATCCAAGGTTGGACTCAAATAAATTCCCGGCCCAAGACAATATATTATTAGGGAAAAGACTCGATTTGAAAAATATAGAAGTCTGTCATGCACGAGCCATATCCCACATGCCGCACCAAAAAGAAACCTATCATGATGGGAGCCGAGATTAAAATTGTAAGCATGCGTTTAGCATTGCAAATTCATACCAATTATCCTATCAAACCGTTGTACTTAAAAAGCACGCCAAGCGACATGCCATGCCAATCGGGAAATTATTATCCCACAACAAGCTTAAGTGGGCCCAAGCCACTCGGATGCCCGGGGCTTGCTTGAGTGGGTTGTGGTATGGATGGTAACAAATCGTCATGGGACCCATTGATGAGTCAAGAAATGGAAGTCTCGGGTTGCTTGGGGGCCTCGGGACTCAGGCCCATTTCTTAGGCCCAAATGTGGGTAAGCACAAGAGGAGAGATAGCCCATTACCTCAACTAGGGTAGCCCAACCAAAATGACCCATTATTTTAGGTATCCCATAAAAGCCCAAATACTTGGTAAATTCAGCCCACTCATTAAATAGCTTGGTTTGCTATGTTAAAAAGGCCCAACTATTTGAATAAAGGGAAGTCAAAGCCTCCAGCACTTGGCTGAAACAAAGGACCACGAGGAGAACGAAGGCTCACATGTGAGGGGCTGCCGGGAGAACGAGTCCCAAGTGCAAGCATTCAAGAAACCGATGGGTATTGGCACGCAAGGGAGGACGCTACTTCTTAAACCAGCGGGCGCACCCATTTTCCTTTCCCTCATCAGATTTAGCTATGAAAAAAGGAGGAAAGAAGAGGAAGAAGATGAGTGAAAATAGAAGCCCCCCCTCTGAGGCAGCCGCCGGAAGAAGTCTGGAGCTCCCAAAAATCTCTGATTTTGGAGGATTGGGCAGAACTGACCTTGCCACCATGAAGTAAGTCAAGAAAGAGGAGAAGAAAGAAAGAGGAAAGCTTAGCTAGATGGGGAAGAGACCATTAGGGTTTCTTGGAGAAGAACAAACCTCAGCAACTATAAATAGGGCATCTTCTACCCAACACAACACAACACACAACCTTCAGAGAGCAAGCTTCCTCTCTCACTCAGCAATTTTCGTGCAATTCTTGCCAACTTTCCTCTATCTCCCTAATCTTGGCTTCCAACAAAGACTCTGTCAGAGTCTCCGCCAAGCTGCCGGAAGCTACGAAAATCACCCAAAACTCTTCACTAAGCCTCCTTAGAACCCCTCTTCCCTTCCATTAGAGCCTCTGCCCCTTATAGGAACCCATTACTCTTTCTCCCACGAAGTGCTAAACCCATGATAATTTTGCTCCCATGCCACATGCCTCTCATGCCAAGCCCCAAAGTTTGTCTGCAAGCATGAAGAAGTTATTCGTAAGCTGCTGCTGTTCTGATTGGTGAAGGTAATCAAAATACTTCCTAAGGCCTTGCTACCCTTTCGAAGCATTTTGGGGCTTAATTTTTGGACTCAGACAAAGGGGACAATTTCAGAAGCCCACTTGCTGCCAGGAAGAAAAAGACCCCTACAATCTTTTATCAAGTGATTTTGGATTGAGATTATTAAATTAAGTGTGTTTAATTTCAAGTTAGACAAACATGACCAAAATACCCCTATATGTGGATAACTACCAAAACACCCTTGTAGGCAAAGAAAAAAGTGAAACTTGGAGAACATCAAACCACCCTCCTCTCATTCTTCCCCCTTTGCCTCAAGCTTTCATACCTACCATTTATGAAAGGATGAGTCACCTAGCCTAATTAAGATTCTTAAATCATGAAATTATTCTCTTCCTTCCCATTCATTGTATCATCACTCTCTTCTAACTTGATGACTCACCTAGCCTAAGGCTATTCAATCATGAATTTACTCTTATCCTCATCATTCATTGTATCATCCCTTTCTTCCTCGTTCACCTTAGTTTAATTCTTATTCTTCTTTTGTTCCCCTTCAAAATCCAAAATTCGTCACTTCCTTGGAGCAGCCGAGAACTCAAATTTCGGAAGCTCAAATGAGAAAACTTTCCTCATAAAAGTTGTTCATTTACGTGATTCCTATAACATAATCAAATTTCAGCTCAGTCCGACTAGTATAGGCTCTGAAACATTGGTATGATCACAATAAGTTTACCATTTCCTGATTTCACAGCAGCATGCTCGGTTTCAATATGTTTCTGTGATTTACTATACTCAAATGACTTTGGTTCCTTCATCAAAGTTGTTTGAAATGCTGTCTATTATAACATATCAAAATGTTAGATTGATCGGACTTCTATAGCCACCTTGGGAACGTTTAGAGTGGAACTGTTTATAGTCTTCGACCTTAGTTCCTTCCCTCGTTTTCAGTCCAAAACACTCATTTCAAAAGCTCAAAACACTATGGTTTCTTCATGATAGTTACTCCAAATTCTCCTCTTTATAACATATCCAAAGATCATCCAAACGCAACTGTTATAACTCTCTGAAAATTGGTATGAACAAAACTTGTTCAATTGATTATGTTGAATTTCTTGTTATAGATGTGTACTTTCTCTCAAATGGCTTGTTCCTTATCATTCAATTGCTAAAATTAGCCACTATCATCTCAAGTAAAGGATTCTTTGAAGGCATGAAGCTCATTTTTTTATTGTCTCTTTGAGTACTAGTTATAAACCAAGTGTTGGTTAGAATGCCTCAAGGATATATATATCTTTCGAAGTGTGTTTTTGTGAAGTTCTAGATTATTTCGATGTGATTTTGTTCCAATTTCATTATGGGATTTTGTTACATCAAAATGAATATCTCAAGGGTTATTTCAAAGTTGGTTTTGTGCCATTTGAATTTAAATTGATTTTTGTGAAATTTCAAAGTAGAGACTATCATGCTAGAATTGTTTTGATTCTGCTGCATACCCTATTTTGAATACGTGTTTGAAAAATTCCTGAACTTGGATTTTCATGAAATTTTAGTATGTTTTACTTTCTCGTATTTTCTTCCAATCTGGAAAGTTTTATCCAGTTTGGTTGTAAATTGTAATTTTGGTGATTTTTCAAAATAAAGTGTACAAACCAAAAAAAAAGAACGTTTTGCATCCTAGTATGTTTCGGTTTCTATTTTGACATGTTTCCTTAACCCTATTTTTTATTACATTTTGACATTTTTAATGTTTCTGTGTCTAGTTGTGATCTGGAAAGTTTTACATTATTTTGATTTAAACTCAATATTTAGTGAATTTTCAAAGTTAACGTGTTCCAACCCAAATGGTTAGCAAAACTGAAGTTTTTGTTTTAAATTTATGTTTTAAATTTTTTGTATAAGTCTAGAGCTGAACCACCTGATTTTAAACATCCCAAAGAGTAGAACTATTATAGGAGGGGAATATATTAGTTTTTCCTTGATGCTTGGTTCTATGCTTGCTTGGACGTGAGGTTAAGGGAGTAACGATCGGATCAAACAACTTGTCAAGTGTATTATGGGGCTCTAGGTCTACGTGCGGCAGTAGGACACTTAAACGTGTTTCCTTATTTCCAATGAATTTTAATCAGTAAATTATCTTAATTAGGTGTTTTACTCTGCGTACTTTCGAGGACGAACCCGCACAACGTTAAGCTAGCTGGACTTGAGGTAGGGTTTCCTGATTTCCAGATGATTGGGTTATGTCACTTTTAATCTTGGTGCCTATATATAGTACTATAAAAATGAATATTATTGTTGCGTTGCTCGGTGAATATTATTTGATGTTATGCGAATGTTATTATTGATGTTTCTATGTGGATATAATTTGACATTGGGTGAATATTATTATTCATGTGCTTAAATCTGAAATATTATTGTTATTATTTGTGTTATTATTCAGCAGAGATAAATGATGCTTGTGCTGCATTACATATGCATCGTAAAGACAGTGGTGTTTGGGGTGTGTGTGTGTGTCGTTTGAGGTATATCTAAGGGGTGGGAGAAGGCCTTAGATATATCTGAGTAAAAAAAATGTGAAATATATTGAGGTGACGGGAGCAGGGCTTGAATATATTGAGGTGATGGGAGCAGGGCCTCTAATGAAAAGTGAAAGTTGAGAAATTCGTAAACAAAAGAAAAATGGGTTAAGGGACGGATGGGCGCTAATTCATATTTTAAGGTATTCGGAGCCACAGTGGTAAAATGCATGGTATGGGACATGTGGGCTTGTTGCCCTAAGGTATGAATTAGTGGGATTATAAGGGAGTGAGTTCATGGCATCACCGCATATGCAAATTTTTTTTTTTTCTGGTATGGTTGCATAATTTCTATATCTTGTGTTGTTTGATGCATGACACTTTGATTAACTGTGATAGTTGACCTTGAGGGGTTTGACGGTACTCTACTGGGCATTAGAATGCTTATACCCTAATAGATTGTGCAAGATTCAAGGCGAAGTATGAGGAAGCAGGTTTCAACCAAGCTACTAGGCTTTTGTTGTTGATTTATGTAATTAATATTTGTAAATAGTCAACTGTTTGTTAAAGATCTTAGTGTGTAGTTAACTACAAGCTACTACGACTCTGATTTTGTGATGTTAAGTAAATTTGTATTATTTTGTGGCTTTATTTCTCATCATATCATGGTTGTAGGATTTTATTCTTATGACTATGGTATGACTCACACCATGATTCGAGAATATTTCTTGTTTTCGAATCGGGTCATGACACAGGTCAACAATTTGACCTTTTGAATTTGACCTTGACTTTGACTTTGACTTTGGCTTTGACCAAGCCACAAAATCATTTATTCTCTTTTTAATTCTCGATCCATACCTTTTCGATGTGCGATCTTATAGGTTTTTATTAGCAAGGCCGTGGGTGAGAATGAGTTCTTCTAAATCGAATGTAAATTTTATCCCACTATACAATTCTCCCTGTAATTAGTCCTTACATGGCTTCCACAACCCATGAGTGACACCTAACAATATATCATGGCTACCCAAAGTAAATAGAATTCATTTAGAGAACCTAGTCAGTTGTGATTATAATGCAATTCAGTCTTTCTCTAACACAATACTCTATGTCATGTTGTTGGGATATGGTTAACTTGTGTCAAATCCCTAACATGACATCTCTAGGTTATGTGATTCACTTGGATGCAATTGCAAACGTTTTTGTTTCAATTCCTATCATATACTTTGGCCAAAGATTCAACGAATCACATTTTTAGAGTATTCTCTCTTCCTACTAAGAGTAGAGATTCCTTGTTGTACATTTACATGCCTTTGTTCAAATGCTAAGTATCCCGAGGAACACCTTTAAGTCACATCCTTTTGATATGATTGTATAGTGCTTACAAAGACAAACAACTCATTCACAAGACAACCATGATGTCTCGGGTCTAAGGACTAATTTACATTATCAAAACTTAGAATTCTTTGTTCGACACTTATGAATGAGACTTGCATACAATAATTCTTGAGTTGATCACGTTCAGTGAACTCCATCTCTATAGATTACCTGCACACCTATCTTAGTGTCCCTACACGAATGACTTGAGACTAGTCATCCTCCCATTTGAGCAAACATAGTATGCACGGTTCACCATTGTCCAATTGGTGATCCTGGGAACCTTTTAGGATACAATATTCTTATGATGGAAAGGTCTCATAATCAAACCTTTTTAGACTGCTTTCCATTTATATCTTAAAGTAACATTCACGCCCATTTGATTATATTAATTGTATGATATCCTTTGAATATTCCATTTTATATTGGCTTCTAGGGCATATATCTAACAGTCTCCCACTCGCAATTCATGTGGTTCATGTTGATGTTGTCTATGGTGTCAGTGTTGTTGTTCAACCTCCTCAGCTCTAAGCCTGGAATCTTCTCTTTCGATGTGAGATGGTGAGTGTCTTCCTTCACACTCCCCGTGTGGTAACCTCGTGGGCCTAACCTCAAGTGAATGCTTCTCTGTAGGCCCAGGCGGGCATGAATATCATATTGTGCTCCCAATCTTGAACGGATACTCGTCCTACTTTGGTCACGACTCGAGGATGTTTGGGATTTGCCTGCGTGTTGCTCAACACATTCATGTCCTCCTTCTTGCTTGCTGGTTCCCGCATGATCTCCTTGGGACCTCTTGAGACGTCTGCTGGTGCGCTCGTCCATCCTTCTCTCTTCACCAACATGGCGGCAGCAGCGAGATTGCCCTAGAAGCCAATATAAAAATGGAATATTGTAATGATATAATATAATTAATATAATCAAAGGAGCACGAATGTTACTCTAAGATACATAATGTACGTAAAGTAACAAGTCCATGGATAAAGATATGAATGGAAAGCAGTCTAAAGAAGTTAGATTCACAAGACCTTTCCATCATAGTAATATCGAATCCTAAACTGTTCTGCTCAAAAGATCATTGGACAATGGTAATCCACAAAGACTGGTACACATTATGTCTGCTCAATTGGGAGGATGACTAGTCTTAAGTCATTCGTGTAGAGACACTAAGATAGGTGTGTAGGTGCTCTATAGAGATGGAATTCACTGAACACAATCAACTCAAGAATTATTGTATGGAAGTCTTACTCACAAGTGTCAACAAAGAAATCTAAGTTATGATAATGCAAATTAGTCCTTAGACCTGAGACATCACGGTTGTCTTGTGTATGAGTTGTTTATCTTCGAGAGCACCATACAGTCGTATTAGAAGGTGTTCCTCATGATACTGAACATATGCACAAAAGCATGTGAATGTACAACAAGGAATCTCTACTCTTAGTAAGAAGAGAGAATACACTAAAGATATGATTTGTTGAATCTTTGGTCAAAGTACAGGATGAGAATTGAAACAAGAACATTTTCAATTACATCCAAATGAATCATATAACCTAAAGATGTCATATTAGGGATTTGACACTTGTTAACCATATACCAACAACACAACACAAAGTATTGTAATAGAGAAGGACCGAATTGCATTGTAATCACAAACTGACTAGGTTCTCAAAATGAATTCTATTTAGCTGAGGTAGCCATGACATACTGCTAGATGTCACTCATGATTTGTGGAAGCCCTGTAAGGACTAATTACAATTAGAGTCTTCGTCAATAGGGAGATTTGTATATAGGGATACAATTCACATTTAGTTTAAAAGTAATCATTCTTACCCATAACCTCGTTGATTAGAACCTATAAGATCACACACCGAAACTGTATGGATCGAGAATTTAAAAGAGAATAAATGATTTTGCGGCTTTGTGAAAGTCAAAATCAATGTCAATGTCAATGTCAATGTCAGAACTCAAAATCAAAGGTCAAACTGTTGACCTGAGACTTGACGCGGTCAACACAAGGTTGATTAGGACCAATGCTTATTAGACAAGTTAGTGATTTAATTAGTTAAGTCATTAAATCAATTAAACTAATTAGATTAACTTAATGAATTAATTAAAGTTATGAAACTTTAGTTTTGGTCCTACCTACATGACTTAAACATTTAAAGGAAAATGGACCTTATATACTTAGGCAAAGTGTGACACATTATAAGATTAATGTGGTAGACCAAAGTAGCCCAAAAAGGCCAAGAAAGAGGAGGGTGTGGCACAGGGGTTTTTTTTTTTTGTGGCACGTGTGTGACAATATGTCTCTATATAATCATAGTCATAGCACAACACCTCCTTAGGGTTTCAAGTTAGGCATTTTGGAAGAGAGGAAAACATCAAGCTTCCTCCCTAGTCTCCCTTGGCCGGCCACCATAGAGAAGAAAAGACTGGCACCCAATTTTCTTCTCTTGGTTCCTTATTCTCTCATTCTCATTTTACCTTGGTGAAGATACTTTGGAGAGGCATAACCTCATTGTGCCTATTTGGAGCACAAAGTGGAGAATCAACAACTAAGGGATCATTCCCTCTACTTGAATATCATTCTTGGATTCAAGATATGCTCCAAAGGTAACCTCACTTTCTACCTTAATATGTGATATTAGTGTCAATGGTGCAAACTTTCATAAGCCTATAAAAATTAGGACCTAAGTTGAGACTTGCATGAATCTCTAGCTAATTTCTTGCTTCCACTTTATTTGATTTCATATTTGATATGTATAGGCTAGATGATTTGTTCTCTCAAAGCTCCATGGAATTTTAGAAATCCTTACACCTAATTTTCCCTTCATCTACCTCACCACACCAAAATGGACTAAATATGAAGAGAAATCAACCTAGAGAACTTAGGTGTTAGTCTTTCTCTAGGTTGGACCAATTTTTGGCTAAGGAAGATATTAGGGAGGATGTCTCTCCTACACATCTAAGCTCAAAATGAAATGCCAAAAACCCTAACTAGGTTTTGAATCAAGTTTAGCTTATATAGGAAAAAGCAAAACAAGAGAGAGAGAGAGAGAGAGAGAGAGAGAGAGAGAGAGAGAGAGAGAGAGAGAGAGAGAGAGAGAGAGAGAGAGAGGTATGTGCTGTCATTCAACATTTATCTTTCGGCTCATTTGGCTTTTGGGTATTTTTTCTTTTCTTTTAAATCATATTTAAAGCCCAATCCAATTTCTTATGTCAAAATTAATTCCATAATTAACTTTTAATTATGAATTATGATTTAACCTTTAAATCACTATGATAGTCTTACTAATTTGACTTGGTCAAAATATTTGTCTTGATCAATTGCTCCAGTCAAACATGTTGACTTTGACCTTTGACTTTTGACTCTTAATTTCTTTTCTCTTCATTCGTTTCTCTAATCACATTTCTTGGTGTGGGATTCATAGGTTCCTTTTAGCAAGATAGTGGTTACTCTCAACTTCTCCTAGTTGACTATTTAATTCTTCCTATTTGTGAAGGTCAATTAGGATTGAACCTTTTAGGACTTCCACAAACCATGGTTGACGCCTAGCAGCTTGTCATGGTTATCCGAGCCAAATAGGTGTAGGGAAGAACCTATTCAAATTGGAATGACCGTGCAATTGAATCCTTCTCTTATACAATACTCCTTATTCACATTATTAGATATTGGAATCTCATGTCAAATATCTTAATGTGAATTATCCTTTTTATATGATTATCCTAATAAGATTTGATGATTTCTTCTTTCAAGTCTTATCTACTAATTTGCGCAAAGATTTGATCAAACATATCTATTAGAGTGTTCTCTCTCTTTTACTAGGAGTAAAGATCCCTTGTTGTACATTCACTTGTCTCCATGACTTTATTGAGAGTCCTGATAAAAACCTTTAAGACATGTGTTCTTCAACACGACAATATGGTGATCTCAAAGACAAATAACATAGCCACAAGACATCTATGATGTCTCGGGTTTAATGATTAGTTTGCATCATTGCAATCTATGAGTTCTAGTTTGACATGTGAGTAAAACTTCCATACTAGAACTCATGTATTTGATTGCATTTAGTTGTTCTCCTTCAAGCACCTACTTACATATGTTGGTGTCGTCACACTCAATGACTTGAGACCTTGTCATTCTCTACATATAGAGAAGATAGTGCGTGTACTGATCTTGGCAGAATGTCAATGCCCAATTGATACTTTTATGATTAGGAACATATTTAGGATTAGGGATCATGATAAGTCTCGATGTATGCAATCTCATTACATAGTTCTCATGTCCACTTATTATATATTCCTAGGACTGTAGTTGTTTAGTATTTCATAAGTTAACGCAATCATGAATTTAAAACAACTGGTCTTGCCCATAAATAACTTAATAAGTCATTACATAACATGTCATTAATACTGACTATTACATAATTAGTTGGCTTTAAGGGCATATTTCTAACAAGTTTTTCTCTACAGGGAGAGAGGGAGGCGCAATGCCGAAAGAGAGTGAGAGGGGCGGCGCGGAACCGGGTGAGAGAGAGAGAGAGAGGTGTGAGCCTTGTGTTTTTGCTAGGGTTTTCAAAATTACCTCATGTGTGGTGTGATGCTATCTTTATATAGACTCTCCATCTTTATAGGATTTGTGGAGAATACTTCCCTATTGATGGGAATTTTTTTTTTTCCATAAATAAGGATAAATGAAGGAGATCTAGTGGAAATTGAATCCTTGATTTATGGAGATATTACTATCTTAAATCATGATAATTGACTAATTAATTAGCACAATTATTTGACCTAAGGAATATTCCATCTTCCACGTGTCACTTTCTGATTGGTTGCCAAAATTCCAAGTTCCCACAATGGGGAGAGAGAAAAAGACGAGGAGAGAGATGGTTCGCAGAGTATGGCTGGGGGACTATTGGGGTGGATGTGGGTGGGGAATGGGGCGGGGGAGGTTGCGGAGTTGGGTTGGGATGGGGGTGGGGGAGGATATAGTGGCGGGTGGGGTTTGGGTAATCTGGGTTTCTTTTATTCTTAGTTTGGTTTTTGGGTTTTGGTTACTTTTTTGGTTACCTTTGTTTTTGGACCGAAATGCCCCTCAACAACTAGCAGCAGTTACTTTATTTTGACATAAATTAGAATTTGTTCTTGTATTGCTTTAATTGAAAACGACATGGACAAAATTAATCAAATTGAAATGATAGGGACCAAAATGGTAAAAGTGGCAAACTACAAGCACCAAAAACGACTTTTTGCCAAAAATAAATCAAAATGGGTCTTGGCAGCCCAAATGGGTATTTAAGGGGGATGAATTGCCCCATATTAATCCACCTCCAGCCATATTTGCCCCATAGTAAAACTGAGGCCCAAACACTTCGACATATAGCTTTAACCTTGTCCTGAGACTTAGACATGGGTTGGATTATTAGGAGGATGAATTCATCAGCTTACATAAATACATACATGTATTTCTTTTCTCTTTTTAAAAAAAAAAGAAAAAAGAAAAAAGAAAAAGATTGATCCATCAACTTATCAAGAATTTGCTGATGAGACCGTGGATCTTCTTGTTACAAGCCAGGAAAGCATCCAAGAAGATGGTGGTTTTGAGCTTCTTGCTCATAATTTTGGGGTATCAATGGCACTTCAAGTAAGCTGTCCAAATTTCTCCAATCTATGTGCTGATCACTGCTATTCATGGTGCTCCTTTGGTCGTCATAGTGTTCAGTGGTTATATTATTGTTCTGCTGCTCATGCACACTTTGTTTGTTGGCCAAACTTGTTGAAATGCTTGGGCTCTCTAGTTGAGGAAGTTCTATGAGTTGGTTGCCCATGAAAATATGGTTTGAAATGAGATGATCTTGCTGATCCAAACCAAAGGATTGATATTGAAAACCTTGGCTCGGGTTCACCATATGCATCTCACTCCCAAAATTTGAAGATGAAGCATGGCTGTTATGTTCTCTGATATAGTAAGCATGCTTCAATGCTTCAAAACCTTGCCTGTGGCTAGGGCTTGGCTTCTTGAATGCCCGGCATACAACCCATCCTTCTTCCTGCGTTGTCACCACCACGCTGGATTAGTGGCTTGATTATAAATTAATTTTCTTAAATAGAGAAATATCTGTATGATATTGTAGTACGATACCATAATATGAGATGACAATATGGTTAAAATTTTCTGCTTTTAGGGAATAGTATCAAAAAATATCTGTTTATATTATAACACGTAGATGAACTATACCACGTCACCATACTCCACTACCACACCAGTCCACTTTCAAGAATAAATATATGTTATTGGTCTTCTTTTCTCTCCTAGTCTTGGAAAAATATTATTAATTAGTGTCTAATACAAGTACTAGTCCATTAGAAATCAAAATTAAATTAGTTACATTATATATTTAGGGGAGTTGATGGGATAGATATTGAACTTGCCTGAGGGGGTGCATGTTCAGATGTTTGGAGGCGATATTCATGCATGATCCAGTCAGTTTTGTTCCCGTTGGGTGCTCGTCCCTTGTAGAACACAAGGGTTTTCCTCATTCCTATAATGTTGTTCTTTGAAAGCACTGCCTTGTCCCTTCCTGTTGCCTTCCAGAATCCGGCAGCCGTGGCTCTATTTGTCCGAGTTCCGGTCGGGTACTTCTTGTCTTTGTGACTGAAGAAATACCACTCATTCTGTTCACTGTAACCTAGCTTGCATCTTGCTGCACCACACCATACATAAGATACATGTAGCTCAGTATCTATATATTTATGAATGCACATATGCATGTATATTTTAGGAAACAAAAAACAGAATACGGCAGAAAAGAAACTGCACTTTTCGCTTATAAAAAATTTATAAAAGAGGAGTACATAATGACTTTTGGAAATATAGTGTCAATAACTCTTTTATTTTTTTCAGTACAAGAACTCTTTTATTTTTTTCAGTACAAGAACTCTTTTATTTATTTTGAGGAAAGCACTTGCAGAAAAATGTGTGGCATGATGCTTACTAAAAAGATGAACATTGACTAATTCAGAGGAAATAAGTGCATTATGTTTTTTTTTTTTTTATAACAGAAATATATCAATGCATCTTTCATATGTATATATGATTCCTTTCTACAAATTGTGTCATACCCTAAATTTAAAATGTAGTATGAACTTATACATACTTAATTAGGTTCATATATATTTAATTTGTGCCATATCCATCGATCGAGGTTAATCGATCGAGGTCAAATATCAAATTTAATTCGATCTTCATGTGTATATATATATATATATACCTTGTATGTCCCATGGTTCAATTTTGTACAGGTCAATGTCAATAATGACGTCTAGATCAATTTGTAGTGAGTTGATCTTTCTTTTCAGGTAGTAACCCACAAGTTCTTCTTCTGTCGGGTGAAATCTAAAGCCTGGTGGAACACAAGACTCCGTGTGATCCATTAACAATCTTCTGGTCTCCGAGCCTGAATATCATGTATGGAAAAAACAGAAAGAGGATGAGAGAGAGAGAGTTATATATAGAACATCTTCATTATGCTTTTGACTCTACGTGTGGTTGAATATATTTTCATCAACATCACATCAAATGACAAATAATGATGTGATATATATTCCTTCCACACACAGCAGCTTGAAGCTTCTTTAATTTGTGGGTTTAGGCCTAACATATCAAAAGACAAGTGAGGAGACAAATATTGACCGTTGGAGGGATATTGAAGTGGAATTCTAAAAGACTACTAGAGTAGCTAAGCTAGCTAGTAATGATGGAAATTTCATCACTTTGTGGGAGTCGTTAGTGGTGTTGCATGTGTTTGTAGCTATGACATTGCCAAAAACAATCATGGCATTTGCAGAGGAAGAGTGTGGAGCCCACCACACAAACGTGGCAGATTATCGAATTAATAGTGGTTTATCCTTATAAGTAAGGATAATTATGTGATTAGGTCGGACTCTCAAGTTAATTCATGGTATGTGTGGTACTTTTTTTTCCTTTATAGTTTGTTGTGATTTTCCTAAGAAGGTTTTAACGAAGCCCCTGTAATCGTGCCGGTCTTTATATACCTTTTATGCTTTATGAAATATGAATGAAATCTTCTTCTAAAAAAGCATAATTAAGTGATTGCTTTTTAATTAGTTGCATATGCATGGAGTAATTAGGTAAAGTATATTGAACACAAAAGTTGGCCGAAAAGCTTGACTTTGCTGGCACAAGCATGTTCTATTTCTTTGAGTGCAGTGCACTCCGGGCCTGCTACCTCCGCCTGCTAGTGCTTAGTTTTAGCGGTGGCTAAGTGCTGGAAATTAAAACATTTCATACACACCCTACGCAATATAGTTATTTCTTCAAGCAAAAAACCAGAAGAACAAAAAAAAAAAAAAGGGAAATTGATATTTCAGCACATAATAATCCAAGAATGAGCTGAGATCAAAAACTCTCGCACACCAGTGGAAGATTCCTGGTGAGATCTAATTAAGTTACGAATATAAGAAGTTATGATCCAATGTTTGATGCATATTTCATCACTCAAAATCAAAATGTGAAATTTTATGATGAGATTCAACATTTGCAATACCTAGAACATATATAATTAAGCTATATATATATATACATGGTATATATATTTTTTTTAAAGAGGAAATATATATCGTAATTGGAAAAAGGCCACATATATATATGTATACATGCTATAGAAGGATTGACATAGATTATCAAAATAACCTAGCTATAAGTAACCCTGTCTGTGTAGGTATAATATATATGATATGTAATATCAAACACAAAAATACTCACAGGAAAATAAATAAATGTATTGCTGCTGTGTGTCTTTGCGCTGGCCAAGGAGAAAATATCAGGAGATTGAAGCTTCTGTTTCTGAGAGATCGAGAGATCGAGATCCAGAGAGAGGTCGATCGAGAGAGAGAGAGAGAGATGGATGGAGGTAGACAGGAAGAATGCAGTGAATATAAATTTTTGTTGAAGAAAAAGAGAGGCTAATAAATGTATTTATATGCATGGAGCATGGAGCTTTAGATGAAAAAAAGATGAGTAGATGAAGAAGAGGGAATTAAGAGAGGATAGAGTGGTAAGGGTATTGATTACATGAGGATTGCGCGTGGGGTGGCAGCTGAGAAAATGAGATGGAAGGTTTATTTGGACGGCGTCACACCAAGTTTTCACGCCACCCCCCGCCCACCGCTATTTTGTTCCCTAAGCTTTTCCATATGTATATCAATTCAATTATAATATATATGTACTTTTAGTGTTTTTTTTTTCTTGTTTTTTTTATAACTAAACTAGGTTTTAAGTTTTAACAACTCCACACTCACGCACTCTATGTCATGCATTTATCATCCACCACAAAATATTAGGAGAGATTCAAATGCATTGTATATTGTTGGATGCGACTATACACAATGTGGTCCAACGATTCGAATTGTCTAGTTTGAAAATAATCTCAAAAAAACAATCAACACAATCAGATTTAACCCTCTCACACAGACATCCATCATTACATTCTCTCTTGAGCATGGCTTGGCTCCTTAAGATTAAGAAGGAGCTCTTGCTTACAACCAATGCGATTTTGACACTCGTCAAATTCCAACAACATTAACAAAGTTTCAGAAAAAAAGAAAATATATATTAAAATAATTTAACACGCGTCAAAACCACATTGGATGTAAGGAGGAACTCCTCCTCAATCTTGAGGAAACCAAGCTTTTTCCTTCTCTCCTCTCACTATCCAGCCTATCTGTTTGGTGTGCCGCCCTTTGCCATTTGGCACCACTCATCTACTGACGCCTATAGGGCCACGTCAGATTTCCAACCTGTCCATATCACAGAACCAATCATTTATCCTTAATTTGTTCGTATATTTATACTTTTTCCCTGCGCAGATGAGTCCCGCCAAAGTCATCCATCACGATCACTTCTCTTTGATCACTAAGGTTTGGTTATATAGATAAAGGCTTAATTAACCTTTTCTTATTCATTAATTTATATATATGGGAACAAGAATAACCTTTCTTATTGATTAACTAGGGTTTAGCTTGGCTAGCTTAATCCGTGAGTCCTTCACGATCAGTCTTCGGTTGATTTAATGTATATAAATTCATAGAACAAGTAAAATAATTAATCTTTTTTCACTGATTCAGATACAAAAAAATTTTGCTAGGCTTTTACAGGTATGGCTTCTTGTATATTTTTAAATTAACATTGTTTTTCTGTTGGAAAAGGCCACCAGGAGGCTCAAATTAAATGCTACACACACAGATGTTCATCTCAATAGATATCTAAATACCAATTTCTAGAGATTTCAACACCATTTGAAGATTTGCTCTATCACTTGTCACTACTAAAAAAAGGCTCAAAAGAGACTGAGTGCTATCAGTCTCTTTTGCCTTCTTTAGGCACTGAAAACAGTGCCTAATGTAATATTAGGGACTGATATATATCAGTGTCTTTTGTAGGGGTCCTCTATTGATATTTTGTCACTGATTATAAACCTCCGTGCCTAATATTTGCAATGGGTCCCACATTTTTATAATACCCAATACACGTTCATGTATTCTATTAAAGAACTACATCCGTGCCTAATGCATTCCCTAGGAACTGAAGGTATATCAGTCCCTAATGGTCATAGCTTTTATTTAATACACATTTATCTCTATTCAGATGCCTTGCAATTAATGTATTGCCCATAGTATCATACCCATTACAATACTTACACCCACTAAAGGAAAGAACTTGTAAATAAAAATACGCAAACTTGCTATTGAGGCAATTTAACGAGAATCATCATTTAGAAGCAACTCATAAATTAGCACTCGTACAAATACATGATGGAGTGATTAAAGGAAACAATGCACTGTTGTGCAAATCAAAAAGGGTTGAAAGCTATATATGAGAAATTATAAATGATTAGTGAATCTACAACATTGAAAATAATTACAAGGGTTCCTCAAAGAACCAGTGACTCACATCTGCTGTACAGATATCTACAGCAGGGTCTTCCTCCATTCGCATAAGCTGCCGCTAGTCGTTAAGTTGATGTGTCTCCGGCAGAAAGTAGCGACCATCCGTCCAAAGCCGAGCTTCATTCTTTGTTATAAGTGCCAAACCTGAACAAGATTCCAAACACAACTCAGTGTGACAATATGCTTCCAAATTCACTTTACAAATAACTAATCAAATTCAAATAGCATCATCCTAAAAAATAACATGAAATGAAAAAAAACTGTCCAGCACTCTCAATGAAGCCTGAAACAAATTGACGATGGCCTCCAACCCATTCACTCATGAATATAACAACAAAAATCAATTTCTAACAAATCAAACCACATGTAACCTATGAAAAACCTCCTGGTTACAGTAGACATCAGCTAACAACAATCAGTCACACTTGATCTGTGGCCCTAGCCATTTATCAACCTCCCCTGCGTTTTGATATGAATACACAAAGAAAAATCCCGCGAACAGAGAAACTAAACAAAAACAAAATGCGTTTGCTTGTGTGTGTCAAAGTGGGAGATAGACTAGCTTAATCAACTCAGGTGTGGGGTTTCAATATTACACTTGTTCTCCATTTGCACAAAGCCAACAAATCTTCAAGAAACAAAATTATAGGAAAAAAGATTGGAGCCTAATTTAGAATCCTCACATGGCCTGCAAATGCATCTAAATAGAAATTGGAAACTAAAATTCGAGGGGATCAATAATTAAAGTTTACATATATGCATTTCCAAATCTTATCTAACCAACGATGTGCACCTATCATTTCCAAGAAGCAGTCATACTTCATC
Source organism: Prunus kanzakura (assembly GCA_020521455.1). Classification (NCBI taxonomy): domain Eukaryota; kingdom Viridiplantae; phylum Streptophyta; class Magnoliopsida; order Rosales; family Rosaceae; genus Prunus; species Prunus kanzakura. The sequence continues at coordinate 216,833 of BPUM01000929.1, read as the reverse complement.
CGTCTTAAGGTTGCACCTAAGTTTTGAGAAAAATCAAACAGGGAAATTTAATAGTTAAGCAATTGCAAATTCAAGAATATAGAGAATTTGCAAAACTAGCAACACATTATTAACCGCTAACTTATTCCAACATTTCAATATCATCTTCTAAAACTACGAGTGTTTAAAACTTATCAATACAAGTTCAACTCCATTTCCTACGAACCAAAGGGAAAAGAAAAGGACAATTAAGTTATTCTATTACTTATGCAACTCCCAATTGCATTGTACATTACTAATATGCATTCTCTTTTTGGTAACTCCATTCCCAAGCTCCCTTAATGCATAAAAAACAAGACTTACAAGGAGAATCGCATCAGCTCTAAGTGCCACCACATATCCCAGCAAAACAAAAGGTCAAAATGTTTCAATGGCCTACTTCCTTATTACATCCCACCTGAAGCACCAAACATTAAAACTTCAATATTTAAGGTCAATTCTTCAATTGCGAAACACAAAGTTTCTTGGTTTTTTTTTTCTTTCTAAGTATATTAAATATATATATGTGTAAGGAAATCAAGGCACCTTAAGAGGCAGAATATATAGATCCAACTTCCAGTGAAACCACACCAGCAACAGAATACAAAAACTTACTTACAGTATATTTCGATTTCATAGTTTGAGTTTTTTCAGTAATCATCAATTCGCTAAATATTAAAAAAAAAAAATCTGAGGGTAATAGGTAAAATCTGGTTTGTCTCGGATTTTCGTTTTCAGATTGTGAGATTAAGAAACCCAAAAATAAATTCAAAAATTTGTCAAGCAGTGATTGGTTTCATTCAGTTTTCACCGAACCAAAACACCCCAATGACTTTGATTGTTGAAATTAAACGCATTATTAGAACTTACAAGCCTCATAGCAGGATGAAGTGATCCATAAAATTGCCCAATCTTTCCCTTAGCTTGTACTAAGTTAAAAGTTTGTGAAAACAGTAGTGTCAAAGACAAAAACAAAATCAGATTAGAGAGCAACAGAGAAAGAGGGACTTACCTGAGGGAGTACATGGAGAATGGTGGACAAAATTGAGTGTGGGCGTCTTCGGGTCACGCGAAGGGGGAGAGCAAGAGAGCGTCAAAGAAGCGAAGGTGGAGAATGAGACAACGAGACACAGACACGAGGGTGAGAAAGAGAGAAGAAGAGGAGGTGGTAGTTGTCGCCGGTGGTTGGTCGTCGGTCGTCGATAGCAGCACAGAAGTGGAAAGCCAATGATGAAATTGAAAGCAGAGGGGACCTTAGGTTTTCAACGAATTTGAGATTGGGTTTTGAGAGTGAGACTTGTGAGATCGATTGGGATGAAGATTAGAGTCAGATTTTGAGAGTGATAGGGCAAGAGAAAGAGGGACGAAAGTATCGATGACTGTAGCGAAGAGTAGGAGAAAGTATTAAATGTAATGTTAGTGGGGACTGAAAATCTGTGACTAATACCATCAAATACGGTAAAACATTGGGTAATATCATTACCTTATTATCCGTGCCTAATACTTTGGGGACTGTTTCTTATTATCCGTGCCTAATTGCAAACTATGGGAACTGTTCTTTATCATTCGTGCCTAATAGAAAATTATATATTTTGTTTTTGCTAGACATTCTTTTAAAATACTTGCAATAATAACAATAGGAACGGTTTTCTGTGTCTTTAGATTTCTAGAGACTGAAATACAACTTTCCGTTCCAAATACCATTTTTTAAAGACTGTTTTCATATCCGTGCCTACTAAAAGGGTCCTTATTGCCCCAATTTCTAGTAGTGTGTATTGGTGTGATTTTGAATATTGACGTACCGACGTACCGTCCGAGTTGTGATTATGTTGATTTCGTGCTGCAACAGTTCAATCCAAGTTGACACCTCCAAAATTTTAATTGTTTTTTCATGTTATTTATCTTTCTGTAAGGAGATCTTCCATTCGTTTACCATTAAATTATTATTACAGCTTTATTTATTATATCTTTCTATTACAAATTGGGTTTTACTTAAACGTTGTATTATTAATGGGTTATCGTCTATAGTGTTTGAGTTACAAGAGCCTATTTTAGCATGACCCAAATTATTATTACGGCTTTATTTATGATATGTAACCAATACATCTTAGGACATAGAAAAGTACCAATATGAGTCGTCTCCAACTTAGACCACAGTGGCCTGGTTCGAAGTTAGGTTACTTGAGGCGCAAGTTATCAATTATTCATCTTTCTATTAGGCTATTTGCACTATATACTACTAACAGTGGTATGCTGACATCCAAAACAATGTCCTTCCTTCTGCCTGATGCTAGAGAAATTTGAGGCCAACAAAATCTTATGATATCTACCGACTTTCCCATACTCTCTATTTTATAATATAGTGTGTGATTTTTCCATTTATATATAACACTCCATCGAACATGGTATACTAGATGATCATTCTTATCTCGTTGCTTAGAAATTTCTTTCATCATCGTCATTAGCAGAAGGTATAGCAGGATTAATTACTTAAATTAATTGACCACCCCTAATCATTTCGTTTGGAACTAGACTTGTCAACTTGAGATAATAAAACGATGGAACAATTATAGCTATTAAGAGAAACAAGACAAAGAGAAGTGCTAGTACAATATATATACTATAGTATTAGCAAATAGTCATTTTTTAAGGACAATAGTTAGGTGCACTTTGGGGTACATCTATTTATCCACTCCATTTGATTCTTCACCATATACATGTCATAATCGGAACTGTTCATTTTAAATCGCTATTTCAAGATCATTTATGCACACAAAAAAATTATTAATCAAATTTGCAACCATTTAGTCATCCCATATGTATCAACTAAATGAATAATTCATCAAGATCTTAATTGCACCCAAAATCATCAATTTGTTAAATATGTATGGATAATTAAACAATGTCTAATTTGATTGATTTTTTTTTTTTCAGAGATGATCTTTAAATAATTATTTAAAAGATTAACAGTTCCGCATGACATGTGTATGGTGAAGATTTATGTTCTAAGTGTTAGACAATTTTTTACTTACTAAAAGTTGGCAGATAATTAAAGATAACTTTATGATAGATGGCGTGTAATCAAGAAAGGTTTTCTACATAGGATCTCATGCTAGATTCTCCCGTTTAAGTAAACGTCTGAGAGTGACCGTTCTCATGACTACTGTGTCATTGCAAAAGAAAAGGTACAAATATACAAAGTAAAAATTAAGCTTTTTTTTTTTTCTTTTAGAAAAAATAAAATAATAAAACGAGGAAAGAAAGAAAGGGCATGCTGATGGGTCAGGACTCATGAAATTAACGTTAATTTAATAATAGATTTTTATATTGTTCTTCTTTTTCTATTTTTCCTACAAATTTACTAAAAGATAACTGAAAAAATTATCTCTTTCTCTATAAAAAAATATATACCTGAAAAATATTTAACTAAAATAATACTGATTTAAAAAATAATTTTAGCTTAATTAGACACGTTTCTAGAATAATACAAAGAAACGCATGCATGGAAAATGTAATCAAGAGAGAAAAAAAGCATGTGGATGGCTCAAGTGACCTCCCATCACCTTTGTCTTGTGTGTGAACAAGCTCTATAACCATTAGGTACAAGGAGGAATCACTCATTAGTCCTTAATTATGAGTGCAAAACAACAATGGCAATCATGGTGGTAGATCTTTCATGGATTTCATCGCTGAATTGAAAATACTGAAAGTCGGCCTAGCCAATTATGAGAAATTCTAAGACTCCCTTTATGGTAAATGCGTGTCTAATCCACATAAAACCTATGCCAGTACCTGTATTTGTATGGTAAAAGAGTCCCTAATGAGGGACATATAATTAGTACATTATAGTCGGCGAATGTAAGGTTTCTGGTTTCTTAAGAAGGAATAAATTCTCAACACATCATAGAGACAATTCATCTCAAGTGACGTAAAAGCACGTAGGGATGTTGAACTCAAGACGCACATAACCTTTCTCCAATACGATGGTCCAATTCAAAACTACTTGACGATTCTAATAAGATTAAATTTTAAAAAAAAAATCATACCCTATCCCCATCTAGGTTAGCAGGGCTTAATTATTTATCAGTGGACGGATATCTCTTTGACAAGTTCACATACTTTTTTCAATTTTTTTATGCAACGATTATCATAGAATTGAATTTAGTACCTCTTCCAACAAAGTAGAGAGTTGATCGGTATCACTAGATTTAGTGAGGGCTCATAATGAGTCAAACACCATCTATGAAATATGCATGAACGCTGAATTGATGGGATTCTTGATTTACAGTACTAAACGCATTAAGCCTGAAAATGGATCGATCAATTTGAAGACGTCTGCTTCATGGCCGGCTGCGGAAATGCCTCTATCATGGTCAGTCGGTGTACCACTTACCTCATCCTACGAATCATTTCAAAAAAATAGTAGTAACCAACAGTATACATGACTTTGGAAGGATTCAATTTTGTTATTCTTTTGGCGCCTCTATTGTTTGGATCTTAGACTATTTTATTTTATTTTATTTTATTTTGGAAAAGGTTTGATCTTTAATTCTCGGACATAATTTAAAACGTTAACATCCAAAAACAGTTAGACAATTAATGTGGAAGAAACAAATACACATTTAATATAATACTAATTATTATTATTATTTATAGCACTAAGTGTATTATCAATATGTCAAAAGTCTCATGTGATCGTTTTCAATACACAACTAAATTTTGTGATTAGAAACCTAAGAACAACGTGGTCTAGCTCAATTAAAAAGGGTCTTAACTTGATGACAAAAGATCTTAGGTTCGAATTCCCACGGTATCATAATTGTGTCTGTGAGAGAAATCCTGTTTTCTATCGCTTGCACTCAAAACGATTATGGGGTAAACATAAACTTGATGATACAATAACTCAATTGTAAAGAGTGGTTGGTGGGGTTTGCTTTAGAAAACAAGAAATAGTGCAAACAAAGCAAGTTGGATGTTTTGGGGCGGTTTGTGGGACTTGTTATTTGCTGCGTCCCACATACATTAATGTATTTAATAGCAACATTTTCAATCCTCCTCATAATATCCCCATCTATTCTATTCAACAAACATTCTAGAACCTACACATAGCAAGCTAGCTAGCCAAGAGAGAGAGGTTAAACGACCAAGCTTGAAAATGACTTAAACATGCTCAAGAAAAGAGAGAGAGAGAGAGAGAGAGAGAGAGAGAGAGAGAGAGAGAGAGAGAGGCCTTGCAAAGATTGATAATGACATGTCTCCTCACACACCCAAGTTGTCCTTTTTATATTTCCCTAAATGTGGTATGAGACATGGAAGGCTTAATGATTACTTGTGGGGTTCTAATCCGTTTGTCTGTTCTTGTTCCTATACGATCCTCCTTTTTTAAATGTATAAAATTATTTACAAGAGACAACATTCATCTTCCTTGGGTGTGATATAGCAACCAACCATAATATACAAGTGAGATGCTACTTTCTTTCCACTTGCAAGCCAGCTCAAGTAGTTCCCTAGCTATTCCTACTGCAAGGTGGATAAAAGGTTAAAGATGATGATCCCATGGAAATTTTGTTTTCTAAGATTTGTTTGGCTTTTATATAAAACTGTCACTCATTTGAAGATGAAGATCACTTGTGCAACCTACTTGGTTGAATTGTCTAAATTGCCTATTTTTAAGTTTCAATTTAGAGATTATATCCTTACCCAAAAAAAATAGTTATTATAAAATCATTTAACCACATTCGAACATTATGGAATTTTAGTAGCTATGAGAAGCATTGTATTCATTTATTTATTTGCTAGAGGTTTCCATAATTCCTAATTTGGATAGTTCTCTGCAAAGGATAAATGATCTATGAACTAAGACTCAAAAAATAAAAGTACATATAATTGAACTACAATGCAGAGCAAATCTTACAAACAATTCTCACTCTCCTTAATGGGTTTGGTATATCAATTAGCTTATAAAGAGGATTTTTGCATATAATTAAGAAAAATGTGAACATCCTATTGTCGGTATGAAATCCAATTATTCTCAATTGTTTCCACAATTTATGTTGATGCGTAAAAATCGTTCAACCAATCAGAGTGGGGACAAACCAAGTCAACCCTCTCTTAAGGACAAACTTGGTTAGGATGTTATGCTTGTGTATATCTTGTCTCTACTTGGAGTGGCCAAGTAGGGGCGTTGCTGGCTTCTATTCCTGAAAAAGAAATAGAAGACGGTCACTAAAGAGGTGGTGGTGGGTCCACCAACTACCATCCTATGCCTAATTCAGTCTTTTTTTCTCAAAGAAGGTTACCAAAAGTACTGTACTTAAGTATTGAGGAGATTCAAGTTACCGTTTTCGGTGAAAAGTACTCCCTTTTATACAAGGAAGGTTGGACCTTTCTATTGTCCGTTTTCGATGTGGGACTTAGGGAGTACGTTGATGACATGGCATCTGCTGAGTGGGTGATCGGTGGTGGCCTGACGTGTGTCTCCCCTCTTTGTGAAAAGCACGCATCAGTAGAATATTCTGTGGGCCATTCTGGACGCTCCTTACCCGTCTTGGGCCTCCTCAGGCGTGGGTAAGGTAAATTTCGATTTTGAGCATAACTACCTTCTCATGTAATTTGGGCCTTTATTTATTGGGCTCTTTTTGGGTAGACCTTATGGATACTTAGTGCTCATATGAACAAATATTTGTTTTTTTTGTTGAGAACTAGCAATTGGGGGAGTGCATTTACACAAATATTCATTAGGTGCCCAGGGGTTTCGAACCTCTATCTACATGGGTGGAGGTGAAATAACTCAACCAACTGAGCTATACCCCACTGGTTGTTGGTATCAACAATTTAAATGACTGAACAATTTTTTTATTTAAGAACAAAGACATATAAATATGATAGAACCATGTTCACAAAGAACCAACGTTATTACTAAGAACAAACTAATACAATCAACATGACCTTGCCAATGCACAATTAATCAACTAAATAGCTGATTGCAAGCTAGGAATTATCTCCGCTAATAACCAACTAATAACAACCTAACAGAATTTCCAACTTAGTTGATGAGTGAGCAATAGTGATGAGTAACCAAATATATGCTAGGTTCGTATTATTACCCTCCCTGCAAACTGTCCTTGTCCTCAAGGATAAGATATGAGGCATGAAATTCTGATGCAACTTGATGACGATAAAAGCTGCATCTTATGAGTCATTGAGCCTACTCGAGCAAGTATCATGGTGAACAATAAAGTGATAAACTGAATTCTAACCACCCTCTTCCTCAGTTTTAGTCACATTGTTTTGGAATAGGTAGATTGTCAAAAAAACTATTTCTTTTAATTTACATATCTTGTAACCAATACTCCACTTAATTAACAACGAGATTGATCCCCTTTTATATGGCACAAGAAAAGAAATAAAACTTAACCTCATTTGAAAAAATTCAGAAAAAATAAAAACAACAAAACTCAGCCATGTTACCTTGTGTAAGCGCATTTCATTAATTTTTTTTCTTTTTCAATTATAAATCTAATCTAACATGTTTACAAACAAGAAAAATGACAGGACTATAATCATGCATCTACAAATACAAGGCAACTCATCCATTCATGTCTACAAGGAATATGTCTGATAAGTGTTAAGAGAAACCCGAACGCTCATCAATTTGTGTCTAAAGGAAGTTTCTCTCAAATGAGCCCGAAGAAAACCGCGACGTTAAAGCTTGATTCATGTTTTCTGAATCCAATTTTACACTTTGCCTCCCACCTGACAAATCCTTCTCACGATCCCAAGGCTTCCACGGATGTTTCCCCACCCAGTCCTCCTCTGTCTGTTGCTTGAATTTTCTCTTTGAACGCTTTGTAGTCTCCTCTTTGTGTTTTTGCACCAATGATTTTGATCGTTTTTCTTTATTGTATTTGTCCACCAATTCTGCATCTGAACTCTGCTTTTTCTTTTCCTCCTCATTTGAAGCAAGCGCTGCAGCCTGATTATACGCCTCCAAGTAACTGCCATGGAAAACATACATATGTTAAAATTTCATAAATATACACAAACAGAGTTACATATTACACAAGTGCAAAGTAATCTAGTACACACCCCATCTTAGCTTTCTGGGCTCTGTCTGAAGGGGTATCAGTCCAAGCACTGGTATCACCGCGTCCTTCTTTAGTGCTCTTGTTGAATCTGGTTGATTGTGTAGGAGGCATACCATGCTGACAAGAAAAAACCATCAGCATTATGACTAGCTTTTATCAAATACATATAGTCAGTTTTAATTACCGGCTGGCATTCTAACATTGTGATTCAAGTATGCTCTTCAAAAGATATCTCTCAAGGCTTTATCTGTTTACCTCAGCAGATTAAGGGTGGGAAATGGGAAAAGACTGAGGTTTTGGGATGAAAGTTGGGTGGGGTAAACAGAATTTGTACTTCTAGTGCTCGTTTGTGCTTAAATCCTTCTACTCTTCCTTTATTTTCGGATTTTTAATCCCAGCTAAATCTGAATAATCATGAAGTAAAGGAGTTAACTGAGCTATATTGACTATCATAGAGAATGCGGTATTGTTCCCACTTAGATAGGACGAAAGAATATGAAGGTTTGAGTTATGAGGAGTTTAGATTATGGGATGACTCACTCTTTGGTTCCTCTCAAGCAACTAGGGAGGCTAAAGTACCACACTACGTCCAGGTTTTAGGTTGGGTTATTTCCCATGGGAAGATGAATAGTTGTGATCTGGTGCAGAGGAAACCCTAATGGACACCAGGAAAATATAATTTGGTTCAGAAAAATCCTTAAATTTTGAAATTACTGCAGTCTTTAATTTTGAATTTGCTTGAGTCTTCTATATTTTATTTTATTTTTTATTTTTGTTGGAGTCTTCTAGATTTAATAAGCCTTAGGTTGTCCTGCATCAAGACCAAATTAGTGTCCATCTCCTCATTGGTGTGTGATGTGCACAAATGATGCAGGGTGTTTAAGACATTTGGTGCTCCACTGTTCAGTTGCATACTCCTTGGATAAGATTGATGATAGAGGATAGTTTAAGTTTCGAAATTCCAGGATCATGTAATAATCTATAATGTGAGAAGTTTCTGTTCTTTCGAGGTAGATAGTGGGGTTTAGTGATAGAAAGATATGCTGTGTTGGAAAATCTTTGGTGGTTTGGATGGAGAGAAATAGAAGAATACAAAAGGCGATTGATATAACAAAATAACATGAATGAACAAGCACATACTTTCCTTTCAGGTGGCAGCGTTGTCATCCACTCATCTCTTTTTGGTGCCACCTTAACATCCATGTCTGCTAGGAGCTCATCATCACCCTCCATGGATATTCCTGTCAAAAAAACAAAAAGTTTTCTTTCAACTAGAGCAAACAATAATGTCAACACAATTAGACAAAACAATAATTTAGCAAGTGTTTAAATCCAAAACATGGAAGATTCAAGCACGATATTGACAGTATATTTTAGTACTCCAGATTTATGGAAATATTGAAATTTACTTTAAAACATAGAAAGTTCAAATAAAACTTCAGAAATGTTATACTAATCAGTAATGCATAAATTAGACATGTAAATTCTGTGAATTAGCATATCTGTATGTTGATTTATTTTTTTGACTTTCAAACGTTTACTTGATTGATAAAAGTTAACTGGACAATAGCTAGCAACCCGTTACCCATTACCAAAACTAACTGACAGCAAAACATATAACCAGCAAATAGTCAACACAAGTACATGTAGTAAGAGCATCTACAATCATGCTCCTTATTTTTTAGTTAAAATTTAGCTAAAAACACTAGAAAGCTATTTTAGGAGCTCCTTATAAAATTTCAACTCCAACCATGCTCCCTAGTTTAGGGAATCATATAAAATATAAAATAAAACTAGTTAGCATTAAATAAATACTTTAAATAGCATTAAAGTAACGCAACATTTAATTATAGGGAGCCAAAGGAGTCATTTCTCTCTCCTCAGATTTAGGAGCTCCTAGAGGTCTCCCTATTTTAGAAGTTGGATAGGGAGCATGGTTGGAGGTGGGTTTTCTCACTTCCTCCCTAAATTTTATCTAAGGAGGTGGTTTAGGGAGCCCATTGTGGATGCTCTAAGATAACAAAATCAAACAAACAGAAAAACCAAAGTAACCCATTGTGAAGGCATTGGGTTAGCTCAAGTGATGGGTGAGGAAACGGGTTAAGAGGTCAAGTGTTCAATCCCTTCCAATATAACGGATAAAAGAAATAAATACATACGTGGCTTATCATTATTCCAGATCAAGGGCTGATACCACCATACAGGTTCCAGAAAACCATAAAAAACCAGAATACAAAGGAGAATGGAGAACGGGAGTGTTATCTGATTTAGGGTTTTTCAGGTGCTATATCGGAGGCAGAAAGGGCAGAATAGGGGTTTTGGAGTGTTTGATAGAAAAAATTTGTGTGGTGCTGTTGGGGAGGTTGAAAGGATCATCTTATTAATTGGACAATGGTTCTGAAAACCAAATAGTTGGCATTCTGTTGGCTACAGGCATTATTGGGAAAGCAGTTGTGACATTTCCTGGTTGAAAATCCCTTTGGCATGCAGTGGTTAAAAAATTATGTTTTGGCAATCAAATTGTTGGAAATGGAGACATAATTATGTTTTGGCAAGATGTTTGTATGTAAGAAACTCTCTAAAAAATCGGTTTCCTGGACAACATAAGTTGTCCAAAACATCACAGTAAGGCTATTTCTATCCTGAACCTTATTGACTCTATTGTCTTAAAATTGAGCTGGGACTTTGGTTTTAGAAGGAACTTGCACAAAGTTGAGCTGGTGGAGTGATCTAGGAAAATCGGGTGAGAAAGGAAGAGAGAGACCCAAACTCCCCCTGGCCTTTTACATCGCACAAAAGGTATAGGAATCACTCTAACAGAAGTTATAAAACTTCAGGCATCTCACAGGCCTTTGGCATCACACCTAAAGTGCTTTGCAATTGCTATGAGTCAACCCATGCCTCACACACAAGCAGGAAATAACAACAAATATTCACTACAACATGCAGTTGGATTATTTTCTTGACTAAGAAGAACCCCAATTCCGGCTGTATTCAGATTCTATCCTACAGATCAGTTTCTGGTTCAACTTAGCATCCATGTTACAAATAATTTTGTCATTTAGGAAAGGGTAAACTGCTGAATACCACCCTGAACTATATTGAGTATTGAACTTAGCACCCTGAATTATTTTTTCAACCAATTTAGCCCTCAGACTATTTTAGATGGCCCATTTAGCCCATGCCGTTAGTTTTTTTCCAATTTCGTCCAAATCCGTCAAAAATGTCACGTGAATGACATGTGCCTCAACAAATAATAATAAAAAATATTTTTTTATAAATGTTTTCTTGTTTAACAAAAAAAATAATCAATTAGCAGATCCACCAACACCGCCCCCTTCCCCTTCTCCTCCTCCACCAAATTCTCATCCCTCAGATCGGATGTGAATCACCAAGGCATAGAAAGACAATTACCGATATGTTTGAAGTCACAATATATTTTCCTTTTCTCCTACCCTTTCTCAGCAACCAAACAACTGATTGGGGAGGAGGGCAGACAATATATCTTGTCAAATCTCCGACCTTCCAAAGCATTCAAACACGAAGCTTTATACGTCGCCGTCAAATCTCTCTCCACCAAGGCCACCTTCCCATGCACCTCAGCCACGGCCTTCTTCATGGCCCAGTCCTCATTGCTTAAAAACTCAACTAAGCATGGCAGAGGGCAGTCCAACATGCCACCGCCGCGGCACCAACAATGCTCCCAACAAGCTTCATCACGCAAAACCACACAAAAGCTTCTAACTTTCACGATTTGGCACCAACCCAATTCAATTTTCCTTAAGAAAAAACCTATTATATCCCAATTTCCACCATATTTAAGAAAATCTTCACATACCCACGAAAGTTTTTCTGATGAGAAGTTGAACTCTGAATACAACATAAAGAATTGAAGAAAACCCAGAAGTTTTCTTCCCCAAAGCTGCCAAAATATTGAACCAAATCACATGCAACACAAAACCCACAAAGAAACCAACCAAAGAGAGCTCGTAAGGAGCTTAAGCATAAGCACCCAAACAATTTCACCTTAATTTCCCTTGAAGGAAGCCGTGAAATTTCCAAATGGCAAATGAGAATGCAAAAATTGAAAGGCTCCTCGTGTGAAAGGGGAGACGGTGGCTTCCATCAGAGGAGAAGGGAGTCGGTGTTCGGGTGGGGCTTTGTTGGTTTTCTTCTGTTCTTTCTGTTTTGAAATTATTTTTTTCATTTTTTACAATTTTTATTTTTATTTTTGTACTGTACCTTGTAAAATGACACACTTACCCTTATAATTAAGGGAAAATCGGATGGAAGTGTAAAAATTTGACAGCATGGGCTAAATTGACCATTTAAAATAGTCCGAGGGCTAAATTGGCTGAAAAAATAATTCAGGGTGCTAAGTTCGACAATCGATATAGTTCAGGGGGTATTCGGCAGTTTACCCTTGAAAAGCAGAACATTAACTTCAACCCTCCTTTTGTATTGTGTGGGGGGAGGGAGCGAGAGAGAGATATTAGAAGACAAATTGAGATGAAAACTTCCATATTAGCAAAAAACAAGCTAACCTTGTAACTTTCTCCACTGTGCAGCCTCACGCATTGCTTTCAACTCAACCTAGTGGAGCAAAAAGCTGCCAAGTTATAGGTGATTTTTTCAGAATATTGCTTGATCCAACAGAGTGGTGAAAATTCATACCTTAAATCTTTCATGTTCCTCCTTGAGTTTAATCTTGTCATCCAGCACTTTCCGCTACAACAAACAGCAAGGTAGGGGAAAAAAACCATCAAAATCAAGCATCAAACTGAAAGCTCTAGCAGGGGGCCAAATAAAGACTGAATCAAATGACATATCTAACTTCATAGTTTAGTAATATTTAACTAATCAGGCATTGACAATGCAATGATAAATCTCTAATTAATCTTTGATTACATGATAGGAGCAAGTTGTATAATTATGCATAGATTATGTAATTATGTGAGTGTGATATGAATTCCTATATGATTAAAAAAAATGAGAAATAGAAAATATGAAAATTATTCTCCGACATACTAACACATAGGCCTTACTATAAATTGTAATATCATATGAAATACAATGATTTTGACCAAATCATTTAAATTAATCTCCGAGTGTAGAACATTGTTGGAATAAATCCCCTCCTACCAAAAAAGAAAAAATAAAAACAATAAAAACCCCAAGATGAAAATGAGTAAACACGAGGATGCACAGATTTATGCAGTTGACGAAGTCATGCCTATGGTGATGTAGGATATGGGTGAATTGAGTATTTAGGTAATTTAGCGGAAGCGAAAACAATGATAAAACAGAAAGTAGATGGGAAAAGATGCCTTGGCTTCACACCAAGAATTCTAATCTCTGGAAAACTAGAGAACCTAGGAAACTAACAATTAAATTAGGAAACTAATCAATAATTTCCTCTTCCATCTCTTTCGTTTGTGTCCTAATGGGTTTGACTAGATGTCGTCATCAATTCTCCCTGGCTGAGAAGAACTCGACTCCAGTGAGTTAGAATTGTAGTAACATTCCCGGAATTCGGAATCACCATGCAAACATATAGACTCATCTTCTGCCTTCCTCTTGAATCTGCTAGAATCAATGAGTTGTAGGAATTCCAACTGATCACTTACACCTTTCTCTCCTTTGCTGAATGTTAATTCAGTCAATGGGAAACTTACCAGTGTCTTCATAGGTTGAACAATCTCACTCGATTCAATCTCTGAGTCCTCAGCGCTAGCTGGAAGTTCAGGCACACAAACTTCTTCCTTAAACTCACCTTGACCATCAGGTTCTACTTGATTCTCCATGTGATTGTCTTGAAAAGTTCCTCCTTGTTTAGCACGTATCGAATCCTCAACGAATTGGCGTTCTTGAGATTCCTTCTTTGAACAAACATTGATCACGTTAAACTTATCCACAGAACAGGGCTTGGATACTTCTAGTTTTGCAAGACGATGATCAATGATGTCCAATCTGGTGGACTGCTCTCTGACTTTCTGCAGCTTGCTTTGTTAGAGTTTCTAGCATTTGAACAATCCGTTCATAGACCATCTCTAATTTTCATGCCCTAGGGAAAACGATAACCTGGCTCTGATACCAAATTTGGTGTTATGGGTGAATTGAGTATTTAGGTAAGTTAGCGGAAGAGAAAACAATGATAAAAAAGAAAGTCAATGGCTAAAGATTCCTTGGCTTCTCACCAAGGAGTCTCCAATCTCTGGAAAATAAACTTTTCTCATAACTCAAATCTCTAATCTCTAATCTCTAAACTCCAATAATGAATTAAATAGAAGGGGTATTTATAATAATCTAATCCTAGAGTGAAAAGGAAAATTAAACTTTTTCTAGGAAAGAAATCCTAATCCAAATAAAATAGGAAACTTGGAAATCTGGAAAAAAACTAGAAATCCTACTGAAATCTGGAAAACTTAGAAAACAGGTTAGAAACTAATCGCAGGAATAAAAAATTGCCAGATTTAAAGACCAAATTAAACGATGTCCTCTTCCATCTCTTTCTTTTGTAAACCCTAATGGGTTTGACAAAGCTGTCTTCATCATGCGGCCATGGAGAGTTTTCACCATCATTTTGAGAAAAACAATCGACCCCAACAGAACAGTACCTTCACACTCTACAAATCAAATACAATGCATTTCCTAAATAATAATTTTCTTTCAAAATCAATGGCTAAAACAGCAACAATAATGGGTTAGCTAATCTGTCAGCTCCCTATAACAATGTAATTGTGCAGAATACTGGCAGCATAAGTTCTGGATTCCAAATGGTTGAAGAAGTTCATCATGTTGTCCATGGCTAAAATGGGCAACTGGAGCAATGATTATTTAAGAAATAAAAGGCCATATAAACAACATTAAAATAGCCAAAAGCCCTCTATGTTCATCTTCCTAGGGAGCTTCATTATGTTTGTGGAGGATTAAAAGTTAGTTGTATGGTACCATCACTTTTGAACAGATCATAAACAATAATCTCTCCGTAAATGTTACTCTTCCCTATAATTTTTAACTGACCTTGTTTAAAGCAAAATAGTTGATCTTGTGAATTAATGATTGTCTAAGTTAAATAATCTTCAAGAGATACAACCCACTTTTGCAATGTTGAAAATTTCTATTCTTTCTTATTTGCGCCAAACAGTCAATTCTCTGCCACTCACATATGGCCCAGAAATGTTTCTATATGATCCAGTTTAAAGAATGACAGTAAGCATGCAACCTCAAATGATGACAAAGTGTACAACTGGATTAATTGTTGAGGGGAGGGATGCTTCAGATATTCATTATTCATGCAAGTTAACTAAAGCAACCACGACCAATTGGATTGCGATCGATTCCAGTGGATCCTTTTTTCCGTCGATTGAGTGAGGTCAAATTATTGCCAGGGTTCCAAAGTAGTATGAAAGCGAGCATCTACCTGCCCCTTTAGATCATTCTGTTTGGCTTTTAATAAGTAATTGTGCAAAATATGTATATATAGTCTAATCTCCAGCTAGATGTCCTTAAAAAATTGGAATAGAATAAGAGAAACTTCACCAGCCTGAAACCAGGCTGTACATTTTCTTGTAATTCTAGCACAAAAAGCAGTTCAGATGTATAACTACTATTCTATACAGAAGAAAAACACAACCCAAGTAGTGAAACAAAACTGGTAGATTCAAACCAATAAAACAAATCTGTCACAGTGATCATGCAAAAAATACATAAATATACCTCTCATCCATAATATATCTGTATAAAGAACTCACCTTATCTGGATCTTGTAATTCTTTAAAAGCTTTATTCAACTTAACAAATGCTTGTTGAGCTTGAGGATGCGAGCATTTATCAGGATGCACCAAAAGAGACATCTTCCAATACCTAACAGATAGGATGAAGTGCTTAATTAACAAAGAAATCAAAGGCAACATAACAAATAGCATAAGCTTAAAAGTCCACAAGCATGTAAAATAGCTAAAATTAACACAACCATCACAATAGAAAATTAAATAAATATCAGCTGTTATACCTTTTCTTTATATTCTCAGCAGACATATTTTGGTTTGCTCCTAGAATATCATATAGACTATCATCCGCGGCATCCATGATCCTTGTAACCTGATTGGTTGCACGTTGGCCAATAAATAAATTAAATTTAAAGCTGGTACTTTTACCAGCTACATCTGCGATGTAAATAAAAAGTACAGCCCAAAAGAATGTAGGGACAAGGACTAGTTTCACTCCAAATATCCTTGGAGCCACGAAAGTTCCACAGAACAAATCTGGGAGAAAACCTTAAAGCACCAGAATTAATCCAAGGGAAAAGACTGAAATTTACTTTTGAAATCTTATTACATTGCATTAAGGTCCTATCTCTTTTATAATATCCACCTTAAAATCTAGACTACCCTCTTACTGACTACTTGTAGTCACGAGAATTTAAATTAACTCTTAAATTTACATTTTTACAAGAGTTCATTTATTAACCCTCTCAACAACTCTTTGACTAGTCATTTAATTACCAAAATGCTCAACAACTCTTTCATCATCTAAGATCAAAACTCTGCGTCGTGCATAATTTACATCTGCTACACATGTGCATGAGTGTGTAAGAGCACAAGGAAAAATGAAAGCTAAGGCTAAAAAGAGATGAGTTGTGATGATTAAACATGAACTCTCACCCAATCTAAGGCAATATGTAATGCCCTTATTAACTTGAGTATTATGTCAGCGAGATAAAACAATCATACCTCTTCGAACCGCTCAGCTTCATTAGCTGAAGCAGTTTCAGCAACCATAGCAGGCGGTGGAGGTCCTATAAAAAATTCACTATCTTCTTCCAACTCAGCTTCTCTGTACATATATTATATATATTAAAAACCACGACATTTGAAGTCTTCTCAATCCAAACCATGTCCACAAGTAAGCCCAAATTATAACTGTATTCTAAAAAAATAAGACTTGAGTAATTCCAAAATTTGTTTCAAAATAAAGTGACCACTCAATACAGTTAAAGAAAATACCTGAGCTCAGCCTGTGCATCTGTCAATTTCGCTGCAGCAGCAAGTAACTCAGCTGATGGCATCACAGGGCCAATTACCCTGCAATCGTTATAAGCAATCAAAATAAAATAAAAAAGCCAGGTTCTTTTCTTAAGCAAGTGTTATTAGATATTTCATTCAACATATATCAAACACATCAGTACTTGATGCAATATTAAAATCAAGTACAGAACTATATTTAAGTTAAAAATATTTTTACTCGTGTATTAATTTTAAGCAAACCAAAATGTTGAGGCTGCTTCACAGGAAAAAGCATAGTCTTATTAAAGATTTCTAGAGGAACAAAAATTATCATGACAACTTGTTTTATAAGAATAAGTTTTTCACAATTAAAAAGGAATTTTCAGCACTTTATTATCAATTTTATATTTTGTTATCTTTCCACATTCTTTTCTTTCGAGAATACTTTGTTATCTTCTCATTCATTACAACATCAACACAAAAATAACTACAAAGTATAATAGACAAGGCAGTAACGACCGATGAACATCATGGAAAACCTCTTAATGCAATTATCAATATGAGAAATTCATATGCAGACATGGGTCAGAAAATACTAGTGAAAAGGGGTAAAACTTTACAAAACTTGGTTCTGTATGGAAGCTGCAATTCATAAGAAAACAACAATAAAGCAGTGCATATAAATATATTTTATAAATTTAAAAACTAATACAAGTTGGTTAACTGGACAAAAACATCAACTAGTAGGTGTGAGTTTTAAATCAAACTAACAAGCAATTATACAACTATAAAGAGTGAAAACAGAGTCTCTACCTTCTTTTGGGACCAGTATCATCATCCTCCATGCATGGCACTGTCCTATTATTTTCACCAGCCACTTGTCTGTGTTCCTTATCCAGTTGTTTTGGATGCATCTCATTCATTCCAGATTTAGGTTCTAAGGATGTTTGAATCATGAGCCCAACAACCTCCAAAGTGGGACGAACATTTGAAGGCAGCAAAAAAACTCCATCATTTTGCTTCAGGTTTAATGCAAGGAACAACTTCCTTAGATGCTTAATCAAAGATCTTTCTGATATTCCCTTGATGTCAACTGCTTGCCCACCATCAATCATTTCTAAAAGCTATATCAAACAAATGCTGACAACTATCAACAACATTTCATCACTATATCCAATAGGTGAAAAGTAAAACCATATTAGTTCTCACATGTAAGGTTCCAGTCTTATTGCAAAAACAAATATAAAGTAGAAACACAAAACAATCACAGATTGAAGAGATTACTGATAAACAACTAAACAAAAATAGTGTTTCTGTGTCGACTGCCTGCCCACCATATCACTGTTTATGGGTAGCAAAACATTATCAATTCACACTTTTATGGGCAATCAAAAGAATTATTTTATACAATATATTACTGACAGATTTGAATAAAATATGCCGAAAGACCATCTGAAAAACATAAAGTACTTTTGACATGGAACCAAAAAAAAAAAACCAGTTGACATGAAAATCAAAGAACTGAAGATAACTACCGATCAGTCTAAATTCATGGCTGGAAAATATTAGAAGTTCTCTAGTTAATATTCAAACTTAATCAAATAGCAAGTCAACAAGAAAAATCAAACTTCAATAACTGACAATCAGTATCATGGCTGGAAAATATTGGGAGTTCTCTGGTATATTCACACCTAATCAAATCTTAAGAGTTTCATACATAAATTCTACTCCAACTATTTTGAACATAAATTTTGTTAAGAAATTGCACATGCAAAAAGGATGATAATTTTACCTGTTTCAAATCATTCCCAACATTGGGAAATTCGTTGAACAAGCCTTGCAAAATGGCTTCCGGTTCAGCCCGACTCCTACCTGGGTCCGAATCATCACCACTTAAAGATCCCCCAGAACCAGAGTCATCATCAACCCCATAAGCCCTCTTCTTATTGTCCTCCTTTTTGGATTTCCTTCTCCTCGTCTCTCTCTTGCTTCTCCGTTTCTCTCTCCTTTCCCTTCTCCTTTCTTTCTCTCTTCTCGAACTATCATCTTTTCTGTGGCGGTGGCGCCGGTGCCTCTTTGAAGAGCGTTCAGATTCCTCAGAGCTTGAAGAAGACGACAATGACGAATCATCATCGCTTGTGTCGTCGAAATGCTTCTTTCTCTTGCTTTTGCTGCCCATTTTAATTTGACAACCCAATAATATTCAACCGACCGAAGCAGAAGTTCCTACTTGTTATTCGATAAGGCAACAATTTAAAGGTTAGCAAAAACCATTACACCTCATCATCAATTTCAGAGCGGATATTAAACTAAAATATACAAAGAAAAACTATGGAAACTTACCTACGCAAAAGAGCCTTGGTTCGAAACCAGGATTTAAATCCTGGTGGTGGTGAAGATTTGGTGCCAAAATTGTGCACTTTTTTGTGAGCTGCTTACAATTCTCCACTCAGCAACAATTAAACCCTAAATTATAAATAGAAAGAAACTAGAAATTAAACCGTATATTTTAGAAATTGAAATCAGAAATCAAACTCCAAATCATGAGTAAGAGATTGAAGAACAAAACAGAGGGGCATGGGTGCTGCTGTTAAACTTAAATGAAGAAGATGAGAAGTTGAACAACGAACCTGCAAAACCAAAACACACTGGGATGAGATTTGCCTGCCTGCAACAAATACATGGCCAATATGCTGGGAAGGGTGTGTTTCATTCGAGAATAAACAAGAAAAATAAAAGAATGGAATGAGAAAGGGGATGGAGCTTGGGTTGGGCTACGGGCTTTAAAATTCTTCTTTGTAGAAAATAAAATAAAATTGTAGTTTGAATTTTGACAATTTTATATTTGTAATTTTCAATTTTGCTAATTTTATTCTTAGTAATTTTTAATTCGAAGCAATTCAATGATATGATTCAATTTTTATTAAAATTCCTTCCAATTCTGTTAAGTTTTTTTGACTACATGCCCTCACGTAGAGGGATATTTTGGCCCATTTGAGCCAAATTCTTCCCAATTCACCCAAATTTTAAGCTAGAGATAAATTTTTCTGAAATCCTAAATGTCCTTTAAAGTGAATTGAAATATCCCTACACATAGTCATAATTTAGGGTTGGCAATGGGTAGTGTCGTGTTGGGTTCATGTCGTGTCAAACTTCTTTTTTATGTTTGGTCGAAAAGATCTTGTATTCAAAAGCACAGGAAACCCCTAATACAAGAGGCCCAGGCCCAAAAAGAGGAAAACAAGCTTGTTCATGCAAGGAAACAAACAGTGCATGGAAAGTCAAAAAAAAAAAAAACAAACAAACAGTACAATTAGGCTGATCAAGAATAAAGCGCCAGGAAAGACAATCCAACCAAAAGGATGTCGAAAACAATTCAAGACCCGTCAACAGCCAAATTAAGCTTGGTGAGGACAAGGGACTCCATCTTTGCAAAGGATGTGCACAAGAGAGGTGGGGGGCCGTTCAACCCAAACTTCCGTACTCCTCCTCGATAGTGCCAGCAACACAAGGTGATCCGCCACTTGGTTACAATTCCTGGTGGTCCAATTCCACCTGCACTCTTCAAAACACCATTGCTCATCGCATATAAGTGTAAGAATTGGGTACAAAGTCCAACTCCCTCGACCAAAAGAGCCACGAACACATTTGATAAGCTCCAGAGAATCTGACTCAAAGCAAACCATGTTGTGACCCCGCTCCTTAGCAAACTTACAGCCCTCCCATAACGCAGTTGCCTCAGCCACAAGAGCATTCTCTGCTTGGAAACCCACAGATTTGGCCCCAAGAAATCTCTCTTCAAAATTATGAATAATTATGCCAGCCCCCGCACGACAAGTTTTCCACCAAGCGGCATCAACATTTATTTTGACGCAAGGCTCAGAAGGGGCTGCCCATGAAGCCTGGGCAGGGGGATGAACGGATCTTATGGTGGAAGAGGTGATAAATTGCTTTAGAGAAAGTCTTTCATTTACCTGGTCGAAAATGGCCTTGAGAGTTTGCTGGGGTTGGGGTATGTAATTGTCAAACACCACCCTATTCCTAGTCCTCCATATATTCCAGCTAGGCAATCTGACATATAATTCGGCTTCTTTCCTCCTTTGTGTTAAGGCCTATAATCACGCAATCCCGCAACCATTTATGCGAAGAGGAGATTTGCTGCCTATCAACTCTGTAGGTTAGGGGGCCTCCAAACCAAACAGGTTCAACCCAAGGGCAAAGCAATAACATGTGCTCAATTGTCTCCTCATGATCATTGCAAATTGGACACAAAGGAGAGTTGCGTAACTTCTTCTTATAAAGAACAGATGAAACAGCCATGTGGCCATTTAAAGCCCTCTAAAAGAAATGGCGAATTTTTGGTGTGACATCTGCGTGCCAAATCAACTTCCAGACCCTGGGATCAATGGACATAGAGGAAGAGGGCCTATGCTTGGAGCTGCGGTGATGATGGGTATGAATGTTGTGATAACCAGATCTTACTGAGTACTTTCCATATTTGTCATCCGACCACACCAAGCGATCCACCTCCGAGCTGCTTCCGATAGGTATCCATTGAATGGCAAAAGCTTCTTCCGTCAATAATAGAGGCCGAATTAAATCCAGTTTCCACGACCTTGAATTCCAATCAATAATGGTCTCCACAGTACCATTTATATCCATAGAGGCACCAGGAGCAGGACACAAGACACCTCCTTGTATGTTGGTAATCCATCTATCAGTCCATATTCTCGCTTGCGCTTCATTCATAATCTGCCATCTTGCCCCATTTAGGATCACCTTCCTTCCTTCAATAAGACTAGCCGACACCCATGACGCCCTGCTGCCCTTGGTGGCCTCTATAAAATTACACTTAGGGAAATAACAAGCTTTGATTAAACGGGCCCAGAGAGAATCCGGTTCGGTGAGAAGCCGCCAACACTGCTTAGCTAACATAGCCAAATTGAAATCATGAAAGTCACAGAAGCCCATACCCCCTTCATGCTTTGGCAGGCCCAATTCAGACCAACGAACCCAATGGATCTTCCTTTCCTCCTATTTCTGGCCCCACTAGAAATTGGCAATCTCAGACTCCATCTTCATGCAGAATGTTTAAGGGAATAAAAAAAACTCCCATAGGGTAATTCGGGACAACTTGAGCAACGGCTTTGATAAGGACCTCCCTACCGGCTTGTGAGAGAAGGCACTGTTTCCACCCGCTTAATTTACACAGCAACTTCTCCCTCACAAACTGCAGCGCCTCCTTCTTAGACCTCCCCCACATTGTAGGAAGACCCAAGTATTTACCTGGGTCATCTACCATAGTCATACCAAGAATGGCACCCAACTCTGTGCGGATACTTGCAGGTGTATTAGGACTAAAGAAAAGACTTGATTTACCGAAATTGATTCGCTGACGAGACGCACGACAGTAGCCATCAAGCAACATTCGCATATTACGACAGTTTTGAGTATTGGCCCTGAGAAAAAAGAGGGCATCATCGGCAAAAAGAAGGTGAGAGAGAATAGGTCCTCTTCTTCCAAACTTAAGACCTTGCAAATAATTAGCATCACATGCTTTTTTAATCATGAGGGAGAGGACCTCACTCACTAACAAGAACAAGTACGGTGATAGTGGATCTCCTTGTCGGATGCCCCTCGTTGGTTTAAAAGTGTCTCCTTGCACCCCATTCAAGACCAAAGAGAATTGCACAGTTCGAACCAAATTCATCACCAAGTTGACCCAACAAACATCAAAACCCATCTTGAGCATGACCGATTCCAAGAAATGCCACTCCACCCTATCATAAGCCTTGTTCATATCAAGTTTGATGCCCAAATTGTATATTTTTGTTGTCTTTCGCAGCTTCAAAATGTGGAAAGCTTTTAAACATGTCAAAAATCCTCAACCCGCACACGACCCATTTATTAAACGTGTCAAGAATTCCAAACCCAAACACGACCCATTTATAAACAGATTGACACGACACGACTCGTCTACCTGTTCACTAAACAGGTTGAGTTAGGTCACAAACAAGTAACCTGCTTAGTAACCTGTTTAATAACTTACTTAAAATCTAAAATGTTCTATTTCTTTTTTGATGAAAATAGTCGTGTTATAAACATTCCAAAATCACACTGAAATTAAAAAACATCAAATACAAATTCATCAGTTCACTCCAAATCAAACAAAAAACTTTGATTAAATTACAACATAAAATACAAATGATATTCCCAGCTCCAATAATATTCAGCCACCAACATTGATGGTATTTGAACACTCAACAGATTGGGAGGGATTCATGTCCATCTTGCTAATATCCTCAGTCAATTCTTCCAACTTTGGTGCTAAAGTGGAATTTTCTGCAATTCAAACCATAAGACTTCAGCAAATCATAAAAAGAAACAAATACAATAAATAAGATGATGGGAAATATACCTTGTTCACCAAATATCCAGTCTCGTGTACAAATGAGTGTCTCAACATTTTCAAGTTTGAGAGCACTACGATATTGATCAAGCACTCTACCACCAACACTAAATGATGCCTCAGAAGCAACTGTAGATATTGGAATAGATAGTATATCACAAGCCAAAATACATAGTTCAGGATATCAAAATTGGTTTGCTTTCCAAAAATCAAGAACATTCAAAACTATCTTCCTGACTACTTTAGGCTCATCCAAATACAATTGTAGCTAAGACTATTGGCAAGAAGTGGTAGACTCCTCACTTTCAAAGGTATCAAATTCCTAATAATATAACAACATTAATATTAGCACATAGTCAAATGTAAACTGAACTTTGATGTATTATCAACAAAATAAATAGCTTTTTACCTTCTTAACATCCATGCATTCCTTAGAAACCATGTCATCAACATGAGAAGGAACACCATATGAAGTACTTGATGTACTAGCAACTAATTCATATTTAGAATGTATTTTCATGTACAAATCAAAGAGAGAAACCAACATATCGCGAACTTTAGCCATTTCTTGGGAGTTTGTACCATACAACCTGTAGGGGACTTTTTCTTCCGGCAACTACAAATGGGCTGGGCTGCCGTAAGGAGCAAACTGATAAAATTATCCCCCTGTGACTGAGTTTGAAGATCAAGCCCCAAGAATGTCTCGAAGGGTAGTGAAACATTAGGAAACACCTTGATTACCTTCACCAACGAAAATAACAACAATTTACAAATAGATTTTCTAGCTGGGCATGAGAGGCTTGTGGCATGGGAGCAAAATTGTCATGAGTTTAGCACTGAAGAGAAAGCTATGCATTTCTGGGAAAAAGGGAGGTATTAAGATAGGAGAGGAGGAGTTTGTAGGAAGGTTTGGAGGAGAGTGAGGGAGAGAGATGGGAATGGGTGGCTTAAGTGTTTTCTTGCAGCTTGATAGAGGCTTTGTCAAATGTTATAACAGTCTGCTAAAGGGGGAAGTGAGGGAGAAGAGTGAATAGAGCACGAATTTGCTGGGTTTTGTAGGTGAGAGAGGAAGCTTGCTCTCCAGATGTGGATTGTCTTCGTTGGGTAGAAGAGGCCTCATTTTATAGCTGCTGGAAGCTATCCTTTTCCCAAGAAACCCTAATGGTTTCTATCCAATTTGGCCAAGCTTTTTCCTTCCTTTCTCCTCCATACCTTTGACTTATCCTATCCTAGTAAAATCCCCTCTACCCAATCTCACAAAATTAGGGATTTTTGGGAGCTCAATGCTCTTCCCGTAGCTGCCTGAGTGGAGAACTCCCATTCCCAGCCATTTCCTTCCTTTCTTTCCTTCCTTCTTCTATGGCTAGATCTGATGGGGGAAAGAAATGGGTATGCATGCTAGTTTGAAGGGTGCCTTGGCTCCTAGCAACCTATGCACGCTAACACCCCTTGGTTCTTTGCGTGTTCCACCTTGGTGTTCATAATTTGCCCATGTGCTGGAGCCTCCCAGCAGCTCACATACAAGGGCAGCTTTGGCTCTTTGTCGTGGCTTTTATCTCCAGCCATATGCTGGAGATTGCAGATATTTATTTTGGTTGTGTGGGCTTTTCTAAGGTGATGGTCTAACTAATTAGGGGAATGGGCCAATCCTTTTCAAGTGATGGGCTATTTTATTCAGATAATGGGCTGATTTTTCTAGGCTATTTGGCTACTTTCCTTCTCTCTTTTATGCTTACCCACATGTTTGGGCTCAAGAAATAGGCCTAAGTTTCGAGGTCCCCAAGCAACCCAAGACTTCCACACTACAAAATAAGAGGTCATTACCGACCAACATTTTCCGAGGGCTCTGAAATTCTCTTAGTAAAAGTGTTTTTTCGACCAAAAAATGTTGTCCATTGGAAATATGTCACGGGCCTGAAATTTATTTCCGACAAAGGAAATACCCTCAGAAAAAGTCTCTATTGTCGTCGGAAATGTAATTTATTTGGCGGGAAGACTTGGCGCCAACTTTATTAATGACCAAAAGTATGTTTGACGGAAATAGGATGATTACTTCCGAGGGGTTTCTCATTTTGTCGAAACTGTTTGACTATTTCTAAGGGGCTTCTTATTCCGTCAGAATTGCTTGACTATTTCCGAGGGATTCTCCTTTTGTCTGAATTATTTGACTATTTTCGAGGAGAAATATGTTCTCTAGGAAAACGTTTGAATGTCAATTTCCCATTAGAATAAGTAAAAACAATTTGATTGATAATAATCAATCACACTCCAAAATATATAACTGAAAATAGCCAATCCAAAAAAAAAAAAAAAGACAATCACAATTACATGACAACTCATCCCAGAGTTGTAAGTTGAATCACATCCCTTCTTCAATCAATTTCATTGTCATCAACATCATTTTGGATGGCATGCATGCTTTGACTTTGAGTCTCTGCTTCTTGGTATGGGTCACTCTCATCACTAGTCATCTCATAAGCATTTCTTGGCTTTGTTTCCACTACAAAACTAACTCCAAATTTTATTTTTAACCCCCTTCACATAAAAAATTTGGGTTGCTTGGCTTGCTAGTACGAATGGCTCTTGAGTATTTAGCTTGCGTGTTGTATTAACAGTGATTATTCCATAACGATCTATCTTGTAACCTGTTCCTTTTCGTATTGTGTCATACCAATCACAATTGAACAATATAACTCTATTTCTTTCTGTGTAACGGAGCTCAACAATATCTACTAAGGTTCCATACCAAGGCGCATCGTCAATCTGATTCTCCCCCTTAATCATAACAATATCTACTAAGGTTCCATACCAAAGAAAGCATTTGCTTACTAACTTTACCATCGTTGTATAGTTCTGTGACCTACATAGAAAGGAAAAAATATTTTTAAATAAACATCTATGACAGTCAATAGTTTTTCCAATACAATATTATCTATACCCTTTTAGAAATTCAGTTTGAAAATTGAAGCCTATGTGACTCCTCCACATTATCAACACTAGACTGGATTAGAATGTTCTTATGTTCTCTGCATACGTAACAAATAATTATATTCAAATTAATACAGTGACATATTAGATCTAAATAAATAGTAACATATTAAATACACAAAGAATTATAATGTTGAAGATTTCTTACTGGACAAATGGCAAAGCTTCATCACAATTTTGTAGGACATAATGAGTGGTAGCCTTATGAAGTTCGATGCTCATCTCTCTAAGTACACTTTTCCCAAAAGCTCAACCAGGTGTTGAGAAGATAGATAACGAAGATGTATCATATGACGGTTGACCTTCATCGTCGTTTCTATCTCTTTTATTAAACTTAGTTTCAACTCGATGCAAATAGCGAGAGAAAAATATTAAACACTCATCTCCCAAGACACCTTTAGCAATAGACCCTTCTGGATGAGCCTTATTACGAACATAAGTCTTTAGCTTATGCAAATACCTAATTACATCGTAAATACCGAAATTAGAGAATCATACATTAGCAATTAAACAAACTGTGAATAAAATTAATATCTAAACATTGAGATTACCTTTCCACAGGATACATCCACCTGAATTGTACTGGACCGGCCACCTTTGCCTCCCATGCCAAGTGGCAAGTTAGGTGAATCATGATGTCAAAAAAGGCAGGGTGGAATATTTTTTCCAACTTGCATAGAGTTATGAGAATTTGATTGTCAAGAAGATTCAAGTCATCTTCTCTTAAAACTTTAGCACACAATTCCTTGAAAAAGTACGATAATTCAATTAAAGGCTCACTTACATCTTTGGGTACTAAATCTCGCGCCACAAATGGAAGTAATCTCTCTAAGAACACATGACAATCATGAGTTTTCATACTAGAAATATTACGTTCTGAAGCATTCACACATTGAGATAAATTTCCAGAGTACCCATCTGGAACTTTCAACTCCATTAACCATTGACATAAAGCTTTGTTATCATCATTTGACAATGTATAATCACCTGGGATAAAATAGAGCTTACCATTATCTCCTTCTTCTGGATGATACCTCTGTCTTATACCCATTTCTTGAAGATCAAGACGAGCATTTAAAGAATCTTTTGTTTTACCATCAATGCTCATCATTGTGCTAATCACATTCTCAAATACATTTTCTCAATGTGCATGACATCTAAATTGTGACGCACCAAAAGTGTTTTCCAGTAAGGCAATTGGAAAAATATCGAATGTTTTTTCCAATTATGATCTTTCCAAACCCAAGTATTGTATGCTTTTTCCCATCCTTGCCATGTGTTATTTCTCTTAATTCACTAAGTTCATTTATCACATCATCACCAGATGGTCTCTTGGGTGCAAGTCTTCTTTCCCTTGTATTATCAAATTGGCTTCGTTGATTACGCCATACGTGGTCAGACGGTAAAAATCGTCTATGACCCAAATAATATTTTTTAGACCCATGAGATAACCGACGATGCGAAGTATCAGATGCACAATATGGGCATGCCAATTTGCCAGACGTACTCCAACCTGACATGTATGCATATGCTGGATAATCATTGATAGTCCAAAGAAGTGTAACTCTCATCTGAAAATTCTGCTTTGCATATATATCATAAGTTTCAACACCAATTTCGCAACTTGTCTATCAACGGCCTCATATATACATCAATGTCATGGCATGGACCCTTGGGTCCAGGAATAAGTAAAGTCATGAAAACATAAGGCTCCTTCATGCACATCCACGGAGGAAGATTATATGGTATATGAGAACTGGCCAAATACTATAGTGCAAATTCATGTTCCCAAAAGGGTTAAATCCATCTGTTGCCAAACCAAGTCTTTCATTTCGAGGTTCCATACCAAATGACTCATGAATTTGATTAAACGATTTCCAAGCCTTAGAATCTGCCGGATGCCTCAACACTCCATCTTTTACACAATCCTTAAAATGCCACCTCATATCTACAGCTGTCTTGGATGACATGTGTTTACACCATAATCAACCGAGCATATCTAGCACTAAAACGACTAGCACCATGACAGACACGCCTTCTTCCCTATCGAAGGAAGTCACTCATTCTTCCCTACCGAAGGAAGACACTCTTCCAAGGCGACTAACACTTGCCGAAGCTCCCGACTGCTGAACCTAACCTCCAGGGACACGTGTCACCACCACAGTGGCTTGCACAAAGTCCCACATCAAAACTTTGTGCAAGCCTTCCATTTTTACCTCCCTATAAATAGGGAACAGTACCCAAGACGAAGGGGGTAACTATTTTCTCACATTTACTGTTACTTTGCCAAAATTACCACAAATAGCTGACTTAAGCATCGGAGAGCCTTCGGCAAGCACCACATCGGTGTCCGAAGCTTGATGACTGCTTCTTCCTCTTATCTTCTGCAGGTCATTCAATCATCGAAGGTCCTCACCTTCTTCACTGCTGAAGATACCATACTCCTTCCCTAAGTTGACGTCCAAAAAAGAGCATCAACAGTTTGGCGTCGTCTGTGGGAAACGACTTTTGAATCCCAACTCCCTCTACCAGCTCCGTTGGCTCCTTCCCCTATCAAGCCTTGTCGCCTCTTCTTCACCTCACATTCTGGTATGCCGAGTGAGGCCAGTATTGATACCTAGCGCCACACCCTCCGTGGGGAGTCCTCCCGAAGGAAACCTTCGGCAGAGGGGGATCTCCAAGCGGAGGTTGAGCGTCTCCGCGCTAGCGTCGCCAAGATGTCGGAGAACTACGAACAAATTAGCACAAAAAATGTGGAACTAGAGCACGACTGCCGAGCCTTGAAGAGCAATTTGGAGGGCACTCGCCACCAACTCACCTAGCAGGACCACACCCAGAATATTGGGCACACCCAACTGAACCAACCACTTACCTCCCGTCATAGCACTCCCATTCAAACTAGGCCTGACAAAGGCAAAGGCCACCTCCACCTAGAGACAACCAAGTCGAGACTTCTCCATATTCCCCCGCCAAAAGACCGACCCAATGCCCCAGCTAAGGTTTATAGGGACTGTAGGCACCGTATCTCAGAGCTTCGACCAGACCCAATCCAAATTAATGTTGACCTTCACAACCCAAAGCTAACCCAACTTGGGCCTCTATCGAAGCCCACCCGTGTAGCCACCACGGAGGAAGTTGGAGACTCAGACGATTGGGAACCTTATAAACCTGAAGACTGGGAGACCCACTATTCTGAAGCCTTTGAAGAATGAGAAGACTATCCAACCCCACCAACCCAACCCTACAGGTCTTCGGCACCCAATGCTCTTTCGCATGTTGACTCGACCATGCGCCTCCTCTTTGAGAAGGTCCGACGCCTGGTGAGTGAGTAGCATCGCAGCCACCAGCCCCTCTGGGCGAAACCACGCCCCAGGCCCTTTACCGAACGTATCCTCAATTACCACTAGGAGAAGGACATTCAGCCGCTCAACATCACCTTCTACACTGGCACGGAGGATCCACTCACCCATATCCACGCTTTCTAGTCTGCCCTCGATTGCAAATGCCTCAGTGACAAAGGCATGTGCCTCCTCTTCCCTTCCACCCTCAGCGGAGCAGCATTGAATTGGTTTTACCGGCTGAACCCCTGCACTATCAACTCCTTCGATAGTCTGAAGCAGACCTTCTTGGAACATTTCATGATCCAGACTGATCGCCTATACTCCGCGGATGACTTGTACTTGCTTCGGCAGGGTGAGGACGAACCCCTTCGAGAATATGCAGCCCACTTCAGCCATGAGTACTTCTGTTGCCCCTGAATCTGACGATAGAGCTGCCTTCGGCGCTTTCAAGAGTGGCCTCCACGAGTCCAACTTCCGTTACCTGGTCCATAGCAACCCATGGAACACCTATGCCGAACTGATGAAGCAGGGCACTATCCATGCAAAGGCTAACTACTTTAATTCCAAGAGTGGCCCAGCCACCTAGGCATGTGGCGCTTCTGTACCCAGCCTAGCCCCACTTCAACATTCTGCTCCTACCCCAGACAACCATGCTACCCAGCATCCCAAGAGGAAAGATAGCTACCAACACACCTTCAACAATGGGAAGCGTGGCAGACATGGCAACCACCACCAGTCCGGTGGGAGCAACCCTCCAAGAACAGCTGATCGTGCTCCACTCCCTTTCGCGCCATGCCCAGGTTCGAAGTGTTCACCACCCTGAACACCACCTATGAGAATGTGCTCCTGCAGGAGGCACCCATCATACCCAAGCCTCCCCCCCGGAGACCAACTAGTAAGCCTATGCCAAACACATGTGTCTTCTGCCGTTTTCACTAGTTTAGTGGCCACGATACCGAATCTTGCGTTGCTTTGCGTAACATCATTGAAGGCCTCATTCGTGAGGGGAAGCTGGACAGATATGTGCACAATCTCTCACCCCCACCTAACCTTCACCAACGGCAGATCAACATGATCTCCACCATCAGTGGTGGTTCTACATTGGCCGGAACCTCCAATAACTCCATCAAACATTATGTCCGCTCTTCCTACGCGCACCAGGTCTTCAGCATTGAGCAGGGGCGCCTACCAAAGATGCAAAAAATCAGGCTGGGTCCCGATTACCTGCAGTGAGGAAGAAGAATGTGGTGTCATTCTCCCACATGACGACCCACTCATTATCCGTGCGGACATCTCTAACTTCGACGTTGGGCGCATCCTGGTGGACACTGGTAGCTCGGTCAGTGTGATCTTCGTCGATGCCTTCAACGAACTCCAGGTCCCTACTCACTTGCTCAACCGAAGCATCACACCTCTTGTGAGCTTCTCTGGCGATGTTGTTCAGCCCATTGGCAGCATCCATCTCCCTATTGTTTGTGCCTAATAAATCACGGCCATGAATTGGCCGGGGGAACTTCTCTTCTCGGCCTCAAGCTGAAACGCAGCGTTTTGTCAAGGTGTTTAGCTTCCCAGAGAAACAAGAAAAATCACCAAGGCATGGTTATCTCAGCCAAGGTTACAGGCCGAGGCCGAGACCGAGCAAGGTCACGGCCAAAGGCATTAAAGTCAGATCATCACGTGACAGCAGGGTCCCACGCTCCATTTAATGAAGCAAGGTCTCTGTTTATTGCAGCAAACCCACTGGCCAAGAATGAGCATTTAATGCACGAGGGAAGGTGGGAAGTGATTGGAGTCAGGATTTGGTGATAGCGATCAGAGTGATTAGACGCCAACATTCTCACAAAGCTCTTTGCAGCTTGAGAGATTAGGTAATTGGCTATCAGAGCAATAAATGCGTCTCCACGGCCAGAAGCGCAGAACCCACGATCAGGGCGGCGGCCGAGATTCACCGGGATTCATGGAGTCACACCACCATACTTCACGATCCCAAATGTCGATTAGACTACCCACTTGGCGTAATCAGGCTCCACCATGCAGATTTTCAGTCTCGATTACCCCTCCAGGAGCTCTGCCTATAAATACAAGACTCAGGACTACTTTCAAAGGGTTCAAACACCAAACAAAAGCCTCCCACGGAGCAACTTATATTTTCCTGTAATGCACTTTCAATATCTTTACTTGCTTTCCTAGGAGTAGTGTTAGTTTGTAAGGAAAATCCATTCATCAATATATCAAACGACCCTTGATTTTCAAGGCGCCGGAGCACCACCCTTGTTGTTCACTCACTCACCCCATATATCATACGACCGTCGCTCATCGAGCAGCGCGCCGGAGCACCGCCCTAAAACCCACCAAACACCACCACTCAACGGCCTTGTAGTTCAGGCCGTGAACCTTACAGCCGAGACTAGTTCCTCTCTCGGCTACAATCGTTTGATTAGAAGACGAGTCCAGACAGGCGCACCATCTAAACACTTACACCCGCTTCAAACATCTCGACGCACGGTAGACCGTGCTGGCACGCCCGCGCACAAACGCACCCCGTCCAAAAGCAGGAAACCGCGTGTTAACGCGAATCCCCTCGGCCCGGAACCCCAGGCCGTGAGATTCGCGCGGCAGACACCTATATCTATTGGTTTAGCACCCCAGCGAGCAACGATAATCACTCCCTTCCTTATCGTGGATTGTCCCATAGCCTACAATGTCATCCTCGGCCACCCAGCCTTGGCACAAATGAAGGTTTTCGTTTCCACACACATGCTATTGCTGAAGTTCCCTACCCCCCATGGCACAGGCACGGTGGGCGGCGACCAACTGGACGCCCGAAGCTGCTATGCTTCAACAGTCAAATCCACCAATTGCCAACTCAAGGGTGAGGCCCTTACAGTAACCAAGGCCTCAGCCCCTTCTCCAGCCGGCACTGAATGCCCTGAAGACCCTAGGGAGGAATCCGTCACCCAACAGGCCGAACATGTGGAAGACCTTGAGCTTGTTAGCCTCCATGACGACATCCCGGATCGGCAGGTCCAGATCGGCACCTCCCTCTCATGGGAGCTTCGCTCTGACCTCGTAGCCTTCCTTCGCCTTAACTCCGAGGTCTTTGCCTGGTCCTACAACGACATGCCTGGCATATCGCCTGATATCATTTCTCATCGGCTAAGCATTTATCCTGCCGTCCGACCTGTTCGGCAGAAGCGTCGTGCCTACGACCCGAAGAGGTATGAGGTCATGAAGGCGGAGGTAGACAAGTTGAGCAGTATCGGATTCATCAAGGGAGTGGACTATCTCACTTGGCTGGCTAATGTGGTGATGGTCTGCAAACCAAGCAAAGGCTGGCGCATGTGTGTAGATTACACCAACCTTAATCGGGCTTGTCCGAAGGATAGCTTCCCTCTACCCTAAATTGATCAGCTTGTTGACTGGCCATGCCCTTCTTCAAGGCCCTCAAAGGCACTAAGCGCAACATCTCCTGGACCCCAGAATGTGACACAACTTTCACTCAGCTCAAAGAATATATGAGCAAAGCGCCTCTACTATCCACTCCTGAGCCTGGTGACATCCTCAAGATTTACCTCTTTGTCTCGGCCACGGCAGTTAGCTCAGTGCTCATCGGACCACATGAGGGTGCTGAACATCCGGTGCATTATGTTAGCAAGGCACTTCAGGATGTCGAGGTTCGGTACCCAGATATTGAGAAGCTGGCCTTTGCCTCGGTAATGTCCGCCAAACGCCTGAGACCTTATTTCCAGGCACATACCATTCACATCCTAACCAACCAACCACTCAGACAAGTATTGTAGAAGCCAGAGACTTTTGGTAGACTGGTCAA
Organism: Prunus kanzakura; assembly: GCA_020521455.1. Taxonomy (NCBI): domain Eukaryota; kingdom Viridiplantae; phylum Streptophyta; class Magnoliopsida; order Rosales; family Rosaceae; genus Prunus; species Prunus kanzakura. Next base: position 183,153 of record BPUM01000929.1, on the reverse strand, counting down.
GTGGGCCATCGAGCTTGGCGAATTTGATATCCATTATAGGCCACGCCCGGCTACCAAGGGACAGGCTGTCGTAGATTTCATCTCTGAGTTCACAGAACCCCAAGCTCTGGCCACCCCCCAAATCATCCCCGAACTTGCTCTCCCCCCATCCCAAGTCCAAGTCGCCAGCAATGGCAACCTCGACTTAGCCCAGCCTTCGTGGACGTTGTATGTCGATGGCTTCTCCAATGCCCCGAGTTATGGGGCAGGCCTTGTCCTCATCTCCCCCGACAAAGTTGTCCTTGAGTACGCCCTCCGCTTCCAATTCCATGCCTCCAACAATGTGGCCGAGTATGAGGCACTCCTAGCTGGCCTTCGGCTAGCCAAGGAGATGGGCGCTAAGCAAATCCAGGTATTCAGTGACTCCCAGCTCGTTGTTCATCAAGTTAACCAGGACTTCACTGCCAAGGACATCTCTATGATGGCATATCTTCAGCATACACAAACCTGCTGACAACCTTTGACGCTTATCTCATAAGCCAAGTGCCACGCTTTGAAAATAGCCATGTTGATGCTCTGGCAAGGCTCGCCTCGGCCTTAGAACAGGGCATAGGCAGCAACATCCATATCGAATTCCTGGATCAGCCTAGCACGCAAACCTACTTCATCTTTACCATTGATCACAATCCTACATGGATGAACCCCATCTTTTAGTTCTTGCAAAACTAGACACTACCTACTGATCCTGCTGAAGCACGGCGTGTCCTCTATCGCTCTGCTCAATACTTGATCATCAATGGTGCTCTATATATGCGTGGTTTCAGCCCTCCTTACTTTCGGTGTCTAACTCCAAAGGAAGGTAACTATGTTCTTCGGGAGATCCATGAGGGTATCTACGGAAACCATTCGGGCGCTCGTTCACTAGCGCATAAGGCCATTCGACAAGTGTACTTCTGGCCCTCACTTCACACTGATGCCCAGGCCTTCACCCAGAAGTGCGACAAATGCCAACGATTTGCCAACATCCCACAACTTCCAGCTAAGCCATTAATAGCCATGTTCAGTCCTTGGCCATTCGCCCAATGGGGACTTGACCTCATTGGACCTATGCCTGAGGGTAAGGGCCAGGTCAAGTACGCGGTTGTTGCTATAGACTACTTCACTAAGTGGGCTAAAGCTGAAGCCTTAGCTACTATCACTGCAGCTCGCATCGAAACGTTTGTCTGGCAGAATATCGTATGTCGCTTCGGCATCCCCCATACCATCGTCACGGACAACGGCTAGCAATTTGACAATGAAAAATTTAAGCAATTTTGTTCCAACCTCAAGATACGTCTTTGCTTTGGCTCCCCAACCCATCCCCTGTCCAATGGTCAGGTCGAAGCTGTGAACAAAATCATCAAGAAAACTTGGAAGACCAAAGTTACTACCAGAAGTTCTCTGGTCCTACCAGACCACCTTCCGTACCGCCACAGGGGAAACACCCTTCTCTCTTTCCTTCGATACTGAGGTCGTGGCACCAGTAGAGATTGGCCAGCCCACATACCGAACTTCCACTTACGATGCCGAGGCCAATGACCAACAGTTGGCCCTGAACCTCAACTTCATTGACGAGCTTCGCGACCAGTCCAACATGCGCAACGTCGCCTACAAACAGCGTATCGCCAAATACTATGACTCCCGAGTCAAGCCCCGTGCTTTCAAGCTTGGGGACTGGGTCATGCGCAAGGTTTCCTTGGCCACCAAAAACTCCACTGAAGGTACCTTGGGACCTACATGGGAAAGCCCTTATGAGATTACCAAAGTCTGCCGCACCGACACTTATCAGCTTCGTGATTCCAAGGGCAAGACATTGCCCCATCCTTGGAACACTGATCACCTTAAGTACTATTATAAGTGATGGTGTCCAAGGTTGGTTTTTGTTTTCTCCTGCCTTGGCATTTATCTTAGGCCTCAGGCTAGATTACTATGTACCTATTGTCTTTCGGCATATACTTAACGAAATGCCTGACTTTGGCTATCTCTATCATTCGCATGTTTCTCACTTTGCAAACATAATGATTACTATGAATAAAATGACAAATACAATAGCACATCAAAATAACCTTGCCTACGACAAGGCACAATGTTTATACAAAAACCAAAGGTCAACGCTACTGTTACAAACATAAGCAAACTAAATCAAAACCACAAGTCCTCTAAGCATTGGCAGGTTGCACCTCCGCGGCGGCTGACTCAGGGGCAGCGATGGTAGTCTCCTCCCTAGGCACATCTGTGGCGATAGGCCCAGTAGCCTCAGCAGCAGGACTAGCCAAAGGAGGCTCACCACTCGTGTCGAAGTTAATCTCAAGCGAAGGGTTGAACTTCGCTAGGGTCTCCTCCCACTGGATCTGCTCATCCACCAACCAGTCCAGGATGTAACTGTTCAGCTCTTCTGAATTTCGTTAGGACTCGACCGCTTCGGCTCGGGCTGCAGCTATCTCTTCAGCTTTCTTCTGTTCCGCCTCGGCCAAAGCACGCTCGGTGGATGCCAGCTTCTCCTTCAGCCCATCAACCTCTCTGGCTAGCCCTGCCTTCTGCAGACGCACGACATTCTTCTCTCAGATAGCCTCTTGAGCCTCTGCTACCTTGTCTTTGGCCACCTGCTCACGCCTTTTCATCATTGCTATCTCCTGAAGGCCTACAAAACAAAACATTGTTAGTACAAGAAAAACAAGCATAGCAATATGAAATCTTTATAAACACAACTTACATAAGCAGACGTCAGGATCGTCTTCTGCGCCCGCTTTACAACGGAGGAAGTCGACGTCCTCGCCAAGGTCTCGGGGTCACCCTTGATGCCTTCTAAGAAGACGTTGACCAAGGGCACCTCCTGCCGATGCATGGCAAGGCTTACCTCCTTCTTCTGCCTACGCAACCTGCTGAAGTCCACCCCCTCCATCCCCTCACCAAATACCTCCTCCATGCCGAAGAGAAGCTTTGGCTGGGCCTGTAGATCAAAGGGAGGAAGCCTCGGCTCTGTCCCCATCACGTCCTGGTGGGCTTCCTCCAGGGCTCTTCTCTTCCCAGCCACAGCTTCAGAGATGAGCCCCTCATCGTCATCTCGAGGCCGCTTCTCAGGAGCTTGCCTACCGCCCTCCCTCTCACCTCTTTTGGGTCGTGACCCCTTCTCCCTCTTCTCCTTCAACCGCTTCTGCTTCTCGGCCTCGTCAATGTTCACGACCACCTTCGTCGCTCCTTTTATCACACCTGCCACTACAAATCAAAGCAGAGTTAGTCAGAACGAAAAGAGATGGAGGATGAAGCAAAACAAGTTGGAAGCAAAAGAAAAAAAAAAAAAAAAAAAGGAATCAGAAGACAAACAACAAAGGTGACCTAAGTACTTACTTCCTTGCAAAAGTCTGGACTCAAACAGATTCTTCTGGGTGACTAGGTTCCAGTACTCACGCTCGGTCTCTGACAACAGTGACCGCACCCTCTCAACTTCGTCTTCTTGCTCCTTGGAGATAGGCCCCCACTTCACCGAACCTGCAGCAAAGGTTACATACTACTCAGCCATTTACACTTGCACAAGCAAAAATGAAGAACCAAGAGTGAAAGCTGGTAAAACACAACAAAACAAAACTCAGTCTTAAAGAATGGGGCCAAGGACCTATAGACTGGAAGTGGGTAGGAATGTGTTTGGCGACGGTCTTCCTTGGCGGACACTCCCAATCACCATAGGCCAGGCCCCACCTGTTCCTCCAAGACTTTTGAATAGAAGGCTTGTGACCAATAAAATAACCCCTCTCTTTTGCCTTTCGGCAATTGGCATGTACCTAGCCAAAACATCCATGTTGCTTCGAAATCGAGTACAAATACATGAACTGCTCAAAAGTTGGCTCCCCCAACCCAGCCCTTGCCAAATGCTCAAGACAAGCCCACGTGGCCCTTGCTGAACGGCACGACCTGTGCATACCCAAGCCCAGCTCTCTTGACGAAGCTTGGACCCACTTTATGAGGCAAGGGCCATGAAAAAGGAAAAAGGAAGGCAAGCCCACAACTTTTTACCTGCATCAGCCCTGCCGAACAGCAGGGCCTCTGTGGCCAAATAGGTGGGCTTGAGAGGGACTTTATCTCCACGTCAAGCTCCTTGAGCTTCTTCCTCCTTTCAACCTTGCACACCCCAAACCCACCATAGCCTACTTGTCGAAGTTTTAAGAACCCAGCCCCAAGCCACGCCACTACACTCTTGCTGAACGCCTAGGTACCCAACTACCAATGGTTCTGGAGGCCTACACAGCTTCTACCATACCTGCCAAAGGTTTGCGCAACTTCTAGCTTGCCAACTTGGGGGACTAGGGAATGCCCTACAACTCCTACTAAATTGGGAATGCTCGGTCATGATTATGCAAAATCTTACAAGTTCCCAACCCAAAGGGACTACTATTTACACCATAATCAATCGAGCATATCTAGCACCAAAACGACTAGCACCATGGCAGACACGCCTTCTTTCCTGCCAAAGGAATTCACTCTTTCTTCCCTGCCGAAGGAAGACACTCTTCCAAGGTGACCAACACCTGCCGAAGCTCCCGACTATCGAACCTAACCTCCAAGGACACGTGTCACCACCACAGCGGCTTGCACAAAGTTCCACATTGAAACTTTGTGCAAGCCTTTCATTTTCACCTCCCTATAAATAGGGAATAGTACCCAAGACGAAAGGGGTAACTATTTTCTCACATTTATTGTTACTCTGCCAAAATTACCACAAAAAGCTGACTTAAGCATCGGAGAGCCTTCGGCAGGCACCACACCGGTGTCCGAAACTTGACGACTGCTTCTTCCTCTTATCTTCTGCAGGTCATTCAATCACCGAAGGTCCTCACCTTCTTCCCTGCTGAAGATACCATACTCCTTTCCAAAGTTGACCTCCCAAAAAGAGCATCAACAACATGAATAATCTTTGAAGTCTTGGTGTGAGTGGAAAATATCTAAACACCTTCCATGGAACCCTTTTACTTTTCTTTTTGCTACCCTTTCCTTGTCTCTTCCATCTCGAAAGCTTACATGTAGGACATTGCATTGCATTTGCATGCTCCTTATACTAAATGATGCAATCCTTATTGTATGCATCTATTTTATCATAATGAAGACCTAAATCTGAAATAATTTTCTTTGCATCGTTGGTGATTGTACGTAACTTCTCACAAAAAGGAAATGCATTTTTCAACAATGTTAGCAACATACCAAATGCTTTATTGCTCATAGTACCGATACCCTTCATATGCATCAGGTTCACAACAAAAGACAAATTAGAATACGACTCACAACCAGCATACAATGGTTGTTCTGCCTCTTCTAACAATTTGTAAAACTTGTGTGCATCTCCATTTGGATCTTGTGGACAACCTTCTTCTATTAAACCATGCATATCATCGTCTTGTTCCATACTGGCCGCATCATATCCATCATTGTCACTATCACTTTCATCACTTTCATCACTATCCTCATCCTGACCCTCGCCGTGCAAATACCATGTAGTATAAGTCAGTTTAATTCCGTTATAAAGAAGATGCTTGTGTACCTCATGGTTGTATGCATAATTAAGAAAACTTTCAACTCCTGCAAAATAATCTTCTGAAGACCTCCCAGATTGCATCCAAGATTTATCAACAGGCATTTCTCTACATAAATAAGTTCCAATTAATATTAATAGAACAAATGACCAAAAATTCAGATATTAAAACTATATCAAAGACATCAAAATGAAAGCCACATTTATTATTGTATCACTGTACTAGGGAACTGGCATGTAAAAAAACATGGAAGCAAGTAATTCTCTAAAACATCACCCAAAAGTCTTAGCATTTCCTGACACGATTAATAAACAGGTCGTGTTTGGGTTGGGGTTTCTTAACACGTTTAAAAGTTTGACACGACATGAACCCAACACGACACGACGCATTACCAGCCCTAGTTGCAACGATGGGAATCCATTAAATCTGGAGAAGAAAACAAAAATCACTGTTGTAGGTTATAACATTTCTAGTGCATATATCACTATTATAATATGGTCAAGAAGTTTTTTTTATATTCATTAAGGATTCACTATTATAATCGGGTTAAAAAAATGCCCTATGGTCAATTTAATAGTATTTGCACCCTAGATTGCAAAACATTAATGGGGCAAAAAAAAAAAACCAAAGCAAGAAAGGAAAGAAAAACCAGGATATTACCTCGATAAGTTGAGTTCATGAATAATTTAGCCACCACCTTTTCTTTGAATAAATCATTGCATCAACTTTTTTTTGTATGGCCAAAGGGTATCATGCTTTTAAAAGAGAAGGAAGTCTTCGCGCAGGAGGTTTGGCTAATCTAGCTTTCACTACACCAGCAATATCATCAAGGAGAAAAGAGAAGGAAGTCTTCACCCAGGTCTAGGTTGTAACTCCAGTTTGCCAACTCGTTAGGTATTCTTCTCTTCTTCTTATGTCTTCATCTTTTTCTTTTTCTTCCAATTTATTATTTGGCAGTGTGTATTTCTTCTAACAATAACCAAAAGGATTTTAATTGTAATTTCAATTGTTATGAGTTCATCTTTCAAATCTTGTTGGACGTCTAGGAGCAATTCTTAGTGAAGATAAGAATTGCATAATATTGCGATCTATGAAATGTAAAACTTATCCAACTCCATTGACCTTTCTTGTTAATCATTCTTTCTTTGGTTGATTGGTTCTCAATAACATAGCGACAAATCTTAAATTCAAAAGGATATAGATAATATATATATATATATATATACAGTCATGATCTCTTGGACCACAGGAGTCCAAGAGATTGTGGTCACTCACCGTTGGATATTAATCCAATGGTTCAAAAAAGTTTCTTAAAAGAAGTTCAAGAGTGAGTGAACCGTTGAATTTATATCCAACGGTGAGTGACCACAAATCTCTTGGACCCCTGTAGTCCAAGAGATCAGGACTGTATATATATATATATATATATATATATATATATATATATATATATATATATATATATATATAGATAACATAGCGACAACTCTCCATTGACTACTGTATATATATAAGTAACGAACTTGCTGTGGCTTAAGCTTTTTCTTTTGGAAAAGAAAAACCCAAAAAAAAGACCTTTGTTTTATTATCTTTAATTAATTAATTAATTTAACCACAATATATTAAACACATCAGCAATTAAACTCCCGCTTGCCCAAAAAAAGTGGGAGAAAGCCCAAATTAATTATTTGTTTTGCCGCTCAAGCCTCTTTTTTAATTTAGGTTTTTTGCTAACCCTAACCATTCAATTAAACAAATCAATTTTTAACAGAACCCACAAAAGAGAAAAAATCCTCCATACGTCTTCTCTGCAGCAATATTAAAAGAAGCCATACAGGTAACCTACTACAAAGAAGCTAATAGCCTACTTTAGATTGTCTGTATGCTTTGGATTATGCCAGCAATATAATATTAACATGACCAAAGAAGCCACATAGCTGCTGCCATATTCATTCCATTCTTCTCAATTTTTCAGTTAAACTGTCAATGTCTAGGCATGTATTGTTATAGATATACCAATATTGGAATGCATTATTGTGATAAGGGAATCAGTACCCATGCTACATGTATTATGTCTCAAATGTTGTAGATATAAAGAAGAGCTACATGCCCAATAATACAAAGCAGCAGATATACACGCACGCACCCTTTCTTTATCAAATGACATGGGTTCTTTTGATTTATGTTTGTTTTTAATTATGACAAATCAAACATGCCATGACATGGGTTCTTTATGTTTGATTTATGTTTCTTTATCAAAGTAAAGTACTATTTTTGGTTTATGTTTGTTTTTAATTATGACATGGGTTCTTTTGTGATTATAAATGGCAACCATGGCAAAAAAGAAAAAGAGCAATAATAGAGCATCACATGATCGCGAAATGCAAGAGACAAATCAAACATGTATGAGTTATTTGCGTGTTATTATCGATTACATTCTTGTTTCTGTTTTTTTTTTTAGTTGTATTTCTATTAAATGAGTTTTTAATTTTTCAATTATGTTTTGTGTTTGTATTTCTCTTACAAATGATAGCTGTGGCAAGAAAGGGAAAGAGTCAAGATAGAGCATCAGGCACTGCACATCCTCAGTCTTTTAGACTCTCCTTAGATCGCCATATTTCCAATGAGTCATCACATGATAACGAAATGCAAGAAACATGTATGATTTATTTTGAATTTTCTTTGTATATATGTATTTTCAATTATATGATTAGTTCTCTATTAATTTCCAATTTTTTGCTCTATTATAAATTGTAGCTAGGGCAAGAATGAGAAAGAATCAGAATAGAGCATCCGACATTACACATCCTCAGTCATCTAGACCTTTCTTAGACCAACATGATGACCTCATTGAGCCATTACATGATAATGAAATGGAAGACATGCCTCTTGAAACTGAACCATAAAATGGAGAAGGTAATTTTTAATACATATATATATATGAGGTTTAAAATATATAAACACACATCTTTAAAGGATGCTCCCCTAGAAAAGCCACTACTTTTCAGAGAAAATTTAATTAAGTGAAAAGCATAATTAAGATTGATAATATAAATAAATAAATAACGAACAAAGATTCTCTGAAAATTTTGCTTAAGGGATATATGATCTATCTCATTTACTTACCTTCTAATGGCAACCACAAATTCTTGTCTTGTCATGTCATCTCCTCCACCTCCTTCTCATACTTACTGATCTGCAACAGGCATGACACTTGAAAAGCCATACATGATATACATTAACATTGCACTTGCTTATTCTTTTCTTTATTTTATTCTTGTCACATTTTTCATTGATATCTCATTGATTCGCACTGAAAAATTGGTTGTAGTAGAAGTTCCCCAGTACTTCAAATATTTATATTTTTTTTATTAGGTTCAAACTGTTGGAATAAAAAAAAGGTAGAGGGAAAGCTAAGGGTAAAGATGGAAACGACACTCCAATTGTAATACGTAGAGGAAGGTAATGTATAAGGCCTGCAAAGTTAGCCATTTCTTGTGTAGATTCATTTTTATTTATTTATTTAAATTTGGTTTAAATTTTCAGGATTATAAGCACTGGAGTTGTGCGAACTATAGGAGTGCTTTTTTATCAAGCTATCGATGGAGCATGGCCAACATTTAAAACATTTCCATCAACTCAAATGGATTTACTGTATGATCACTTTAACGCAACAGGATATACACACACATGCTCAGAAGAAGAGATGAGGGAGGCATTCGAAGAACATATTAAATTGCGATATTCCGATTGGATGTCGTCATTGAGAAATGGCGTTTTTAAGAAATACAAGACTACTGGTGATAGATACACTCATTGCCCATTAGGGATATCTCAAGATGTTTGGTCTAAACTGGTTGATCATTGGTTGCAGCCTACATGGCAGGTAAAAACTCAATTTAAATTAATATTGTTATGACTGGCAAGTGTATGCTTTGGTTTATTTATAGATGCCTTATATGGGTTCACTAAGTTGATATTAGGTTATGATTTACTTTTTTCATGCAGGATAAAAGTAAAAGAAACAAGTCTAATAGGGCGAAATCCACAATTGTGCATACGATAGGTTTGTTCCAATGAAAAAGTGCAGAAAAGATGAGGTAAAAATATCCATTTAGTTGTTGCTTTTTGTTGGCTGTTCCTTTTGTGGTTATTTCCAAATTTGGTCCTAATAAACTTCATTTTTTAAATCTTAATAGCTTGATCTAACTGGAATTGAACCGAGTCCAATTGATTGTTTCAAAAAGTTCCATGTAAGTAAGCCTAAGAATGGAGGAGAAGAAAGTTGGCCAAGTGAAAAGGCTAAAGAACTTTTTGTACGTTGCCTCTACTTTTTTTTTTCTTTTTCTTTTTTTAATTTTATTCACATGATATTTTTTTATATCCATTTTTATATTTCTACTATTTCATTGAAGGATAAAATGGAGAATAAAAAGGTTGCTGCAACGGAAGATGAGAATGAAGTAGATGATTGGGATATATACAAGGAGGTTATTGATGGGCCAAGTCATGGTCGTATCCTTGGCTTGGGTGGTGGCTATAATACAAAAGATGTGTATCCCTCAGATGGCCAAGGTTATAATAAACGTATATGCTTAGAATGTGAAGAAGAGCATGAGAAATTAAAAGAGGAAGTGAAGAACTTGAAAAGTGTGTTGTATGAATTGAAATATCTAGTTCAAAGTATGAGGGAAAACAATTCAAATACTTATGCATGCTCAAGACAATCCGCTTCAATGGTGAACTCTTTTATTCTCATTTCAATATTTTGCTCACTGTTAAATATTGTATTTGTTATTTTTATTCTCAAACGATTTATGTCTTATTAATTATTATCTTTTATTCGACAGGACAATATAGAAAGTTGTTCAGATGCTCACCTCGAAGACGAGTAGTGCAACATCAATTGTATTTTGCTACAATATGTATTTTGAATTTCAAGGTTTTGATATATTTGCGGATTGCTTATATGCTTTAAGGATGTTGGGGATTGTTTATATTTTAACTATTGAGAATAATTTTAATTGAACGCTTAAAATTTTAGTACAGTATAGTGTCGTATGATTTTCTTTTTCTTTTTATTACCAATTAAATACGGATTATTAGAAAACAATTTTTGGCAAATATTATAATTCAAATTTCTTTTTATTAATTTTTTTAATAAAATAATTATTTTTTTCGACCGTATTTCCCTCTCGGTAATGCATATTTCCAACAAACACTTTATCATCGGAAATACTTTCCAACAATAATTGCCTATTTCCGACAACATTCCCCACGACATAATTGGGTCGAAACAATTATATTTCCGACCACTTGTTCGCCGAAAATATTTTGCGACAGGATTAATCTATTTGCGACAAACTTTGTGACGAATAAATGTGGTTGAAAATATATATTTCCGACGTAACTTGCCCATCAGAAATATTTTGTTATACTCTTTTCCGATGAGCTATTATATATTTTCCACAAACTCTTTTGGTCGGTAATGATAATTACGACGAAATCTAGCCCTCACAAATAATGTATCATTGTCGGAAAAAGTATTTCTGACGACACTCATGGGTCGAAAATATGAATTTGCAAAAACAAGAAATCACGATAAAATAACTATTTCCGACAATGAAATAAGTAATTACGACCACATGTATGGTCGGAAATAAATATGTAGGGTCGTTTTAAAAATCCATTTCCGATAGAAATTTAAGCAATAGCTACGAAGCATGGGCGTCGGAAATACATTATTTTTGACGGAATGGTCGGAAATGAAGTATTTGCAATTGGCCTTTTAGCGACGACTTCCGACGGACTTTTGCCGTCGACAAAGGGTATTTTCGACGGCAAAAGGCTTTTTGCAATGACAAAATGCCCTCGCAAAAGGGCTTCTGTTATGTAGTGCCATTTCTTGACCCATCAATGGGCCTCATGACAACTTATTACCATCAATACCACAACTCACTCAAGCAAGCCCCGGGCATTTGAGTGGCTTGGGCCCACTTAAGCCTGTAGCGTGGTTGGGTGTGAAATAATGATTTCCCGCTTGGCTTGGCGTGTCGCTTGACATGCTTGAATTTTGTCGCCTTTAAAAGGGATATGATGCTTGACTGGATAATTAGCTTGGGCTCGTACAGCCAGTGTATTTTATTGGCTCTAGCGTGGCGGATTGCATATTTATTTGGCATGGCACAACCTTTTATAACAAAATTCGACAAACTGAAGTTTATATCTAGGATCCAATATCACAGCAATTGCAAGGATCAAACTATACTCTTTCCAATACTTATCCAACTTTTCCATCATCTGAGTTGCCATAGATCTCATGAAATCATCTGAATCAATCTTTGCCTTTCTCAATGTATCTTCCACCACAAACACCTGAGGAAAATACAATTTTGCAGGAGCGTATTTAGTTCCAGAAAACAAGCAAGTCACATTATAAAACACCTTAAGAAACTTGCTAAGTTTTTCTAATTTTTCCCACTCATCTTGAGAAAGAGAATACTTGTAATTAGAATCACTTAATTGCAAATGCAGAAATGCTTGTTGATAATAAAGTGCATTGTCAATCATAAAAAATATGGAGTTCCATCTAGTGGGTACATCTTGGCTCAAGCCCTTTTTACAATCTAAAGAAACCTGTGCAACATAATCTAAGAATTTTTGTTTCCTCCCTTGTGAACCTCTAACATACTTAATACTTTCCCTAATTTTCCGCACAGAATCATCAATGTGTTTCAACCCATCTTGCACTATTAAGTTCAGAATGTGAGCACAACATCGAACATGAAAAAATTTCCCATTCATTAATAGTGCATTCCTCAAGTTAAGCTACTCCTTTAACAACACAATAAAAAGTATCATTTGAAGATGCATTGTCCAAAGTCATTGAGAAAAGTTTCTTTTCCACCCTCAACTGGTCAACAACGTATAGATTTTTTAACACAATGCAACACCGCTATGAGGAAAAGACATAAAACTGAAATTCAATTTTTTTTTTTTGCAATTTCCAATTAACATCAACAAAATGAACAGTGAGAGAAAGATAACCATATGTGGTTATAGAACTCCACAAATCAGATGTCAAACAAAATCTTCTAGGAATTGAACCCAAAAGTTCCTTAAGCTTAACCTTTTCTCTATTATACATACTCAACACATCAACCTTTGTAGTACTTCTAGATATCAGTTTGATATAAGGACAAATGTAATTAAATACTTCCCTAATTCCAGCATACTCAACAAATTGAAAGGGCAGCTCATGCATGATAATTGCCATCACTAGTAATTCATGAAATTTATTAGGATCAAACTTAGCAGACCTTGGTATGATAGACCTTTCAAATTTAGACAATAATAATTGGTCCAAATCACGAGTATCAGATTTCAAACAAGAATCAAGATGACGCTTCAAATTTTCGGTACCATATCTACTATCACATAGGTATTTATGACCACATTTCATGCACTTTGCATAAAGCTTATTATATGGATTGACAGGCAGAATTTCAAACTGAGTCCATGTATGTGATGTGAGTTTTCTACATCTCTTACCAACTTGAGTTATAGCAATTACATTGTTGTTGCACATATCTGAATCTTGCACATTACTTCTAGTTGCTCCAGCGTCAAAACTATCACAACCATCTTCAAAACGATCCATCTGTATGAAACATAAAATAACATTGTATGAGTCTTTTTTTTTTGTGGAGAAACATACACCAGCAAAAGATAGAGAGATAGAGAAATATCCCATTCTAATTACTTTGTATTTTATAGTAGTTGTTGATGCTCCTTTTGGGGAGGGTCAACTTAGAGAGAAGGGGATCGTCTTCAGCAGGGGAGAAGGTGTGGGCCTTCATCAAGGAAAGAGCCTGCAGAAGACAAAGTAGGAGAAGCAGTCGTTAAGCTTCGGACACCGGTGTGGTGCCGGCCAAAAGCTCTCCGATGCTTAAGTCAGCTAAGAGTGGTAAATTTGGCAGAGTAACAGTAAAAGTTAGAAAGTAGTTACCCTCTTTCGTCTTGGGTACTGTTCCCTATTTATAGGGAGGTGAAAATGGGAGGCTTGTACAAAGTTCCGATGTGGGACTTTGTGCAAGTTGCTGTGGTGATGACACGTGTCCTTGGAGGCTAGGTTCGGCAGTCGGGAGTTTCGGCAGGTGTTGGTCGCCTTGGAGGAGTGTCTTCCTTCGGCATGGAAGAAGGCGTGTCTGCCTTGGTGTTAGTCGTTTTGGTGCTAGATATGCTCGGTTGATTATGATGTAAACAGTAGTCCCCCAAGTTCACGGTCAAGAAGTAACTTCTAGGTTAGGAACTTGTAAGATTTTGCATAATCGTGACCGAGCATTCCCAATTTAGTAGGAGTCGTAGGGCATTCCCTAGTCCCCCAAGTTGGCAATCTAGAAGTTGCGTCAAGCTTCAAGAGTATGACCTAGGTGCTAGGCTAGGCAAGTGTCGTGCCTTTTTGCAAGAGTCGTCTGGGTGGGTCTTGGCTTGACCTTCGACAGGTTTGTGGAGCTGGGCCCTGAGCTTCTACAAGAGTGGGTTTTTGTTGAGCCTGGGGGGCCTTAGCAAGAACCTTGCAGTGAGGGGCTGGGGCTGAGCTAAGCATGGTGCCTGCCATTCGGCAAGTTTGGGCTTTTTTTTTTCTTTTTGGGTGAGGTTGTGAAGCATCCTCCTAGCTCCAGCATGGTGCCTGCCGTTCGGCAGGTTTGGTTTTTTTTTATTTTTTTTATTTTTTTTAAGGGTTGGGCCCCTGAGCCTTCCGTAGGTGGAACCCCGAATGGGCCTTCAGCAAAGAGGCTAAGATGAATTGGCTCAAGCTCCATGGGCGTTCGGCAAGGGTTCAAAAAGTGAGGAAAAAGAACTAGGGTTCGGGGGGAAGGTGTGTGAGTTCCCCATGTCATAGAGCCTGTCGTTCAGCAATGTTCTCTCGAAAGGAGCCTAAGGTCAGGACATCCTTGCGCCCGTTTAATTTCGAGCCTACAGACTTGGCAACACGGGTCCTGTAGTGCATACCTACCGATCGGCAGGTTTGATTTGCGGATTTTAACTCATGCCCCCAACTTCAGTATGACCTTAGTCGATTGGGAGGAGGATTAGAGCTGGGTTTAGCTTCGGCAAGGGAGCAAGATCTGTGGGGAGGGCTAGACCCGTGAGAGAGGTGACCACTTTCCAAGGTTATGGGTTCCGTGAGGCGCTAGGCCGGGGCTGCATGGGCTAAACTTGGCACTCGACAAGGAAAGATTATTGATCATTTTGGGCTGGGCCCTTGGAGTTGGGTTTGTACAAGGGCATGCTTCGGCAAATTGGGGATTAGAGCTAGGTGAATCGGGTGATATACTCGGTAAGGCTTTCTTTGCGAGTCCCCCTCTTTCCTTCTTCACGGGACCTGCCATTCTGCAGGGCCCTTTTTGCCTACGTTTGTTGTTTTGATGGGTGTCTAGAGGAGGAAGTGTTGTGTTGGGCCTCCAATCTTTGTGGCCCGTACATGCCATTCATCAAATAAGTGGCCAAGGCAAGTTTGTGGCCGAGCCCTTTATTGGGGTTGGGGCCTTTGGATAATCCTTGCTGTTTTAGTAGGGTACCTCTGTGTTGACTCTGGGCTGGGCCCTTAGATCTATTGCACGGGTCAGGCTTAGCTTCATCAACTAGAGCGTGAGTGGGCCTTCCCGTTTGTCATGGCTAGGGTTTGAGGGGCCGGGCTTACTGGGAATTTGGGCTCAGGGAATAGGAGCTGGAGTCCCCTTAGGCTAAAATTGTTTTTGTGCCGATGCCTGCGTGAGCCTCCCATGATTCTGCACGGGCCTTGCCGTTCGGCAAGGCCATTTTGAATTTCATTTTCCATTTTTTTTTTTTGTGAATTTGAAATTTGAAATTTGAAATTCAAATTGTGGAGCAGGTACAAGGAATTTGAGAGGGAAGTTGAAAGGGTGCTAGGGTTTTCTCGTGAACCGAGGCGTTGGTACCCTTTTGGCTTTTATAAATAGGATCTTGGGGTGACGAAGGCATCACACTTGGAGATTTTGTGAAAATTTTCTAGAAAGTGAGAAGGAGAAAGGGTGATATCCGGCGAGATACCTCGCGGTGGTGATGTGGCCAAGGTGATTTCCAGCGTCTTGTTCGTGGTGGTGCAAACAACGTTAGACCTTATTTCCCTTGAATTTTCGAATTGAAATGTCCTTTTTGTATGAACATGTTGAAGACTAGGCTGAACACCTTGAGTATGAGTATGAAGTTGATGAACACCTTGAACATTGATATGAACTTGTTGAATGTATGTTTCGATCCTTTTTGCATGTGCATTAGTTCCTTTTCCTTGTTTCTGCAAATTGTAGATGTCTGAAAGTTCTGATAGAGAAAGCTATGACCCCCCTACCTTTGGTGGGGAAGATACCAAAAGTGAGAGTTCCCAGTCAGAGCCAAGCCTTTATGTTTGTTCTGAACGTGAGAGTTCCCAGACAGAGGGTGTGGTAGAAGGTGTTATAGAGAGTAGGATGGTAGTGCATGAGGGTGATAGGGGTGAGCCATCAGTAGACATATAGGGAGATGCAGAGGAATTACAAAGAGTTAGAGGCCATAGCTAATTGGGTTCTAGCCTTACCTTACACACCAGAGGTGGGCTTGAGTAATCAGGCATCACCATTTGGGTCTGTGGGTGTAGCCGTGGCTTCAGCTTCAGAGGGAGTGGACATACGGGTTGATGTCCCGTTGGCAAAGCGGAATACACTTACAGAAGTAAAGTTGGCCGCCTTCAGAGGGCTCTGTGTTGATTTTTACGGATATGTACCAGCATGGCATCAGACTACCATTTCATCCTTGGGTGCAGATGATGTTGGCCAAGCTGGGGTATGTGCCGAGGCAATATAATCCCAACTTTTGGATTCTTCTTCATGGGGTTTACATTGCTTGGTGGTTGGCTGGGTTGGGGGAGCCAACATTTGAGCAGTTCATGTACTTGTACTCAATTTCAAAGCAACAAGGAAGTTTTGGCTGGGTGCAAGCCAATTGCCGAAAGGCAAAAGAGAGGGGTTATTTTATTGGTCACATGCCTTCGACTCAGAGGTCCTGGAGGAACAGGTGGTGCTGGCTTATGGTGATTGGGAGTGTCTGCCCGGGAAGACCGTTGCCAAACACATTCCTACCCACTTCTAGTCTATAGGTCATTGGTCCCATCCTTTAAGACTAATTGCGGTTTTGTTGTGTTTACTCTTGGTTCTCCATTGTTGCTTGAGAAGGTGAGGTCACTGTTGTCAGAGACCAAGCGTGAGTACCGAAACCTAGTCACCCGAAAGAATCTGTTTGAGTTTGGACTGTTGCAAGGAAGTAAGTACTTAGGTCACCTTTGTTGTTTGTCTTTTGATTCCTTTTTGTAATTGTGACTAACTTAGTGTTTGATATGCAGTGGCAGGTGTTACAAAGGGAGGCACGAAGGTTGTGGTGGATATTGATGAGGCCGAGATGCAGAGGCAGCTGAGGGAGTCTCGAGCCAAGAAGGCAGAGAAGGGGGGTGGCCAGCAGGCTGTGGGGAAGCGGCCCAGGGGTGACGATGAGGGGCTGGTTGCCGACGTGTTAGGGAAGAGGAAGGCGTTGGAGGAAGCTCACCAGAGTGTGATGGGGGCGGGGCCTAGACTTCCTCCTTTTAATATGCAGGCGCCGCCTAAGCTCCCCTTTGGTGTAGAGGATGTTTTTGCTGAGGGGTGGAGAAGGTAGACTTCGGCAAGCTGCGTCGGCAGAAGAAGGAGGTGAACTTAGCCATGCATCGGCAGGAGGTACCTTTGGTGAACGTCTTCCTGGAAGGCGTGAAGAGTGACCCTGAGGCTCTAGCTAGGACGCAGGCCTCCAACTTTGCAGATCGGGCCCAGAAGACGATTCTCACGTCTGCTTATGTAAGTGATATCTATTTATGAATTTGTTCTTATCATTCTGGTTTGCTCTAACTGACGATGTTTTGTGTTGTAGGCCTTTGGCGAGATGTATGTTAACATGGCTAAGGCAGATAAGGAGATTCAGAGGCTTAAAATGCGCGATGAACTAGCCAAGAGCAAGATGGCGGAGGCGCAAGAGGCCATCCGAGAAAGGAACACCCTGCTGTTGTAGAAGGCGGAGCTAGCCAAAGAGGTGGAAGAGCTGAAACGATCGAAGGCCAAGGAAATAGTTGCTGCCCGTGTCGAAGCGGTCGAGTCGTTCCAATCATCAGAGGGGCTGAGGAGTTACATCATGTACCGGTTGGTAGATGAGCAGCTTCGCTGTGAGGAGAGACTAGCGAGGTTCAACCCTTTGGTTGAGATCAACTTTAATACGAGTGGCGAGCCTACTTCACCTAGTCCCACGACCGAAGCCACTGCCGCTGCGCCAAAGTCAAAGCCGGCCACCGCGAATGCCGCTTCTACCTAGACCTGAAGGCGTTGCCTTCCTTATGTAACTTAGTTATTTTTTGGGACTTGATGTTTGTTTTTGCTTTGTATGAACATTTTGCCTTGCTTGGGGCAAGTGTATGTTGATTTGCTATGATATTAGACTTGTTGTCATTTGATATCGGTTGTGCTTAGCAAAATCATAATCATGTGATTGGTAAGAATTAGCCAGGGTTAGGTATTTCATTAGATAAGTGCCGAGAGGCAAAAGGTACAAGAGATGGTCGAGTCAAGGCTCGATACCAAAGTCTAAGAAAACATATTGTCCTAGGGTCTAGGTGTGTTTACTTATAGTAGTACTTGAGGTGATCAGCATTCCAAGGATGAGGCAAAGTCTTGCCCTTCGGATCACGAAGCTGATAAGTGTCGAGGCAGCAGACTTTGGTAATCTCATAGGGGCCTTCCCATGTTGGTCCCAAGGTACCCTCAGTAGAGTTTTTGGTGGCCAAGGAAACCTTGCACATGACCCAGTCCCCACCCTTGAAAGTGTTGTGAAAATGGACAAACACTTTCACTCACTCCCCCTAATGATCTTGTTGTTGATGGACTTTGTGACACACACAATGATGGATGAATCACACACACACACTTGAGAAACCAACCAAGCACAAAGTGACACAAGTATTTTAGAGGTTCAGCAATTGCCTACATCCTCTTGGTGATCCCCTTGAGAAATTCACTAATGAAAGAATAAGTTACAACTTTGGTTTACACAGAAACCCCCTTAGAACTCTATTCTCTCTCAAGCTCTCCTTTCTCTCTCACCCCTTGCTCAACACTTTGATGCACTTGTGAATACTCTCTCACACTTGGTGTTTCCCTCCTTGGGGTCTAAACTCTCAAGACCAACTCAGCTCCTATCTTGAACTGATTGCCCTCTCTCTCTTCCTCCCTTGGTAAGTTAAACCTCTCTTGGACACACTAGCTCCCAGCTACTTGTCCACTCCTTGAGAAGTAAAATCACACACTTTGCTGTCTTGCTTCCTCTTCCCTTTGATACACAAGCCTTTGAACTTAGGAGAAGGCTCCATCTTTTCCTCCCACGTTCTCCCCTTGGTTTCCAGACTAGGACCACAACTTGGGCAGAACAAAAGCTAGGCATTGATAGCTGCAACTTCAGCCACCCTATCTAGAGCTATAGGGTAGGTACTCTTTGAAACAAGTCAACAATCCTCATTCAATGATGTTCCAGCTTTTCCAGCACCTTGCTAGACATCCTAGAACCCATAAAACTCCTTGGAAGCTCGAGGGATTAGGTAGGAAACCGACACATGTGAAGACACCTTGAAAAACGCGTGGAAAAATCGAAACAGCACTGCGTGCGACCGGTCGCGGATACCTTGCGACCGGTCGCAGATACATTTTGGATACCTTGCGACCGGCCGCAGATACCTTGCGATCGGTCACAGATACCTTGCAACCGGTCACAGATACCTTGCGACTGGTCGCTTCCTGCGAATTCTCTTGACTTCGACTCTGTGCAAAAACGACCGGTCACTTTTCCCTTGCGACCAGTCGCTTCCTGCGACTTGTCCAGCTCTTCGACTCTGTGCAAGAACGAACCTCCTTCACTTGCATACTAAATGTGAGCCATTTTACAACAGAAAGAACGGGGTTTGACTCGGGAGTCATAGTACTTGGTGATATGTTGTTTGTACGCGACGTTGCGCATGTTGGATTGGTCACGAAGCTCGTCAATGAAGTCAAGGTTCAGCGCTAACTTCTCGTCATTGGCTTTGGCATCATAAGTGGAGGTTCGGTATGTGGGCTAGCCGATCTCCACTGGGGCCACGGCTTCGGTACCAAAGGAAAGAGAGAACGATATTTCTCCTGTTGAGGTACGGAAGGTGGTGGGGTAGGACTAGAGAACTTCTGGGAGTAACTCTGGCCAGCAACCCTCAGCTTTGTCAAGTTTGGTCTTCAAAGTCTTCTTGATGATTTTGTTCACAGCTTCGACCTGACCGTTGGACTGAGGATGGGCTGGGGAGGCAAAGCAAAGACGTATCTTGAGGCTGGAACAGAACTGCTTAAATTTTACATTGTCAAATTACCGGCCGTTGTCCATGACAATGGTGTGAGGGATGCCGAAGTGACATACGATATTCTGCCCAACGCGATGATTGTGGCCAAGGCTTCGACTTCAGCCCACTTGGTAAAGTAGTCAATAGCAACAACCGCGTACTTGACTTGGCCCTTGCCCTCAGGCATAGGTCCAATGAGGTCAAGTCCCCATTGGGCGAATGGCCAAGGACTGATCATGACTGTCAATGGTTCAGCTGGAAGTTGTGAGATGTTGGCAAATCGCTGACACTTATCGCACTTCTAGGTGAAGGCCTGGGCATCAGTGTGAAGTGAAGGCTAGAAGTATCCTTGTCGAATGGCCTTGTGCGCCAGTGAGCGAGCGCCTGAATGATTGCCGCAGATGCCCTCATGGATCTCCCGAAGGACATAGTTACTTTCCTCTGGAGTAAGACAACAAAGGTAGGGGAGGCTGAAGCCATGCTTATATAGAGAGCCATTAATGATCAGGTATCGAGCGGAGCGATAACGAATACGCCGTGCTTCAGCAGGATCAGCAGGTAGTTTCTGGTTCTGTAAGAATTGATAGATGGGGTCCATCCAAGTAGGGTTGTGATCAATGGTACATATAAGTGGGGTTTGTGTGCTAGGGCGATCCAGGAATTCGATGTGGATGTTGCGGTCGATGCCCTGGTCCAAGGCTGAGGCTAGCCTGGCCAGAGCATCGGCATGGCTGTTCTCGGAGCGTGGTACCTGGCTAATGAGATAAGCATCAAAAGTTGTCAACAGGTGGCGGGTATGCTGAAGATATGTTGTCATAGAGATGCCTTTGGCAGTGAAGTCCTGGTTGACTTGATGAACAACGAGCTTAGAGTCACTGAATATCTGGATTTGTTTAGCGCCCATCTCCTTGGCTAGCTGATAGATTCATATTTTGCATATATAATCTATCTCTATTTGCATAATTTTCGTGTGAAATTGGTTAGTTTAATGTGATTGGTGAAGATTTTGTAGGAAATCATACTTAGCAAAGCTTTGGAGGAAAAACTACAATTTTGGAAGCTTAAGGGATCCAAATGGGTGGAATTATCAACTCAACAAAGTATCAAGAATTCACTCTGTCATTTCATCAAACACATGGAGTGCATCTGTGCAAGTGTCAATTTATATCCACAACTGGTCTCAGTGACCAGCGCCAGAAAGATTGAGCTAGAGAAGCTTACCATCACATTGCTGCCTTTCTCATGAAGAAGAACCCAACGTTGATTGTTGACATTGTAGAAATGGTGGGCTGCGTCATCTAAGCAATGACTGGGACATTAATGTCAAAATGAAGAGATGGCTGGAAGGAAAGAAAGCAACTCGCATGAGAATTACATTATTGTAATCATTAAAAGATGATTGGCTTTGCAAGTGTGAAACAATTGTGGCTTACCTTGTTGATTGAGCTGCCAGCGTCAGCTACTTTTGGAGCAAGGTGTGGATATCGGCTGGTTTCCTTCTTCAAGTTGGAAGAATTTGTCTCCAATTACAGCCGCAGCTTTTGCCCATATTCTCTGCCCCAAAAAGCCCAATATGAGTTTCCCTATTTTGACTTGGAAAATCCTTATTTTCAAAGTCTCAGTTGAACCCATCTCTCCACAAAGCAATTTCCTATTTTAACTTGGATAATTCCCAAGTCTATCTCAGCCGTACTCTTTTCTGCTTTTCCCCCTCTGTTTGGGTTTTGTTTTTTTTGGCTTTCCTATTATTCATCTAATTCCTAATTAATTAATATATTTTTCTTTTCTCTTTGGAGAATTCCTTTGACCTATAAATACTTAGCCTTAACCTAAGGCTGGGGAGTTCGGACGATTTTTGGGAGACCATAGACTACAAAGGCACGAGAGAGAGTTTTAGAGAGGAGAAGAACAAGACCTGGAGCTAGAGTTGCTGTTGTGCAGAGATTAAATCCTCAATTGGTTTTTTCTTTCCTATGACACTGTTTATCATGGTTTTCATTAAAGTTGTTATGAACTAATTTATTCTGCTAGGGCTACGATGTAGCCTAGCCATGAATACTCAATTACTTTAGTCAATGTTAATTCCAAGTATTTTTCCATGTTGAGTATCTATTACCTTGCTTAATGCTTTGAATGTTTGGCCAACATTTAATTGTTTTGATGCTAAATTGACGATAGGGATATCCAATTTAGGGTTGCTTCTTGTAATAGTTGCCATGAGTTACATGATTAGACAAGGATGTTTGTCATGACTTATGTGGTTCTTTTGCAGATTTTCCAAGGAGTTTAATGGGTTCTTATTATCTTAATTCCATCACTAGGGATAGAGTGGGTTGGTAATAAGAATACTTTTGGTATAACCAGGGATGGAGTATCGAATAAAGTAGGGAAAATCAACTGTCAACATGGAGAATAATTAGGATTAACATGCTAAGGGAATTGGGTAGAATTGGCTATGGTGAAATCGAAAGCTCTAGTGCTCTCATAACTTGAATCTTACTACTTTATTTTTCTATGCTTGCTTTTATTCATTGTTTTAGTTAATTAATCAACCAAATCTCATCATTCAATTGTTCAAATAAAGTCTTGGGTCAATCACAATCGGTACTTAGTAAATTAAATCACTCTTCGTGGGAACGACACTTCACTTATCACTGTATTACTTGTGCGAATTGTGCGCTTGCAATAAATCCACAACACTAGCCAAAGGCCAGCTAGGAGTGCTTCATACTCAGCCGCATTGTTGGAGGCATGGAATTGAAAGCGGAGGGCATACTCAAGGACGACTTTGTCTGGTGATATAAGAACAAGGCCGGCCCCACATCCCTAGGCATTAGAGGAGCCATCCACATATAAGGTCCACAAGGGCTAGGTTAGGTCAAGGGTGCCATTGATGGCGATGTGGACCAGGTTCGAGGGAAGAGTGGGTTCGATAATGATCTGGGTGATAGCCGAAGCTTGGGGTCCAGTAAATTCGGAGATGAAGTCAGCAACAGCCTATCCCTTCGTAGCTGGGCGGGGTTTAAAGTGAATATCAAATTCGCCAAGTTCAATGGCCCACTTAACCAACCGCCCAGAAGTCTTTGGCTTCTGCAGTACCTACCTTAGCGGTTGGTTAGTTGACAATAAAGGGGCCCGGCTCATGTACTCTTTGAGCTCGCTGAAAGCTTTGTCACACTCTGGGGTCCAGGTGATGTTACGCTTAGTGCCCTTGAGAGCTTTGAAGAAGGGAGCGCAGCGATCAGTAGCCTTGGAGATAAACCTGGTGAGGGCTGCGACGCGCCCGGTTAAGCTCTGGATTTCCTTGACTGTCTTTGGTATCGTCATGTCCAAAATGTCCTAAATCTTCTCTGGATTAGCTTCGATGCCCCACTGGCTAATCATGAAGCCAAGGAATTTGCCTGAAGCCACGCCGAAGGCGCACTTCGTTAGGTTGAGTCTCATTCTGTACTGCTTCAAAATAGCGAACATGGCCGAGAGGTTAGGGATGTGCTGGTCAGTAATGCGGCTTTTGACTAGCATGTCATCGACATAAACCTCCATGGTGTTCCCAATCAATGGGGCAAAAAGGTTGTTCACAAGGCGCTGATAAGTGGCGCCAGCGTTTTTGAGGCCGAAGGGCATCACCTTGTAACAATAGAGGTCACGATCGGTAATGAATGAAGTGTGGGCTTGGTCCTCAGGGTGCATGAAGATCTGGTTGTACCCCAAGTAGGCATCCATGAAACTAGGAAGGGCATGGCCGACTGTGGCATCAACAAGCTGGTCAATACGGGGTAGAGGGAAGCTGTCCTTCGGACAAGCCCAATTGAGGTCGGTGTAATCTACACACATGCGCCAGCCTTTCTTCGGTTTGCGGACCATCACCACATTAGCCAGCCAGGTGGGATAGTCCACCTGCTTGATGAATCCAATGCTGCTCAGCTTATCTACCTCTGCCTTCATGGCCTCATATCGCTCTAGGTCATAAGCAAGACGCTTCTGTCGAACGGGTCGGACGGCAGGATTAATGCTCAACCGATGGGAAAAAATGTCTGGTGATATGTCAGGCATGTCATTGTAAGACCAGGCGAAGACTTCAGAGTGGAGGCGGAGGAAGGCGACGAGGTCAGAGCGAAGCTCTTGTGAGAGGGAGGTGCCGATCTGGGATGTTGTCATGGAGAGTAACAAGCTCAAGGTCTTTCACAGGTTCGGCCTGCTGGGTGACAGATTCCTCCCTGGGGTCTTCAGGTCGTTCAGTGCCAGCTCGAGGAGGGGTTGGGGCCTTGGTTACTGTAAGGGCTTGACCCTTGGGTTGGCAACTGGTGGATTTGACTGCCAAGGCATAGCAGCTTCGGGCACCCAGTTGGTCGCCGTGCACCATGCATGTGCCATGGGGGGTGGGGAACTTCAGCAGTAGCATGTGTGTGGAAACGAAACCTTCATTTGTGCCAAGGCTAGGCGGCCGAGGATGACATTGTAGGCTGTAAGACAATCCACGATAAGGAAGGGAGTGGTGATGGTTGCCCGCTGGGGTGCTGAACAAATAGATGTAGGGAGCAAGTAAGCGGGGACCTGGAGTTCGTTGGAGGCATCAGCAAACATCACACTGACTGAGCTGCCAGTGTCCACCACGATACGCCCAACGTCGAAGTTAGAGATGTCCGCCCGGATAATTAGTGGGTCGTCATGTGGGAGAATGACACCACGTTCTTCCTCCTCACTGAAGGTGATGGGGGCCTAGCCAGCCTTGGAAGCCTTTGGCATGCGCCCATGCTCAGTGCTGAAGACCTGATGGGCGTAGGAGGATTGGACATAGTGCTTGATGGAATTATTGGATGTCTCAGCCAGGGTGGGGCGGTCGCTGATAGTGGAGATCATGTTGATCTGTCGTTGGTGAGGGTTAGGTGGGGGTGGGAGATTGTGCACATATTTATCCAGTTTCCCCTCACGGATGAGTCCTTCAATTATGTTGCGCAAGGTAATACAAGATTCAGTGTCATGGCCACTGAACTGATGGAAACGGCAGAAGACGCATGTGTGTGGCATAGGCTTGTTGGTCGGTCTCTGGGGGGGAGGCTTGGGTATGATTGGTGCCTCCTACACTAGGACATTCTCATAGGTGGAGTTGACGGTGGTGAAGACCTCGAACCTAGGTTTGGGTGTGAAGGGGAGTGGAGCCCAATCACTTGTCCTGGGAGGGTTGCCTCCGCTGGACTTGTGATGGTTGTCATGTCTGCCACGCTTGCTACTGCTGAAGGTATGCTGGTAGCTATCTTTCCTTTTTGGGTGCGGGGCACCTTGGTTATCTAGGGCGGGAACAGAATGCTGGGGTGGGGTTGAGGTAGGTATGGAAGCAGGTGGAGGATCACCAAAGGTGCTGCATGCAGGGGTGGCCGGGCCACGCTTGGAATTGAAGTATTCAGCCTTGGCATGAACAGCTGTCTGCTTCATCAGCTCCGCATATGTGTTCCAAGGGTTGCTGTCAACCAAGTACCGGAAGTTGGAGTCGCGGAGGCCACTCTTGAAAGTGCTGAAGGCAGCCCGATCATCGGTATCTGGGCAACGAGAGTACTCGTGGCTGAAGCGGGCTGCATACTCCCGAAGGGGTTCGTCCTCACCTTGCCGAAGCATGTACAAGTCATCCGCGAAGTACAAGCAATTAGTCTGGATCATGAAATGGTCAAGGAAGGTTTGTTTCAAGGTATCAAAGGAGTTGATAGTCCTAGGGTTTAACCAGTAGAACCAATTTAGAGCAGCGCCACTAAGGGTAGAAGGGAAAAGAAGACACATTCCTTCATCACTGAGGCCCTTGCATCCAAGGGCGGACTAGAAGGAGTGGATATGGGTGAGAGGATCCTCCGTGCCAGTGTAGAAGGCGATGCCGAGCGGCTGAATATCCTTCTCCTGGTGGTAATTGAGGATACATTCGGTAAAGGGCCCAGGGCGTGGTTTCGCCCAGAGGGGCTGGTGGCTGCGATGCTGCTCGAAATCTAACCAACCCTCGAAATCTTCGGAGCAATGGGTCTCCCAGTCTTCAGGGTTATAAGGTTCCCAATCGTCCGAGTCTTCAACTTCCTCCATGGTGGCTGTGCGGGTGGGCTTCGGCAGGGGCCCAAGTTTAGTTACCTTTGGGTTGTGGAGGTCTACATTAATTTGGCTTGGGTCTGGTCAATGCTCCGAGATACGGTGCCTACAGTCCCTATAGACTTTAGCTGGGGCGTTGGGTTGGTCTTTTGGCGGGGGAACATTGAGAAATTTCGACTTGGCTACCTCTGGGTGAAGGTGGCCTTTGCCTTTGTCAGGCCTAGTTTGTATGGGAGCGCTATGATGGGAGGTGAGTGGTTGGTTCATTTGGGTGTGCCCAATATCCTGGGTGTCATCTTGCTGGGTGAGCTGGTGGCGAGTGCCCTCCAGATGGTGCTTCAGGGCTCGGTAGTCGTGCTCCAGTTCCACATTTTTTGTGCTGATTTGTTCGTAGTTCTCTGACATCTTCACGACGCTGGCACGGAGGAGCTCCACCTCCGCCTGGAGATCCCCCTCTGCCGAAGGTTTCCTTTGGGAGGACTCCCCACGGGGGGTGTGGCGCTAGGTATCAATGCTTGCCTCGCTCGGCATACCAGAATGTGGGGTGCAGAAGAGGCGACGAGGCTTGATAGGGGAAGGAGCCAGCGAAGCTGGTAGAGGGAGTTGGGATTCAAAAGTCGTTTCCCACAAACGGCGCCAAACTATTGATGCTCCTTTTGGGGAAGGTCAACTTAGAGAGAAGGGGATCGTCTTCAGCAGGGGAGAAGGTGTGGGCCTTCGTCAAGGAAAGAGCCTGCAGAAGACAAAGTAGGAGAAGCAGTCGTTAAGCTTCGGACACCGGTGTGGTGCTGGCCGAAGGCTCTCCGATGCTTAAGTCAGCTAAGAGTGGTAAATTTGGCAGAGTAACAGTAAAAGTGAGAAAGTAGCTACCCCCTTTCGTCTTAGGTACTGTTCCCTATTTATAGGGAGGTGAAAATGGGAGGCTTGTACAAAGTTCATCGGAACTTTGTGCAAGTTGCTGTGGTGGCAACACGTGTCCTTGAAGGTTAGGTTCGACAATCGGGAGCTTCGGCAGGTGTTAGTCGCCTTGGAAGAGTCTCTTCCTTCGGTAGGGAAGAAGGTGTGTCTACCTTAATGTTAGTCGTTTTTGTGCTAGATATGCTCGATTGATTATGGTGTAAACAATAGCCATGCCTAAATTATTTATTTAAATATCTCATTCTAATGTTAGCTTGGTCAAGCAGTTTTTTGCATTGCATTTTCGTGGTTTTTATTTAATAACATATGATTTTCAATGAATGAATCATGGTCAAGCTGCAGCTTATCTCATTCTTAGCAACAAAGAAAACAAACACAGCAAAACAAAGAAATCAAACACCAACAAAAGAGAGAAAGTGAGATTGACGGGGATACTTGAGAGGGAATCGTAGAGGCAAAGATGCGAAGGGAGACACTCAAATCTAGATCCCAATATGAGGCCTCAACCCCTGGTATTTCCCAATTTGTTGTAGGAGATTTGAGACACAGAGATGGAGGAGAGACGCAGAGATGAAGGGGAGACGTAGAGATGGAGGGGAGATGCTGAGAGAGACGAGAGGGAGGGGAGATGCAGAGAGAGATGCAAAGGGAGAGAGAGAGATGCAAAGGAAGGGAGATGGAGAGACTGAGCGGGAGGGGGAGACGCAGAGGGAGGGAGATGCAATAAAGGTTTAGTTTGGAGGCGGCTGTGTGAAGTGAATTATTCAGATAGGTAAGTTCTTCTAGGGTATCAAATTAATAACTCATATTACATATGTGTTTTTTCTTCTTCTAGGGTTTCAAATTAAACAAGTTAACACAACCAATTAACAAAATATCGATAATTTCGCCGATATTTCGATGAAATTATCGTTTTTTTGGGGCTGCGATATTTTAGCACATTACCACTTATTTATTGTCAATTTATCGATAATTTCGCCGATATTTCGGGAATGATATTTTCATTCAAATGGCAGCTGCAAAGGGTCAATATATCGCAATATTATCGATAATATCGATAATATCGCGATATGAACTTTCAAAAATTAAAGAACTCACGTAAATACACTCACGCACGCACACACTGGGGTTCGAACCCCTCCTCTCATTCCACGATACGTAGCCTCATAACCACCACGCTAGTCATCATGTTGTGATTATAAACTATGAAACCTCGTATTTATAATACTTGCAAGCTGTTTCTTAAAATAGACATTAACATAATTACTTATTGTTTTATAGTTACTTAATTACTTAATATTTCTTTTCTATTTAATCCATTTAATGTTATTGATTATTTTATTATTCATTATCTATCTATATATATAAAGCAAAAGGCAGAGAATGGTGAAACATTCAAAATACCAAAAAATACCCTTGGTTAATGCAAACATTAAGAATTGAAATTATTAATTAAATGAGGATAATATGGTAAATTCACACTTTTTCATATTTAAAAAAATTAAAATTAAAAAAAAATTCAGATAATAGATCCTATTTTTATGGAACACAACTATCCATTATCTTTTTTAATTCTAAAATAAATTTAAATTTATAAATTATTAAAAAAAAAAGCCTCTTGCAGGCGCGGAAGCACGTGCAAAGAGGCTAGTAAGTACTTACATTACTAAATTCCCCTTCAAATTGTTGCTTAATTACTTAAATCTATATAATCATTTTCTTTATTTACTATTTAATTCTTCCTTGGATAAATTTATTTATGTTCTTAGTTAATTTTCAATCTTCACTATTATTTTTTAAGCATGGTAAAGTGCCTAATTTTCATGACAAATCAAGTTGGTTTACATCTTTAATTATTTTTCAATTTTTGATAAATAATAAATATAACAACGTGTACCATGTCCAGTGAATAACGTGAAATAAGTTTACTCATGTATCTTACCATGCAATTTATAAAGTGTAAAATACTGTACTAAAAAATGATAAATAAATTACTAGGGGATATTTAATTCTCTTTCATTAATTACTCCAAATTTTCAAAGTCACAAAGTTTGTCAGCTCGCAATATAATCAACTTAAATCACTCAAACCCACTATGCAATGCATTTCTGTCCAATTTTTTGTGTCAAAATAATAGATGATTGACTAAATAAACTTCTTCTAAAGTTTCATTAAAAATTTCCATGTATTTATCACAATTTCCGTGGTTTTTATCCAATTTTTTTTTATATCGATATTTTCTCGATATTTCCATCGATATTTCCGTGTTTTTGAACCATCGATATTTCCGAAACTATCGATATTTAAGACCTTGAACACAACTCATTTAATAAATGGGTTAAACGTGTATTTTAGTGAGTTGGTTGGTTGACCCGAAACCCACTCGTTTAATAAACGGGTCATAACGAGTTGACCCGAAAATTACCCAATTATTAATTGTGCAAGTTCGGGTCATGCTTTTTCCGTGCCGGTTTCAAGTCATGTAATCGGTCATATCGGAAATTGCCACCCCTAATGCATACACAAATGTCAATAAATGGTTTATAACAATGAAATGTCTCAAGAGTTGGTATACAAGGTTGTGATGATGATATATGGTCAAATTATAGATGACGTTACGTTATACAATCTTTTATGTGCAATAACAAATTTCCTTCATGTTATTGATTGAGTTCAGGTATAAGTTATATATGGTTAATAGAAAGTTGATATATAAGTAATATCCCATCTCAGGCCCCTTTTTTCACCTCTGTCTTGGCAATTATAAAGTTGAAATTGGATTATCAAGTTTACGTATTGCCTTTTTATTGTCCTTATATTGCCTTCATATTGCTCTTATATTGCTATCTTAGCACCTTTGTTTCACCTATATTCTGTCAATTATAAAATTGGTGGACTATCAAGTTTACATATTGCATTCTTATTGCCCGTATTTGCCTTCCTATTGCTCATTTGTTGCTATCTTAGCACCCTTTTTTCACCTATGTCTTGGCAATTATAAAGTTGGTGGACTATTAAGTTTACGTATTGCGTTCTTATTGTGCTTATATTGCCTTTCTATTACTCGTCTATTGCTGTATTAGCACTAGTTTTTTTTAACCTCTGTCTTGGCAATTATAAAGGTGAAGTTAGACTATCAAGTTTACGTATTGGCTCCTTATTGCCCTTATCTTGCCTTCCTATTGAACTTCTATTGCTATCTTATGACTTTTTTTCACCTATGCCTTGGCAATTATAAAGTTGGTGGACTACGTTTACGTATTGAGTTCTTATTGCCCTTATATTGCCTTCCTATTACTCGTGTATTACTGCCTTAGCACATTTTTTTACCTCTGTCTTGGCAATTATAAAGTTGGTGGACTATCAAGTTTACGTATTGCGTTCTTATTGTCCTTATATTGCTTTCTTATTGCCCTTCTATTGATGTCTTAGTACCTTTTTTTTAAATCTTAGTCTTGGCAATTATAAAGTTGAAGTTGGACTATCAAGTTTACGTATTGCCTTCCTATTGCCCTTTTATTGCTTTCGTAGCACGATTCTTTTCATCTCTATCTTGACAATTATAAAGTTGAAGTTGGACTATTAAGTTTATGTATTGCTTTTCTATTGCCCTTATATTGCCTTCCTATTGCCTTTCTATTGCTTTCGTAGCATGGTTTTTCTCACCTCTGTCTTGGCAATTATAAAGTTGAAGTTTGACTATTAAGTTTACACACTTCCTTCCTATTGCCCTTATATTTCCTGCATATTGCTCCTCTATCTTGACAATTATAAAGTTGAAGTTAAACTATCAAATTTACATGTTGTCTTCCTATTGCCCTTCTATTACTTTTGTAGCATCGTTTTTTTCACTTGCGTCTTAGCAATTATAAAGTTGAAGTTGGACTATCAAATTTACGTATTGCCTTCCTAATGCCTTTATATTGCTTGCCTATTGCTCCTCTATTGGTTTCATAGCACCCTTTTTTTCACCATGTTTTGGCAATTATAAAGTTGAAGTTGGACTCGTAAGTTTACGTATTGCCCTTATATTGCTCCTCTATTGCTTTCGTAGCACCTTTTGTTTCACCGTCCTGGCAATTATAAGGCTGAAATTGGACTATCAATATTACGTATTGCCTTTATTATTGCACTTATATTGCCTTCCTATTGCTCCTTTATTGTTCTTAGCACCTTTTTTTTCATGTCTGTCTTGGCAAACAAATAGTAGTTGGACTATGGAGTCTTTGTATTGCATTTTTATTCCACTTGCATTGCCCTTGTATTGCACCACAATTCAATTTAAGTTTCTTAGTCACCCACTATACGATTCTACACCAATCATCTTTCAAAAGAGAACAAAAATGTGAAACAACACTTAGTGAAGGATTACATTACAAGGGATACAAAAGGGACAAAAACATGTACATAACATAATCTTCTTCATTTACCAACATCAAACGGAGAACAAGTTAAACCAAAATATAATTGGACATCATGAAGGTCCTACTTAAGTGATGGAGCATTAATGTCCATCATACATGCACGTTCAATAATTGTTGCACATAGTTGCATCATGATCTATACAATTGGGTACCTATAAAGACACCTATTTCCAAAAACAAAAACAGTGATATGTCAGGAGCACAAACAATAAATAAACTTAGGTAGCAAAGATCCCCACTTAATGGAATGAGACATACAAACTAAACATTTATAACATCTAAATGACCTACTTGTTGTTGGTGACGAGGATAGCTTCTTTGCATGTACTTCGGTAGTGTCCCTTCACACCGTGCCTTGAGCATTTTCTTTCTCGTGAGTCCTCTCCTTTAGAAGGTATTCTTTGCGTCTTATGACGACCCGTCATAACCTTTGAAATAGAAGGCAGGAAATTTACATTTTGGACATTTTCGGAAAAAACTCATGTCCCTTGAGGTGGTACAGGATAAATGGATTTAGCATATGTAGCTTGAGTGTACAAGGAAGAGGCGAAGGAGTGTATGGGTTCAATTTCAAGTGCTAACATATCGTAATAGCATGCTTGCACGGGAGTTGCTCTAAGTCAAACTTCCTACACCTACAATTGTGGTTTTGCAAGTGCACGAGACCGTTCATATCACCATCAAGCACATTATACTCCACATAATTGATTTTGACCACGTTCATCCTCGAAGCAGCGTCCAGCCTCTTCCTTAACTTCTTTTCACCTAAATCAGGGCACAATATAGATTTACATTTCATTGTCAAATCTCAACGTTGACTAAATCAATTATGAAGCACAGTCCTAATTTCCTCAATCAAGTGTACCACCGGAAGCATCCTTGAAAAACGAAGAACTAAATTAATGGACTCTGTAATATTAGTTGTCATGAAATTATATTGTCGTTCATTACAATGGGCTCGAGACCACTTATGGAGCTGTGCACGTACTAGATCACACTCACTCATTGTTTATCATGGAGAATAGATGAATGAACTTTGCTAGATGGTAAGACTTGGCTATCCGCACAAAAAACCCTAATATTGGATCCCGTTTCTTCAACTTAAATGAGGCTTTCATATTGCCCTTTGTATGGGCTTTTTCGTTCCAACAGCTTGTGTTTGTGCCTAATAAATCACGGCTATAGGTTGACCGAAGAAGCCCCTTTTCTCGGCCCTAGCACTTGCTCGTGAAACTAAAACGCGGCATTTCGCCAAGATGTTTGGCCTTTCCTGAAAACAAGAGAGGAATTGCCAAGGCATGATCTCCTCGGCCTCGATTATAGGCCGAGGCCAAGGCCGAACAAAATCACGGCCAAAGATATTAAAGTCAGATCATCAATTGGCAACAGGGTCCCACGCCTCATTTAATGAAGTAGTGCCTCTGCTTATTGCAGCAAACCCACTGGCCACGAATAAGCATTTAATGCACGAGGGAAGGTGGGAAGTGACTGAAGTCAGGGTTTGGCGACAGGAGACAGAGTGATTAGACGCAGACATTCTCACAAGAATTCTTGCAGCTTGAGAGATTAGGTCACCAGCTATCAGAGCAATAAATGCATCCCCATGGCCAGAAGCGCAAAAACCACGATCAGGGCGGCGGCCGAGATTTACCAGGATTTATGGGGTCACACCACCATACTTCACGATCCCAAATGTCGATTGGACTACCCACTTGCTCTAATCAGGCTCCACCATGCAGATTTTCAGCCTCGATTACTCCTCCAGAGCTCTTCCTATAAATACCAAGTTCAAGCTACATTCAAAGGTTCAAACACCAAACAAAAGCCTCCCACGGAGCAACTTATATTTTCCTGTAATGCACTTTCAATATTTTTACTTGCTTTCCTAGGAGTAGTGTTAGATTGTAAGGAAAATCCGTTCATCAATATATCATATGACCCTTGATTTTCAAGGCGCCGGAGCACCATCTCTGTTACTCTCTCATTCACCCCATATATCATACGACCGTCGCTCACTGAGCAACGCGCCGGAGCAACGCCCAAAACCCACCACCAACACCACCACTAAACGGCCTTGAAGCTCAGGCCGTGAACCTAATGGCCGAGATCAGTTCCTCTCTCGGCCACAATCGTTTGATTAGAAGTCAATTCCAAACAGGTGCACCACTTAACCATTTTCATCCAAACCACATCTCAATGCACGGTAGACCGTGCTGGCACGCCCGTGCACAACCGCACTGCATTCAAAAGCAGGAAGCCATGTGTTAACACACATCACCTCTGCCCAGATCACCAGGCCGTGAGATTTGCGCAGCCAACAGCTTGACGAATGGGCCTGGACTGCTGTAAAGAGCAAATGGCTGGAATCGACCCCTGTGTCTGAGTTCGAGGATCAGAACCAAAGTGTGCTTCGAAAGGGTAGCTGAGCCTTAGGAAACACCTTGGTCTTCTTCACCAATGAAATCAACAGTCGCTTGCAGATAAATATTGTGGCTTGGCATTAAAAGCTTGTGGCATGGGAGCTGAGCATTCGTGAGTTTATCATTAGAGAGAGAAGGCTTGGGTTTCCTATGAGAAACAGAGGCTCGAAGTAAGGGGAAGAGAGAGTTTCTGGGAGGATTTGTTGAGGAGAGAGAGGAAGAGATGAGGAGGAGGAACATGTGGCTTGATTAAGTTTCCGGCAACTTGACGAAAGTTTTGTCAAGTACTGGAACAGTTCTGCCAAGAGGGAAAATGGGGAAGAATGATAAATAGTGCACGAAATTGCTAGGTTTTGAAGATGAGAGGGAAGCTTGCTCTCTGGATGTGTGTTATGAGAGAGAGAGAGAGAGAGAGAGAGAGAGAGAGAGAGAGAGAGAGGAAGAAGATGGGGAACAAAGCTTGAAATTGAAGGATTCCAAAGGGGATGCTTGCCTTCGATCGATTCTCATGGTTGTTGGGAGGCTTGCAGCAACCAAGGTGAGTTGTTTTGATGGGTAGAAAGTGGCTCCTTTTATAGGCGATAGAAACCCTTAATTATTTCAAGCCTCGCTCCCTCTTTTCTTCACTTTCTTCCATTTAATCTTGTTTGGTGAAACTTCCCCAGCCTGAACCCATAGGCACGTAGCTTTTTTGGGGGTTCCAAGGTCCTCGGGCAGCAGGACTTCTCTATGTGGGTGAGGAGCCACCCACTTTTCCTTCTTGTTTTCTCACCAAAGCTTGCACAGGAAAGAATGGGTAAGGGTGCTGGTCAAAAAGTGATTCCATCAGCGCATGGGTTTGCTTGGTTTTGGTGGTTTGGCTTCGATCTAGTTTTAACGAAGATGCTGGATATTTCCACGATGTTGGATATAAGACGCTGGGCTGTTTTGTTTCCAACAACTTGTGAGTTTGCTCAAGTAGCTGGAAGTTTTGGCTGATGTGGGATTTTTTCAAGTGTTGTGGGCCTTTTCTTAAGGTGATGGGTCATTGGGTTTTCTCTCCCATGCTTACCCATATGTTTGGGCTCAAGGAATGGGCTTGAGTTTTGGTGCTCCCAAGTAGCCCAAAACTTCCACTCTTTGGACCATCAATGGGCCTCGTGAATACTCATAACCATCCATATCACAACCCGCTTAGCAAGCCCCAGGCATTCGTGTGGCTTGGGCCCACTTAAGTTTGTAGCGTGGCATGTTGCTTATTTGCTTGGCGTGGCACGTGTGCAAGTGCATATGACGAACTCTTGCGTACCCAAGTTGGGTTTTTTCCCAAGTTAGGTGTCTTACTAGGCCAGAAATATATTTGGGCCCAGCCTTGGTTTTTTTGGGCCTCACCACCCTTCAAGTGATAAAAGCAAACACCATGGAGGGCAATTTGGTACTTTCATGTTACAAAGTGAATATTTCTTATTGAAATTTAAAAAGTGAGTATTTTTTATTTATTATCCTTTATGTTTAGTGAGTATGTAGGTCAATTTCCCAAAGGCCCCGTTTAGTTCATAGGAAAGGAGGGTTGAGGATGGGAAATCAATTGTTTTCCCATGTTTGGTAAGTCTAAGCATGGGAAATGGTTGCGTGGCACATGGAAAAGTAAGGGGAAAGTGAAGCCCTCTTCCCCTTGGGTTTTGTTTTCCTCCTCATGGGAAAGTTTGGGAAAATGAGCCAACATTAAATGCACATTCTTCATGATCATTTTGTCCAAATTAACAATTTAGAATTACAATATAGTTGTTATCTAACTAAAGGAAATTGTAGAGAGAAATGAGGAGTAGAGGAAGACAATAGAAATTAGTCTATAAAACTTCTCTATCTTCTTCTTTGATAATCACTTATTTATAGGCTTACAATAATAGGAAGCTTACCCACAAATTATGAGTTCAAGGCTACTAATTACAATACCAATAACATAGCTTATAATATATCAAAAGGTGGAGGTAATGGATGTAATGGTGGTTATCCACATTCGAAGTATTTATAACACTCCCCCTTGCATGTCCACCATATATAGAGTATGCCTCGTTAAAAATCTTGCTAGGAAAAACCCAATGGGACAAAAACCTAGACGAAGGAAAAAGAGTACAGTGTGTGTGAAGATCTTATTGATGGCACGCTCCCCCTGATGTTGACAAAATATCTTTAAACCATATTGTTGACCATCTTTCTGAATGTCGTAGTTGGCACTGGTTCCGTAAATTAATCTTGCAATATTATTGGATGCTCCCCCTAAAGAATTACTCTCTTTGATGTTTTTATACTTCTTCGATGATCCAACACAAATGATATTGATCACACATCCGTCCTTCACAGAGTGATCTTTGGTAATGGTTGTATAAAACCTGTAGTTGCAGCATCATTAGAGAATTCATGTGTATCGTCATTCATCTAATCCCTGTTGAGGTTGGAGTACTACACAAATATCTAGGCTATTTTCATAAGTCTTTTACTGTATACTGATAGGACCCGACCCAAATTCTACTTTGGAATCTGCCCCGAACTCTGTGCGTGTCCGACACCTAGTAGGTGCCGAGCACACTCGACCAAATTGTCCTTCTAATGAAATCCAAAGTTTCTTTAGGGTTTGACTTCTTCCGAAAATTCGGCAAAGTCTCCCCTGTAAATTGCTCATTTCCCAAACTTTTTCTCCTGTACAATAAGCAATTTAAATATCCACAACCATTCAGCATGCACAATAATAGAATTCATGCAACCAAACATCAAATCTTAATGGCCTCAGGCCTCTTTAAATCAAATAAATCGTTCTGCCAATTGAAACTGATCCCAACTTTTGGAACAACATGAATAGGTTAACAGATTTCAAAATAACTTACCAGAACAGCTTTTCAATCACTTGGTCTCGTGGCTGCACCTAGTAACTCTAGGTTGCCTACGTACCCTTAACAAGGGATCAAGCCACATGTAATTCTTTCTCTTTGTTTTATTGACAAGTTATATATTCAACTTTTATGTTTACCACCTGTTTTGCAAAATCAAATATGAAAAGAAATTAAAAAGAAAAGAAAATAATGAGAGGAGAATAAACAAACACAAGGAGAACAAAACGGGTATATAAAATCAGGTAACGATGTGGTAAAATAAAACTTCACTTAAGAAAATAATCGTGAATTATACAAAATCCTTAAAACTTAGAAAACTCTTAATCCTTGTCTCTTAAGTAGAAAAACATATATTAAAACCTTCGCCCATAAATACCAAGATAAAGTCCTCAATTTTTAGTTTCAAACATCTCAAAACTTAAATACTCTCCACCTAGGCGTACCCCCATTCGTGATCCGTCAATTCCACCAAATTTCCGTCAATTCCAATAACGTACCATCAATTCCATGAATTTCTATTTATTTCCCACATTATACCATCAATTTCTTGTGTCTCATAATGTGACACATCCTCGCAGGCCTTGGTAACACAAAGTCAACCCGAGCCGCATTCCTGGCAGAACTCAGGGACATGTAGTCAGCCCAAGAATGCATATCCTTGCGACACACGGTTCATGTGTCCCCGAAACTCATGGGGCATTGTCATAAAAGACAAACTGTTTCAAAGGCAACTGGGGGGGGGGGGGGGGGGTACTCTTGTGGCGGGTTTGAAAACCATATTCCAAAACCTATCATAAACTTTCCCAAAATCAATTCTCAACTACACTTAAAATATGTACCGCATTCTGCTAAGAACTAGTGTCCATGATTCAACATTTTCAAGCCACTGAGTATATATATTAATTTTAAACATGTAATAAGATATTTAATTAATATCTCGTCCACACCAAAATCCAGTTAATAAGCAGTTCCCAACTATACCCATCCAAACATAGTATAATACCCTTAGAAAGTAAAAGCGGTTACCTAATAACTCATAAACATTTGAATAATCCAATATCACCCAATCATATACTTTAATAATACTCATAATAATAATAAATAAATAAATAAATAACAAGATAATCTTCGAATATCAGAATAACTCCCAAGAATATCATAAAACACTATAACATAAACTCAAAATCCAAACGTAATCAAAATAGTCCACAAACCGTCAAACCTCGTTTACACGGTCGTCTAGCACTTCTCGAAGGTGAAACTACCTCAGAAGACCCACAGTCAACCGAGGGTCAAACTTTATAAATTAGGTCAACCAGGCCCTCGGAGCCCACGACCTCCGATTTCCAATCGAACAAGGTTTAATAAATATGTCCTGCTAGTTTGGTCCAAATCGAATGGTTGGATCGCTCGCAATCGTACGATCAGACGGTTATCGTTAATTTAAACTTTGAATTATTGAATCGGAGTATCCGGGTCTCCAATTCTTGATCCGCGAATTCCTACACAATCCTAGAGGTGCCTAGTTCAACATATTTGAAAATAAAGTCGATCCAACGGTCCGAACCTATCGAACCTGGATAACGTCTACTATGCGATATCCGAACGACAGTCAAACGATAACTAAATTGAAATCCGAGCATACCGTCGTGTTTGGGACAACGTGGGGATCATTCTAGGACAAAACCCCAACCTTGACACCCCGCCGACGCGTCGCCACTGTCGGCAGGTGTCTAGAGCAATTTTCCGGCGATCGGAAAACTCCAAACAGCCGGCCAATAATCATACCTACAGATCAAGCATCAAGGGGAGTAACTTTATACCTTGGTTCGAAGATCAATTCCACTGTTTAAGCCCTCGAACGAACGATTTTGTCTTTGAAAAACCTAGAAAGTTTTGTCTTTAAAAAACCTTCGTTCGAAATGGCTCTGTTTTTGGCTCGGTTTTGGCTCGAATTTTGGGTTTAATTCCTTGGATTTGGAGGTTGGAAATTGGTATGGATGTGAAAAGGAGAGAAAGGCGAAAAGTCTGCAAGTTGTGGCATCGAATTTGGTGGCTGGATGAAGGGGAAATCTCTGTCTGAAGTTGGCTGCTAGTGGAGGTCGCGAGGGAGAAGAAAAATCTGGGTTTGTAAAAAGTGAACTTCAAAATATTTATAGTTATGCCACTGAGCTTCCGTAGATCATAACTTCTTTGTTATAACTCCGATTTGAGCCCACTAGTGTCTACAGACTCATCTCGATGTGCTCTATGCAATGGTACAACTGAAATCCCTAGATTCCTTCCTGAACAAAAAGTCAACTTTTAAACCATTAAAATATTCTCGGGGTAAAATTGTCTTTTACTTGAATAAATTAATAATTAAATATTAATTTAGGATCAGGTTATTACATATACAATGGCTTGAATAATTTCATATGCTCTCCAATATAAAAAATAATAAGCTTATATTTATAATGATAAGAGTATTGAAATTTTATATGGTATAATAAGGGCTTGTTTGGGAGTGCTTTTGAAATTGCTAAAAGCGCTTCCAAATGGGTAAAAACACTTCTATCTTTTAAAAATGATGTTTGGCAGAAATTGTAAAAGCGCTTAGGGTGGGATTCAAAAGCACTTGAAGTGGTTTTTTAAGAAGCACTTAGGAAATGCTTCTTCATAGAAGTGCTGCCAAGTAAATACATGAGAAGCACTTGGCTTCGTTTAATGAAAATTTCAAAGCACCGAAAATATCCCTTTTTAATTTTCTAAAATGCCAAAATACCCTCATCTGTTGTCACTCGCTTCGCATCAGACTCCATGGTGTTATTTCTCTCTCTCTTGGCCTCATGATTTCTTTCCGGGTAGAAGACCTAACTATCAATTGAAGGCCATGGCCATCCTTGCTCCTCCTGCAGATCGTATTCTAATCATTAAAAACCATTTGGGTATTCTTTGTTTTTGGATTTCCTTATCTGAGTTCTCTAATTGGATATGTTCTCCTATGATATATATATTTTTTTATTTGGATGAAACTGGATCTTCTCTACCTTGAAGTCCTTTTCATGGTTTTGAATTTTTT
Organism: Prunus kanzakura; assembly: GCA_020521455.1. NCBI lineage: Eukaryota > Viridiplantae > Streptophyta > Magnoliopsida > Rosales > Rosaceae > Prunus > Prunus kanzakura. The sequence continues at coordinate 143,420 of BPUM01000929.1, read as the reverse complement.
ATTTAGTGTGTAGGAATTGAAGTATTTTTCATGGTTTTGATTTTTTTTTTCTTTTTTGAAATTTGTATGCCCGGACTTGTCAATTTCTTTTTGTTTTGTTTTATGAGTAAAATTTGCAGTGAGCTTGATTGAATTAACAGTTTCATACGTTAATTTGGGTCAATCTGTATTGATTTGTTCGTCTACATACTATCTGGAATCAATACAGCCAAAAGGGTGTTCATAACAAGCTGGAAAGCTGGAAACGTATTGTTTTAAAAATAATTTTTTAGTTTTGGGTTAAGAAATTGTAGTGCCATTGTTTTATACTGCTTTCTGAAAACTGTATATGGAAATATTTTTGGAAACTAGAGCCTCAGAAATGCTTTGTAAGTGGGGTATGTGTTCTCAAACCAATTCTTTAGGAAGAAGGAGATTTGCTATACTAGTTGTCATTATATTCTTGTTGAGGCCCAAAAAATTCAGGGTTAGGCCCAAATAAATTTTTGGCCTAGTGCGACACCTTATTAAGAAAAGACCCGGTTTGGAGCACGCGAAATTCGCCATGCACGCTTGCACGAGCCACAACCACGTGCTATGCCAAATAAGTATGCAATCCGCCATGCTATGGCCTATAAAATGCACTGGCTCTACGAGCCCATACTAATTATCCCATCGAGCATCATATCCCTTTTCAAAGGCGATAAAATTTGAGCACGCCAATCGACATGTCATGCCAAGCGAAAAATCATTATTTTACACCTAGCCACGCTACAAGCTTAAGCGGGCCCAAGCCACGCAAATGCCCGGGGCTTGCTGAGTGGGTTGTGGTATGGATGGTAACGAGCTTTCATGAGGCCCATTGATGAGCCGAGAAATTAATGGAAGTTTTGGGTCGCTTGGGGGCCCCAAAACTCAAGCCTATTTCTTGAGCCCAAATATGTGGGTAAGCATAAAAGAGAGAGAAAAGGGAGCCAAATACCCTAGGAAATAAGCCCATCACCATAATAAGATAGCCCATCATTTAAGGAAATTAGCCCATTCTCTTAATGGGCTAACCTATCATATTAGCAAAAACCCAAGCAGCTAAGAAAATATCTATAGTCTCCAGCACTTAGCTGAAAACGTGAACCACGATGAAAGCCAAAGTGTATGTCGGTGAGCTATTGAGAGGCTTCAGCACATGGGCATAGCAAACTTCAAAGAAGAACATACAAAGATCCAGAGGATAATGGCGCGCACAGGTTGCTAGAAGGAGGGGCACTCTTCAAACCAACGCCCTTACCAATTTCTTTCTCCTACTAGCTCCTACCATTGAAGAGGGAAGGAAAGAAGGTGCGGAGGTGTTCAAAAATAAGAGTTCAACGCTGGAGCCACTGCGGGAAGGCTTTAGAGCTCCCAAAACCTTGTCTTGGTGTGTTTGGACTGAGGAAAAATTGCATAAAAGAGGATGAATCGAAAGGAGAGAAGAAAAAGGGAAGGGGAGACTTGGCAAAATTGTAGAAAAGCCATTAGGGTTTCTTGGGAAGGAAGAGCTTCCAGTGGATATAAAAGGGGGTGTCTCCTACCCATTGAAAACAACTCAATCAAAGGCAAGCAAACCAGACCCAGAGAGCAAGCATCATCTCTCACCCTTGGAGCCCTTCAATTTCGAGCCATATTCCTCTATCTCCTCCAATTTTCTCTCCTGTTAAAGTGTTCCAGAGCTTGACAGAGTTTTCGTCAAGCTGCTGGAAACTACTCAACACACCCATTATACCCCCATATATCTCTCTCTTCAACAAACCCTCTTAAAATCCATTCCCCCTTGTCTTAAAACCCCTGTTTCTCATAGGAATTCATAGCTCTCTCTCTGTTTATGCTAAACTCATGATGGTTTTACTCCCATGCCACAAGCTTCTCATGCCAAGCTAAGAATCTACCTGTAAGCGACTGTTAGTTTTGCTGGTGAAGGTAACCAAGGTGCTTCCTAAGGTTCAGCTACCCTTTTGAAGCATTCTCGGGGCCTAATTCTTTAATTCAGACACAAGGGGCAATTTTACACATCTGTTCATCCTTTACAGCAGCCCAAGCCCATTCGTCTGGCTGCTGGAAGAAATGACCCCTACAATTCTCAAACCAAGCGTTCGGAAATTCATGACCCAACCAAGAAGATAAAACAATGGAATTGGTTTGATGAGTTTAGTGGAATTCAACAAAGCATTCTGATATGTGATTCTAAGGTTAGTTGTTTTTTCAATGTAGCATTATGGTAATCAATATAGGTCTACTGATTTTAACAATGCTACAAATCCCAGCCCTGTGACCCCATTGTTACCTGATTTCATAGATCCATCTCTATGTTATCTCCTTAATTAGCTACTAAGGATTTGGTCTTTTGCAAGGATCCATCTCTATATAATTTTTATTTCCAATGTTTATTATAATATTTTGGGATTCTTTAAATTTTTTTAAAGTACTTTTAAAAATGCTTTTACTGTGTCAACCAAACACTCAACAAAATATCAAAAGCGCTTTTATGTAGTGTAAAAACACTTTTAAGTGTGACATCTAAACGACAAACTGCTTCTTTGTAGAAGCGCTTATGTCATAAGCGATACTAGCATAAGCGCTATTGGCATAAGCGCTTCAGGAAGAAGCACTCCCAAACGAGCCCTAAGTCATTCATACATATTCTTATATGTTTTGAGAACAATTGCATATGATATTTTTCGTGGGCTCTTCACAAGTCTTTAAACATTTTTCATAACTTTAAACATTTAAATACGTTGCAACGTCTTCGAATTTGAATTCAAATTTAATCGAAGTCCTCACTGAGATCATTTAAATTGCTGTTATTTCAAGATGATTGAGTACTTACACTGAGCTCCAGGCTCTTTCACTTCTTCTAGATTTCTTTGTGTAATTTATACATTATATAACATATTAACTATATCTCTTAGGACTTGTTCCCTTGTATTCTTTAGGAAATCGCTTCTAGCGATATGTTTCAAACACTTCATAATATTTATAGAATTTTCAACTCAAATTCCTTTATTAAATTAGGGGAAGTCTTTGTAAACTCTTCAGGAGTTCCAACAATATTTAAATAATCTTCATATGTATATATATACTGCAATGATGGTAAACTCATTTCCAAATTTTGGATTATTTATATATCCATTTTTATAAGAGATATTCATTAAGACAATTATACCACATTTTCCAGAATGTTTTAAGGACAACTACATAAAACCCCCCAAATTATAGGGTCATTTTCAAGTTCATACCAAATTTTAAAGACATTTACATGTACATACTCAAACTCCCGAAAACCCTACAAATTGCCCAATTCGTTAGCCAAACCGTTAGTGAATCTGTTAAATGCTGATGTGGTGAATTTGGGCTCATTTTTTAATGACATGGATTCCTAGTGGACAAAATAAATAATAAAAAATTAATTTATTGTTTAAATTATTTTTAAAAATTAAACATAAAAATGAAAAATAAAAATAATTAAAAAAACCGTACCAAGTTATTTATTTATTTTTTTTCTGGGTTGGGGTGGGGCAGATTGGGATGGGGCGAAGGATTTGGATTTGGGGATGGGTGGCATGAGTAAGCTTGGGTGGTGGTTAGGGTGGCTGGGTGCTAGGAGGAGAGGAGAGAGATTTGCAGTTTCATTTTTTAAAATTTTAAATAGTGATTTGAATATTTTAAAATGTATTTTAAAAAGTAGATATTTTTTTTATTATTTGTTTTGTCCACTAGGAATCCATGTCATTAAAAAATGGAGCCCACCTTCGCCACATAAGCATTTAATAGATTTATTAACGGTTTGGTTAACAGAAAGGGCAATTTATAGGGTTTTTGGGAGTTTGATTATGTACTCGTAAATGTCTCTAAAATTGGATATAAACTTGAAAATGACCCTATAATTTGGGGGGTTTTATGAAGTTTGTCCATGTTTTAATCCACCCAAGGATCATTACAAGCCATCATATTTTGAATAATTTGCTTCAAGCATTTTATTTGATCATCACAAGGATCATTAAATGCATTCATTTTTTATTTGATTTCATATAAGTATAATTCAAAAATTAAACAAACTTTGTTTTACATTCCTACACAAACCAAACATGAAAAAGGAAATAAAGTATATTTCCTGATTATTTTCCCATAATTATCAAACATAAGAAAAGAATTTTCCATTTTCCATCAGTGGAAAAGACATAGAAAATTATTTTCAATTAAAATTTTCCCCGAACCAAACTGGGCATAATTTTCACTTGGTTAAAACGGGTCATTTAGCGTAAATAGATACTCAAACTAAAACGCATTGCTTTTTGTTTGAAAAAGGAATTTTTAAAAACGCATTGCTTTTTGTTCATTTTCTTCCCGATCCATCTTACTTCCTTTGTGGCTCTCTTTCCGGACTTTCATTTTTGTTGGTTTAGTAGTTTTTGCTTTGCCTTTGTGATTTTCCTTTTGACTTCTCAGATTAAACTACATTTCATTCTTCTAACCCAAAACCAAAACAATTCTCAACCCCTAAATTTCAATCCAAAATTTCATCCCATGTGAGCCGTCAATCACAGATCGGCTGATTGGTATTGGACGTCTCGTTCTCAAACTCTCACTCTGAACTTTCTCAGCACCAAATCGCAAAGCTTGTCAATGAATGAGTGCTGTTATTGAAGTGCACCCTCCTCCTCATCTTTGGATCTTTGCTTGTGCAATCCGTACATGGCGGCTCCAAGAAATCTGGTGGGGGACGCGGGGAGGCTGCTGAGGGATGAGGAGAGTGCAAAGGAGGACGATTGGTCCGCCGGAAAGAAGCCCAAATCCGAGAGGTTTCCGCTGACGCGATGGGAGTTCGCGGCGGCTCTCGGCGTTTTCGTGGTCTTCTCTACCGGCCTCATCTGCGTCTACTTGACCATGCCCGCCGCCGAGTATGGTAAACTCAAGCTGCCGCGCACCATTGCCGATCTTCGCTTGCTCAAGTACGTTCCTCATTTCCGTGCTCTACAATTCCACCATTATAATTTGGGTTTCTTGTGAAGGGTTATGAGATTTTGTCTACGGTAATTTAATAATTGTGGAAGGTTTGATTATGTGGGTAGTGGGCCGTTTCGCTGTTTTCTGGTTTTTTTTTTTTTTCAGAATGTGTATACTTGTTATTGTTATTAAGGATTTATATACAGCAAGAAAATAAGATTAGAGATGTGCGTTTGAACAAGGTACCCGTTAGGAATATGTTGTTTAACTTGCGTTGGCTCCAACGAGATTGTCAGATAACCTTGATTTGTTTTTTTCCCTCAATGTGTTTTCCTTTGAAGATTCTGATAATCTAAAATTCAAATAGAAGTTATGAAACAAGTTACTAGTCCTATTGCAATTGAGGGCTTCCTTTTAGCCATTGCACCAAAGAATTCTCATTTAACCCCACTACTGGAGAATCCATGGCTCGACAAATTTTAGTTTGTTGTTTCACAGGCACACTTAACAAACATTTCCTGACTTCAAGCTTTTAAGATGTGTAGGTTCCTCTTGCTGACCAATGCTAAATTATCGTAGAATGAGAATATAGGAGTTTTCTGTTTAGACAGAAATTTTTCATCTGTGTCTTGCAGAAAGAATAGTTTCCTACTCATGATATCTCAATTTTGATGCCTATGCTGCGATTTGTGTTTTGTGATATCTGCCGTGAACTTCCCTTTTATAACCCCTAGTGTTAAAAGAAATCCATTCCTTTGCTGCAGATTGTGATCCGTGCAAGTTATCTTTTTCTGTATGACAAGAAATAAATTTTATTATAGAAGAGGTGAGGAACATGGGACGATGAGATATCCTCCAATTAAAACAGAGGAAACAAAAGTATCAATAGATCATCAAGCATGCAGGAGTCAATTAAAAACTACACTTCAGTAACATAGACACCCACCCCAGAATTTAGGAAAAAAAAGGGGGCGGGTGGTTTACCCTGAAACTTTCGTAGAGGGAAGCCTAAAGAGAGGCTAAAGGGCAATTTACTCCCAAATCTCATCTAGCCCTTTTCTCCTTTCTTTAAAAATCCTTGCATTTCTCTCCATTCAAACAACCCAAAGAATGACAAAGAGAACGCATCTCTAAAATGTTCACACTCCTTTATTGGGACCAAATCCAGTGATTTCAGTTTCCAATGAGTAGACAAAAACCGATGGTAAATCAACCATTCCAACCAGCCACTCCACATCCGTGAAGCCATTTGGGAATGCACCAATAAATGCTACCTATGTTCCACTTAACTTTTGCACATTGCACACCATTGAGGTAGAAGAACACAGTTTTAGTCTATGCCTTTGAATCATGTCATGGTTTTCCTTTATCTGCATATTTTATCCAGTAATGTAGTTTTTATGGTCCCCATGTAACATTGATTACTTTCCATGAATGCTTTGGTCTGAATCTTTATTTTTGCTTTAATAATCTTCTCCAGAGATCATCTTGCAACATATGCAAAAGACTATCCAGCACAATTCATTCTGGGTTACTGCTCTACTTACATCTTCATGCAGACTTTTATGATTCCTGGAACAATTTTTATGTCTTTGCTAGCTGGAGCTCTTTTTGGTGTCATGAGAGGCCTTCTCTTGGTTGTCTTTAATGCTACAGCTGGAGCATCATCCTGCTTCTTTTTGTCTAAGTTAATTGGCAGGCCTTTAGTTAGTTGGTTGTGGCCAGAAAAGTTGAGATTTTTTCAGGCAGAGGTACTTCTTTTTACTTCTTTGAATTTGGTCACACTGCTATCCTTATGCTGCTGCTTTAACCTTAATTTTGGTGCGTCCAGATTGCAAAGCGTAGGGAAAAGCTGCTGAATTACATGCTTTTCCTGAGGATAACTCCAACATTGCCGAACCTTTTTATCAACTTGGCGTCTCCAATTGTTGATATACCATTTCATGTGTTCTTTCTGGCGACTTTTATTGGTCTTATTCCGGCATCTTATATCACAGTCCGAGTAAGTTCTTTATACTAATTAAAGGATTAATTTTATTTTGTTAAACTGGATGTAACTATTTTCATCTTACAATATTTTGGTTATTTATTGTCTCCTATTTTGGTTCTGCATCTGTGCTTGGTGCTGACAAGAATTTTTATAATCTGTCTGTGCAATAAAAACTGTTGAATAGTGCCCACTGCTTAGATTAGTTGTGGCTAGAATTTTGCTTCATCATTTTGTTATGTTTTTGGAGGTTTTGGATTTTGAGGCATTGTTTGGTACACCACATGTTGATTATTGCTGGTCTATTTAACAAGATTAGAAATTTAAGAAAAAATGGTCGCAGGAGAACTACCAGATAAATTTTTGTCATGATTGAATTATTGATTAAATAATTGCTGTCCTTGCTCCTTCCTCCCATGCCCCTTTGGATCTATGGGATTGAAATATTGAAAATTGGAAGACTAAGCGTAACTGGCAGTGGTGGATCTAGTAATTTTCCTTTGGGGCGAACAAACAATACTACCAAATGACTAATAGTGAAGATATAAACATATCCATGCACAGATAAGCTCTACACCTTTCTACCTAATTTCTCTATTGCAAGGCACAAAGAGAAGAATCGGAATAGTTAGTAGAGAGAACAAGAAGAAAACAGGAGTAGAGCAGTTGCCCAAGCTGAACTGCAGCCCAAGTATCAGCCCTTCCTTTGCTCCCTTCCCCTGCCTTAGCCTTTTTTGAGGCATTTTATCAAACAGTTTTCTCCCATCCAACACAAAATGTCATGAAAACTTGGCACCTTCATAGGTGTAGAACAGGACTGAGGGGAGGCAAGTGCCTTCACTGGCTCCTTAATAGATCCACCCCTGACTGGAAATGAGATTGTAACCTTTTAAAAAAAGTATAATCTTTCTTTTATGGATGTAACACACATTAAAGCTGATCTGGGTCATCTGATCATAGGCTTTACATTCTGTCAAAAATCTGAAGGAGGTTAGCAAAGTCATTTGAATAATTGATGGCTGATCATTATGTGGTGCTGTCCCTATCCGTCATAAAAATATGACGGACTAAATGTTTTGTTTTTGTTGTTGATTAGATGTTTGATTTCATCGTTTAACTTGTATACCGTGCTTTCTGGCCACTTTGTTTGATGCACTCACTCAATAGAAAAATATTGCTTTGCTGCCTGTAGAGAGGGTATCAGAATTGTTGGAAATTTGGAGGTTTCTATTTCTGGTCCACATTTAAAAACTTAAGATATGCATAACTGGAGCAACTGATGCCATTGTAAAAAGTTTAGTTGGCATTTCTTCATTTTTCTTTTTCTAAAGACTTAATTTTTCAATGACATTTCATCTCACATTCTCACAGGTTCATTTCTTCTCTTTAATGTATGGTTTACACCAAACAGCTTTGACTGTATGAAATTTGCTTTTCAAGTTTAATATATGAGTTTTCTCCTGAGTAACTGACAGCTGCTGATTTTTTTAAATTTTAGGCTGGCCTTGCTCTTGGGGAACTGAAGTCAGTCAAGGATCTCTATGATTTTAAAACCTTGGTTGTGCTTTTCCTTATTGGTTCTGTGATTATATTTCCAACCCTTTTGAAGAGGAAGCGAATATATGAATGAACGTTCTGGTAGTGAGAATGCCATTCCATGCTTCTGTCTGAAAGGCGGCTTGTGTGTAGACTTATGATTAATAGCTAAATGTTACAACGATGGCGAAGTTTAATTTTTCCAGTATCCAGAAGGGAGTATTTTTTTTCAATATACGCTCCTCAAAAGCATTCTTTGCTAGGTAATGTATTACATAGTTCGAATGATGTTTGGAAAGATACTGTGCAGAATATTTATGAATTTATCATTGCTTTAGGCTCATGTAACCTTGATAGTCCTTGTAACATGTTTTACAATTATATATAGCGAAATTTATAATAAAGAAGTATGCAGAAAGCTGTTGTGGAGCTATAATGTACTGCTTTTTGTTTGGATGCAGTTGCCATTTTTATTTCGTTACATCGAAATATTTGTTTGTAGTTTATAGTTAACCAGATAGGGCCACTGGAAGTTTGAAAACTGTTGCTAAACACATCTGTAATTGAGTTCAAAGGGGGAATTGGATGACTTTATTTGTGGATAGAGCACAGTAGGACAAATTTTTTCGTGTCCTTGCTAGGATTGGTTTGGATGTTTGTCTGATTCTGTAAGGGGGGTCCGAATAAGGTAAAATGGGGGTCTTGGGGGTCCATGTCAGAGTGGGTCTGAAAACATGTGGCCTGAACATGATTCCTTCAGAAAATACGTTGTCTCAAGTAACGGTAAATAGTTGTGAATCCATTCAAGGCTGGGAAGGATACAAAGTTTTTTGAAGAATTACAGAAGAACAGAAGAGTGGGAGAGAGTTTGGGATGAACAATAGGCAAAGAAGAAAGTGGAGGGAAAGATAAACGTGTTGTATTCATTGGAGGAATGGGAGAAGGAAGAAGGGAGAGGGGATGAGGTTAAGTATACGATTTGAAGAACTAGTTTTTAAGGAAGAGATCACGTGGAGGTAAAAGGAAAAAGTGGCTTTGGACAAAAGAGGGTGCTGGAAATACTGTACTGTTTTGAAATGTGGTGGTAAATGAGAGAAATAAGGCACACTGGTTAGAAAGGTTGGAAACAGCAACGTGGTTGGAAACGCAGAGTTTGAAGAAGGGTTGTTTTCGAATGTTCCAAAGAAACATAACCGCTCCCGATGGTTAGGGGCTGTTTGGTATTGTATTTGAACCCAATTTTTTAAACACAAAAACAATCCAAAGCCCTCTAGCCTAATCTTTTGATAAGTACACCTATCCTTTTAATGGATAATAAACTCCTATTTTATACCTTAAGGCTACGTTTGGTGACTTGTATTGGATTGGATTGGATACTCGATATATTTAAAGCGTGTTTAAGGAAAAAATGATTTTTTTTTTTTTTTTGATCAAGTTGAAAATAGAAAATGAATTATTCATGAAGAAAACTTATCCTATTTAATCCCCACAAAATGGTAGGATAACGACCCCTTATTACTAATCCCTCCTAATCCTCCAACATGGAAAGTCATTCGCATCTACCTTCATTTCATCCTTCAATATACCTTAGATGTAGTGACTTATCCAATTCAATCTAATCCTAGGCACCAAACTCTCTAAGCCGTAAGTCCAAAATGAAGATTTTGTACATTAAAGTAATCCCTTATGAATAACTTTAGTGTTTTTAGGATTGAGTTAATAGCTTATGGTGCCCCAACCTTGGGAGCTAAATTGAAGAAAAACGAAAAGTTAAACCAGCAAGTTCAGCCCAAAAAAAAACACTAAAAGAATCATAGGAACTAGAATGGAAAATAAAAACGATTGCAAAAGCCATCATATGTAGAAAAAGCAAACCTGCCAAAATTTTTAAAGAAATTGATCATGAATGAGATAGGATGACAGAAATAACTTTACAGTCATTTGGTATACCCACACACTTAATTTCAAAAATAGCCAAAACTTGACCTTTAATTTTAAAAATGTTAGTTTTTGTAAAAAATTTCAAATATAGCAAAAAACTCACCAAAATAGACACAAATACCCCTAAATTTAAAACCCACATAACCTTTAAAAAAAACCTTATTAAATAAAACTTTGGAATACTTCCTCCAAACACTTTCCCCATCACCCCTCTTTATTTTTCATTGTTCTTCCGTTTGTCTCCATCATCACTCCCTCTCTTTTCCTCTTCTTTTTTCTTTCTTCTTCTTCTCCCGTCTGTATATCTCTTTTCTTCTTCTTCTCATCTTCTTCTCTCTCGTTTGTCTCCAAGTAAATGTATATATTTATTTGGCAAAAAAAAAAAAGTATGTAGAACCAAAAATTTAGAAAATGATTGAATCAATGCACAAGTATAATTTCCTCCTCTCATCCCCGAAAAAATTATATCATATAACTTTAATTATCCAAAAATTATCACCAATATGGAGGTAGTCGTAGAACAAAAAATTCAATAAAACGATCTACATTAACACACTGAACCAAACAACTATAAACTCTATTTGTAAGCCCATGACGCTCCACTTTTTCTATCATTATTGGAATATAAAATGATTGATGTAACATGAAAATTAAAATTTAAGAAATTTAATAACCAAAACATGTACAAAACATCACATTAATCTTGAGGTTCTAAAGGAAAGGGCATTATGTGCATTGCCTAACTCTTAGAAAGCAATTTTTTTAAAACTCCGCATGATCTTGAGATTCCCAATCTAACAGGGTTTTCTTTTTTAGGTTTTTGTGGGTTTTAAATTTGAGGGTATTTGTGTCTATTTATGTGAGTTTTTTGCTATATTTCAAATTTTTTTTTACAAAAACTGATATTTTTGAAATTAGAGGTCAAGTTTTGGCTATTTTTGATAAATTCTCAAAAGTAGATGAAAAATGAGTCAATGTGGGCTAATCTACACCCTTGATAGGGGTAACCCGAATGGATCCGGATCCTCTGCTATGATTTTCTCTGCTATGATCTGCTATACTTTTGTTCTCCATATGCCACATCATTAAAATTTAATCTAATGGATTTAAAAGTTGACACATCATCTTAAAACAAAAACTCAATTTACTCCTAATTAAAAAAGAATAAAAAAACCCTAACACCCAACTAATAGTAGTTAACGTCCAAAGCTCCTTTTTTTTTTTCTTCTTCTTCTTCTTCGTGTTCTGTCCTCCTCTTTTTTCTTTTCTTTTTTTTTCTCCTTCTTGCTTCAGGTTCTGTCCTCTTCTCCTTCTTGCTTCAGGTTTTGCTTCAGGTGGATGGCCAAGGGTCACCTTCCACCATAGTGACAGATGGTGCTAATAAGGCATGTTTCTTGGATAGTGCAAAAGTTATCCAAGCAAAGGGATTAAAGAAGAGGGAAGCCTCCCGAGGAAGAAAAAGAATAAAAAGTTGTTTGGAGAAAAACATAGCTAAGAATAGAACAGAAAGTGAATAAGGAGGGGAAAAAAAAAAGAACAGAACGTGAATAAGGAGAAGAAAAAAAGCTGGACGTTAACTACTGTTAGTTGGGTGTAAGGGATTTTTATTCTTTTGTAATTAGGAGTAAATTGAGTTTTTGTTTTAAGATGATGTGTCAACTTTTAAATCCGTTAGATTAAATTTTAATGATGTGACGTATGGAGAACAAAAGTATAGTAGATCATGGCAGAGAAAATCAGAGCAGAGAATTCGGATCCCATGTGATCAAATTTTTTTAAACAATTTGATTATCTACAGTTCTGTTTCTCCTCTCCTGGCGTCCATTCGAATCATAGAATGAAGATATGGTGTCGATTGTTACCAAAAACGAAAGATATGGTGTCGTTGAGGTGTTGACATCATTGTTAGATATTTGGGCATGCTTTTTACACAACAGTGTTTAAGGTTATGTTGGGCCAACTCATGGTCCGCACATATCGTTAATTAAATATCCTGGCCAATAAATAGTTAATATGAGAATTATTTCATAAATAATTCTATAGATATGTACTTGGCGTGAAAGGAAATCAAAATCAGTTTGATTGATCCTGATTTGGTTTCATCGTGGCCTAATCGGAGAAGTTTTCCTACAAAAATTACAATTACAAGCTATTATATAGGATTCGTCATCGGGTCGGGTCGGGCCGGCTTTAAATTTTTGGGCTTGGGCTAGGCCTTGTCGGGCTTCTTTTTTTTTAAGCCGGGCCACCCATTGTTTTTTTTTTTTTGGGTCTTATATTATTGCCTTGCCTTATTTCCATTCTAAACATTTAAGTAAATGTCTTTTCTTTTTACTTTAATTTATTTTTATATTATTCTATTTACTTAAGTTTACAATGTAAATAAGGAAGTATCCTCCATTTGGTGTATTCAATAAAAATATTAGAAAATTAAATTCCCAACAAATCAAATATGAAAATCCAGTTTTAGTATAAGATATAGTTTATACCAATATTGATACCTCAATAAGTCAATGTATATTTTATACTAAAATCTCATAAAATCATGTTTGATTATTTAAGTTGTATGGAATATAAGCCGCCCAAAATATCATTGAAAACATTAGTATTTCAAAAGTCTATTTTTCATACTTAGTCAAATTTTGAGAGAAAATAATTTTTTAAGTATGACACGTAGTAATCTACACTAAAACTGTATTTTCATATTTTGATTCGTTGGGAATTTGATTTTCTAGTTTTTTTTTAGGGAAATAACTCTAAATGCCACCAGTTTTTTACTTTTAAGTGGAAATACCACCTCTCCCCACAAATTTTGCAAATACCACTTATAAATATATATTTATTGTCCACTTATTGCACGCAGAACACATTTTCTGAAATTTAGTTCTCTCTCTCTCAACTCTCTCAGCTCTCTATTCGCTCTCTCTCTCTCTCGTGCAGTTGTATCCCTCTCGCGCAGCTCTCTGTTCTGAATTGTCCCCATCTCTCTGTTCTGAATCAGGAAACCCCCCCTCGACCCCATCTTCTGGGTATGTCTTCTGAATAACGTAAGGTCACAGCTGCTTGCAACCTTGAAGCTCTACTCCATCGCTGACCTCCAATAGGTAGTCTTGATGGTCATTTTCTTAATCTGTGTGGGATTCTGTGAAATTGGTTTTATTTTGATTGGTTGGGTTTGACAAGACCCGACCCAAATTCCACTTTGGAATCCGAGCCGGACCCTGTGCGTGTCCGACACCTGGCAAGTGTCGGGCACAAATGACCTAATTGTCCTTCTAGTCAAAATTCAATTAAAACTAGGGTTTGACTTCTGCCGAAAATTTTGGCAAAGTCTCCCCGGTAAATTGACCAACCCCAAAATTACACATATCAAACATATATATAAATATGTACACCAACTACCAGCATGCAAATAATTACATTCTAATAGTTAAACATGCGTTATAGGGCAATATCAGAGCATCTACACAGAATAGATTTACAAGTACGAAGAAGAAAGAAAGAAAGAGGAGGCGAGAGAGACTGAGAGAGGAGGCGAGAGAGAAAGAGTGATTGAGAGGAAGAACGAAGAAGAAAGAAAGAGGCGGAACCAAAAAAATTTCGAAACCCTTGAAATGTTTAGGGCTTCTCTACGGATCTGGTGTAGCAAGGAGTATGGAATGGCATAGACTCAACGAATAATCTGCTGACACGTGTATTTTTTAAATAAATAAAATAAAATAAAAAAATTTGGTTCGGTCCGGTTTATAGCGGTTTGAAGGGAATAAAAACTGGTCCAACCCGATTCAGAGCTGGTTCGACTGTTTTTTTGCTGATTCTGTGATTTTTAAGTAAAAAAATGAACCAAACCACTTAAAGCGGTCCGATTTGGCCGGTTCGATCAGGTTTTCGGTAATTATGCCCACCCCTAATGCCATCGGCACCTACCAAGAAAGACATGATGATAGTCGCCACCGTCTACTTTCTAAATGGATCGAGGTCGAAACTCTATCCTCTACTAAAGAAGATGATTTAGAACGATTAGTTTGGAGAAACATTATCTACCGGTTTGGCTGCCCACAGTTGCTAGTTACTAACAATGGGTCACAATTCATTGGTAAGCAAATCATCGCCTTCTGTACAAAATACAACATCAAGTAGCACGTGTTACCCCGAGATATCTATAGGGCAATGGCCAAGCCAAGGCATCCAACAAAATTATATTGGATTGCCTGAAGAAGAGACTAAAAGGCGTCGAAGGAAAATGAGTAGATGAGCTCCCTAGAGTATTATGGGCTTATCGAACCACCAAAAGGAGATCAACAGGCGAAACCCCATTTTCCTTAGCCTAAGGAATTGAGGCAATCATTCCTCCGCACATCACTGTCCCCGCCATGAGCATTGAGGTGGGCAGTATTGGTTAGAACTTTGAACAAATGAAGCTCAACCTCGACCTACTTGGGAGAGAACGCGAGATAGCCATTGTTCGAGTTGCCTTTTACCAGCAGCAGTTGAAGTATTACTATGAAAAAAGGGCCAAGTTCAGACGGTTTCAACTTGGCGACCTTGTACTTAGAAAAACTTTCATTACTGCACAAAGACAAGGATCAAATAAGATGAAACCCAATTGGAAAGGCTCTTACGTGATCAGCCAATCCAGGGGCAGAGGAAGCTATACACTTAACACCATGGAAGAGAAGGAGATTCCAAGATAATGGAATGCCTGCCACCTCCAAAGATATTACCCGTGAAGCTTCCTCTAACCGGCTCAGTTCCTAGTAAACGACTGAGCCCTGCCCACTTCTGAAGAAGAAAAACGGCTACTGGAAATTCCAGGTTATTTATCCAGTTATTTTCATTTCAATTAAAGCGATGTAATCATACAAGCATCAATACAAGTTCAGTTTTTCATTCAAAAGAAGTGTGCAGTTATCTATGAAATGTCCTAAGGAAGACACATGTCAAGCATACCATCGCCCATAAGCCACGTCCTCAGGGAGATGCAGAGTGAAAACTACGAAGCGTTCTCCGGGACCATAGCCCATAAGCTGCATCCTCAAGTAGACGCAGGTTGAAAACAATTAAGCCCCCTTCGGGATCATCGCTAATAAGTCGCGTCCTCTGGGAGACGCAGGGCAAAAACTATGAAGCGTCCTCACGGAGACATAGGTCAAGCAGACCATAGCCCATAAGCCGCGTCCTCAAGAAGAGGCAGGGCGAAAACTATGAAGCATACTTCGGGAGACAGAGGTCAAGTAGACCATCGTTCATAAGCCGCGTCCTCAGGGAGACGCAGGGTGAAAACTATGAAGCGTCCACAGGGAGACACAGGTCAAGCAAACCATTGCCCATAAGTCGCGCATCCTTAGGGAGAACCAGGGTGAAAACTATGATTAGCGATATCTTTGACATCCATATGATCAGTTACACCTTCAACAGCTCCAACTGTCTGCTCCACGACATCTGCTGCCATCTCATTCGACGCGTGCTCCTTGGCTACAGTCTCGTCAGCTGCCTACTCTTCAGCTCCCTCCACATTCATAGCATTGATCTGCTCATGTCGAGAAGGAAGCAAGTCAGGGCAGAACGCCTCGACATCTTCATCTGTAATGGAATAGCAAGAGTGGCACCACTTGTGTAGTCCAAGTACCCTAACTTGTATGCATTAACAATAGCCTCAGACTTGGACCGCTCAGCAGCCTCAGGGTAAGCGTCAAACTTGGCCAGAAGCTTGTCATAACTATGAGAGATGTCAGCATTCTTGAGCTCAAGATGAAAGTAGGCTTCTTTTCGACTATGCATGGTGGAAGCAAAAGAGTTGAGTTCACTATCCTTCTTAGTAAGGGAAGTCTTCAGCTTAGATATATTCTCCCTTAGTTCAAACATCTTCTTTTAATAATGGATCTGCTCGGTCGAAAGCTTGCCAGTCAGATCAGCATTCTTCTTCTCCAAATCGCTGAGCTGAGTAGAAGATGGGGCAATAGCAAACAAGTTCAAGATGGCCTCAACAACAAAAACTACTCCTTTTTGAAGCAAATGAACAGCCGCTTGCTTTTGCTTCTCCAAGGAAAGACTTGAGAATGTGCCAAGGTCACTAGCCTGATGGATATGATCAACTAGCTTAAAACAAGCACACAAGCTTCACAGGAAGTTCATCTTGAGCAGATCATACACATGCATCCCCTGCAGGGTTGGACTTGTCAGATGACAGGGGAGCTGTTCCTACTTGAGTCTTCTCAACATATGGGACCTCTTTCTCAGCAAAGACACATCCCTCGCCCGCAAAGTCGTAGCTTCATCTCTTGAGGACTTGGCGTTGCCCTTCCTTTTTGAGGAGGGGTTTGGCAAAACACTCCTCCTGTTCAGCAGGCAAATCATCAAAGTCTGGACCATTATGCTTCCATATCTTAACATCCTGGGCAGGGGGCATATCACCAGCTTTCTCCCAATACTCGCTCAGAAGCCAATGCCGTTCGTGGAACCTCGCAGGGATGTTCAAAACCCGGCCGACCTTAACCTTGTCCGACCCAAGGTCCAGTCTTTTGTAGATATCATTCTCTGCAAGCAGAAGACAGAAGTTAGTCAGTCACACTTAAAGAAATTCAAATAAAAAGGAAGTAGATCAAACAACAATATGATGTACCGTCACAGTAGGTGACAGGAACAAGTGGACCATCGCCAACCTCACCTTCCCACTGTCTGCTAACTTCCAGTACATCGGCATGCCATACGTGATCTCCTTGGTTGAAGCTGTTAAAAAGCTTAGCATTGCATACGCAGACTTGAGCATAGTTCTCATAGTGTCTCACTTCAAAGAAGTAGAAGAATTCTCGCACCGTCAGATCCAACTTGAAGAAACGGCTCTGGTTCTCAAAGCACATGATCACCCGGTAGACATTCAGAGTACACTGACTTGGAGCACATTCCACGGTGCAGAACACCTCCCTGTAGAACTTCGACAGTGGGAACGTGAAGCCCAAGGACAAATAAAAGGGACGAAAGGTGATGATTCTAGCATCTGGATCATTCGCATCCACACAAGGCGCATCGTCAGTCTAAAACTCCACTAGCTTGACATGCATGTCATCAGGAATGACAGAAGCATAAGTAGCCCGCCACTTCTGAAACTGAGCTTCAAATGTAACATGATGCAGATTAGCCACAAATTTCTTCTTGTGCACTTTGGAACCTCCCCACAAGTACAAAGGTACTTATGATCTTGGTGATTGATTACCCTCCTCAAAAGACATAGTGATTGAACAACTACAAGACGAAAATAAATTTTTGCAAGTCAGAATACATGTCAAGTTTAAAAAAATTAATTAAAAAAAAACAGGTTGAATTGGCCTTGCGGCCCGAGTCACAAGACGAGCCACAGAGTAGCACCAAGCAGAAGACCCGAGCAACGGAGCTGCAGCGACAGGCCCGCCAGCGCAAAAAAAAAAAAAAAAAAAAAAAAAAGAAAGAAAGGCCCCAAGCCGCGAACTTGCAATCCAAGCTGCAAGTTCGCAGGCTGAGCCACACCAGCCTGGACGGCTAGCCTGCACCGAGCCATCTTAAAAGGGCTAGGCCCATGTCGCGACGAGAAAAAAAAAACAAGATGTTGCTAGCAGCCATCGCCGCCATTGGCGAGTGACACCGCCACTGCTGGCGTTGCACCAGCAGCCTCCTTGTGCCATCACGACAACCACAAGTAGGCTCGAGCTAGCTGGTCCTCGCCACAAGCAAAAGGAAAAAGGTTGCGGTATGACGCGGCAACCACCAGTTACCCAACTGGTCCTCGCCACGAAGAAGAAAAAAGAAAACAAAATATACATGCTTGACTTACCTTGGTATGCACGGCAACTCCCCTCCTCGACAAGTAGTACAATTCTCCATGATCTCTCTCAAGCTAGAAAGTAGAGAACACAAGTTTGCAATTTGACGAAGAGTGAAGAGACGCCTTGTATTTATAAAGGTTGGGCATCCTAGGTCAAGGAGGAATCACTAGCCTATTCCCATTGGGAGCCCAAATCCAAGAAAAGTCAAAAGCTTACTCCAATTGGGAGCCCAATTTACAAAAGGAGTCCAATTCAAAGAAGAAAGCCCATATGCAGTTGGAAAGCCTGAAGAATATTTTTCATCTCCTCCATGCTTAGAGCGCCATGCAGAAGATGAAGGGCATTTGTGGGAGAAAATAATACAACTTCCAATCACAAGGCACCATGTGGACAAGAAGAATATCTCCTAGGTCAATTAATTGAGCCTATTTATTTGGTATAATCACCAATTAAAAGATAATATCACATAATTAGGGTATTATCCTATTTTGGAGATATCATCATTACTTAAGTGATTTGATCCCAATCAAATCCCTAATTGATTCGATCTCTACAATTTGGGGAAACAATATCTTCCTTCCAAATAAGAAGATATTCTTTGAAAACCCTGTCTAGAGCCCTATAAATACATGGCTATATTCAATACACAAGGTAATTTCCAAAACCTTAGAAAAACACCTAAAATCCCTCTCTCCCTTTCTCCTAGCCGACAACCACCCTAGCCACTGGCTCCTCTACTTTTGTCTCTCCACACGACTCCGGCCACCCGGTTCTCCCCATAGAGAAAACTTTGTACCCTTTTTTAGCTATTGTTTTCTCATAGATACAATCGAACTAACTTAGGCATCAGAGGGACACCCAGTATTTTACTCCAGTTTGATTTTACAGGAATTGAGGAAGAGAGAGAACGAAGTTCAAAAGGTGAAGGATCTTCAAATGGATATTCTCCCGTGAGAATATTTGCACAAACACGGCCCTCAATAAAAATAGGGTTTTAGTCTAGGATTTTCATGTGGTCAGATAGAGCTCAAGCCCACGGGTGTATAGGCTTAACCAGTTTAAAAATCAAAGATAAAATGAAGAAGTTATGCACGTGTAGAGTTTGGAATACCATAAAGAAAATTTACGAGAAATTCCAAATAAAGGGCTACAAATTTCCAAATTTCTACTCCAAACACTGCCAAACCAGTGCCGAAGTGACCGTAGCCACCGTCCCAAACCAACCATAACTACGCTATCCGGCCACCATTTGTCGTGGTTCTTGTCCAAATTTTTCCTCTCTTTGAGCCTGACCTCTCTTTAGCCTACATTTTACCGTACAAGAACTATGTCAAACCCGAGAAGTTTCGACCAACCGCTATTGGAAATATGCCCTAAAGCCAAGCATATGATGAAACTTTATGGATATTTCATTACCTTTATTGGTAAACTATAATGGGCAAGTTTATTGTTTAATAGAAAATGTCTCGTTAATTTTGGTGTGATTAAACAATAAGTTCAAGGAATATGAGACAAAGAGAAAGCAATCTAAAGAAGTTTTCATGAAATCTTCCTTTTTACTGCCCTCATATCCTAAAGTGTTCCTAGTCATAGGATTATTAATTGGGCATTGATAATCCGTAGAGAACAATATATGCTATGTTTGCTCAATTGGGACGATGATTGTTCTCAAGTCATTTGTGTAGAGACACTGAGACAAGTATGTAGGTCCTCAATAGACAGTGAGTTCACTGAACACAATCAATGAAGAAATCTTATATGGAAGTTTCACTTACGTGTCAAACAAGATTTCTAAGTTGCAATAATATGCAAGGTTAATCCTTAGACCTGAGGCACCATGGTTATCTTGTGGAAAGGTCATTGATCTTGGATTATATCGACTAGTGAAACCTAATTCAGGACTTGGCTCCAGACATCGTTAGGGTCCTCGATTGATTCAATAAGGCATGTGAGTGTATAACAAGGGATCTCATATTTCAAGAGTAATGAGCCTGAACAAGGACTAGGTTTCTATTCATGCTCAATAGAATCATATAAGTCATGAATAATCTCATTAGGGATTTGACATGAATTCTGTATCCTATTAATGTGATTAAATAGTATAGGAAACAGGAAGGATCGAATTGCACTGTAATTGCAACTGAATAGGTTCTCCACCTTTTCTATATTAGTTTGGGTAGCCACAAGGCCCATGGACTATTTGTATTAAGGCATAGGTTAAGCACTAGAAATGGATTATGATTAATGGAAACATGAATCATACAAACACTTAATCTAATTAAAGCATCAAGTAAGTGCAACTCACAATCCCAAGGAGCAAATGAAACGTGCAACTTATTAAGTCTACATATAACCATCAAACAATATAGATGCATACCGTAAAGGTGATCAATCAATAGAATTAAACAAATAGCTCCAAATTAACTAGAGATTTTGAATTTTTTCAATTAAACTTATAAAATTGATAACTTAAGCATCCAACACATGAATAATTAAACTAAGGCATCCTCCTAGTTTTTGCCGAGCAAGCTAGCTAGACAATCATTGGGTGCATCATAAAATTCTTAAAAGAAATCAAACTAAGAACCCTGAACTAGGCACAACTGTCAACTTCTCTTCTGAATCGCCTTACTCGCTTAAATTTTTGTTGAATGGGTGGTGGCTTCTCAATGTCTCTCTTATAGCAAAAAAGAAAAAAAAAAAGAGAGGTATTCATAGGTTATCAAAACCTCCAAGGTGTGCAAGAAGGAACCCCCTTCAAATAATATTTGTTTCCTTTTCCCTTTTGACTTAGGACTCATGAAAAACCTTTTTCAAGTAGGAAATTGGAAGGAAAGTGTAACAAGGACTAGGGTTGAACGTCTAGGCTTTATTTTTCCTTCAAAAATTTTCCATTAATCTCCCTCAACAGCTAGGATGATGATTTGGCAGCCTTGATAACTTGGAGTGACCACATGGCAAAGTGATTCAACAATTCCCGCACAGAATTTTATGATTGTGCAACTTACACTAAAATCTTATTGTTTGATACGTAAGTAAAACTTCTATACAAGAAACACTCGTTCGATCACGTTTAGTGAACTCATTTTGATTGAGCACCCACACACTTGTCTTAGTGTCTCTACATGAATGACTTGAGACCAGTCATCCTCCCAATTGAGCAAACATAGAGTGTACCGGTTTTTGCGAATCAATTGACAATCTTATGACTAGGAGCCTTTTAAGGCATGATGGCTAAAGAGGAAAGGTCTCCTGAATCCAACTTACTTAGATTGCTTTCTCTCTATCTCATACCTTGGACTCATTATTTAAGCACTCATAACTATTATTGAGGCATTTTCTAATAAAGAATAAACTTTCCTTTCTGATTGAATTAAACAGAAGTCTAATACATGAAGTATCCTTAAAAGATTACACCATATGATTGGGTTTTAGAGCATACTTTTAACAATATCCCACCAATATATCTAATACCCATCTTCACGAGATGTCGATTTAGTTGTAGTTGAGTCATAGTCTTAGTTAGTGGGTCTGCAACATTATCTGCCGAAGCTACCTTGAGGATACTAGCATCTCTCTTAGCTATGAATTCTCAAATCATATGGAAGCATATTTTTTTTAATTTATGATGCGACCTTGGTTCCTTGGCTTGAGCTATTGTTCCATTGTTGTCGCAGTACAGTGGTACTAGCAACGCTATGGTTGAAACAACTCCAAGATCGAAGATGAACTTTCTCATCCAAACATCTCCTTTGGTGGCTTCTGAAGTGGGTATATATTTTGCTTCGGTCGTAGAATCTACTGTAGTACTTTGCTTGCAGCTCTTGCAACTGATCGCTCCTCCATTCCAAGTGAAAACATATCCATAGGTGAATTTTCTGTCGCCAATGTCAGACTGGAAATCTAAATCATCGTAAGCTTCCACCTACAACAGTGATGTTCCTCTATAAACTAGGAACATGTCATTTGTTCTTCTCAAGTACTTCAGGACGGTTTTGACAACTACCTAGTGTTCTTATCATGGGTTTGACTAATATCGACTCGTTATGCTTATATCATAACTAATATCAGGCCTTAAGCACATCATAGCATACAAGGGAGACTCTGCTGGATTTTTGATAGGAATCTAACCTCCTTGTTTTCTCCCACGCACGGGAAAAGAAGAGTCTCCCTTTGGTGTCAGATAATGCTCAGGACTCCCCTCATGTTTCAAGAAAAGACTATAATAATTTATTTGAAGGCACCCATTAGGGTCCCCTACGATTTTTTTTCAACGATCCGAATCACCTAATCTTCAAATATTCATTCATAGATTATCCTTGCAAAAGATCAGGCAAATAGAAAATCATTAAGGCATCTTCATGAGAACAACAAAATAGACGAACACGATGTTTCAAGAAAAGACTATAATAACAACCATCTAATTGAGTCGTCAAATTGTTTCAGATTTAAGTAATTTTTTGCAAAGATGATCTTTAAAAGAATATCTAAAAACTAGACAGTTTGGATCATTGAAATACAATGCGTGGTAGGCCCTATATATACATAGGGTGTTTTAGTTGAGGGATCCCTCGTATAAGCTTATTTGCGACACACCCTTGTAGGATCCCCCATGCATTGTATTTCAATGGTCAAGACTGTCTAGTTTTTACATATTCCCTCAAAGATCGTCATTGCAAAAAAAATCACTTCAATCCGAAACCATTTGACCACTCAATTAGATGGTTGTTATTTTAGTCGTTTATTGAAGCGCCATGTTCGTCTATTTTGTTGGTCCGATTTAGATGCCTTAATGATTTTTAATTTGCATGATCATTTGTAAGACTAATCTACGAATCAAGACTTCAAAAATAGACGGTTTGAATCGTTGAAAAAAACAATTTGTAGGAGACCATAAAGGGTGTCCATGAAATAAATTGTTTGAGGGACACCTTGTGGTGCCCACTAAAAATTGTATTTCAATGATCACCTTGTCAAATAATCTTATTATTTGACAGAAAATTTAATTGATATGATGGCATGACCAATGGTACTAATGAAAGTGGAGTTGATGGACTACAACTGACTTTTTTTGAATTGAATGACCAAAATGTGAATCGGACACTAGTTCAGGGACTATTGCTCCTAAAAAGCATGTATGTCAATTACAATTGAATATCATGTGGTTATCATTATCTTTTTTTTATTTAGAAAAACGGGATTTCATTCATAATTCCAGAGTTTCATGCATAAGACAGCATGAGAACGGTGGCCTTTTTAAAATCTTCTTAGGAAAACCACGTAGGAAAAATTCGAGGTTGGAAAGAGTACTGCACATGCCATGGACTAACAGGAGAGTCCAATCGAGAACTACCAAACTGTTACAAAGAATCAAACTACCAAGCTACTAGAAGACCAACAGAGAAGACCCCGCATGAGAGCACACCAACTCATCCTAAACTGTTAAAGAAAGCCTTCTATTAGAACAGTCATAGTCCTTTGTCTAGCGCAAGAGTTGTGCGTCAAACCAAGGGTCAGAGACACAGAAAAATACAAAGGAGGTGTTGGGGTCTTTTTCCGTCAGAAGGCTCGTCCAGGCTTGTTGTTCTCGGACCGCCATAGAATGGTGGATCAAGACTTCGTTGCCCCTTTTTTTGAGTTAGCGAGGACTAAGCCCAAAGTATCCTGAGGGAGAAGCAAGTCCCAGGGGAGTACTCTGTTCTTCTTCTAGCGGCTGCGTGTTTAGTGCTGGTGTTTTCGGCAGCTTAACGAAGAGTTGAAGATGACTTGCTAATGTTTCCAGCAGCTTGACGAAGAGTCGAAGATGACTTGCTGATGTTGATATGAGATTGTGTGAGCTTGGCATGAGAGCTTGGAGTGTGGGAGCTAAAGACCCACAAGTTTAGCAAATGAGAATCCATGTGCTTGGCTTGGTGTTGGATATGCTTGAGTTTGGGTGTTGATGATTTGTTGTTTGTGGCTATGACTATGAGAATTTAAGAGTTTCAAGAGGAAGATGGGAGGAAAAGCTTGAGATTTGAAGGCTATGATGTTTATAGCTTGGAAGGAAGGAAAAGCTTGGAGTTATGCTTGGTGAGGCTTTATAGAGAAGATGATGGATTTCAAGATAAGGAGGTTATGGCTGGGGTGCTTGCAACAACTAGGAAGTCGGTGTGATAATTGAAGAAGGGGATTGATGGTTGTTGGGCTGCTTGCAGCAGCCAAAACAAGAAGTTGTTGTGCTACTCCAGCAGCTAAAGGAAGGGCCAATGGCTGAAGAAGGGGGTTGATGGCTGCTGGGATGCTTGCAGCAGCCAAAGAAAGGTGAGTTCTCATAGTTGCTGGGACGCTTGCAGCAACCAAGAGATGTTGATTTTGCTTGGGCAATGCCTCCCAATTTATAGAAGGGGAAGGCTCTCTTTGGTTTCCAATAGGTAAAAGGAAGTGGTAGAGCTAGTCTATTTCCTATGGGTAAAAGGGAGCATTGGGACATTCTTATTTCCAACGAGTAAAGCTAAGCATTGGAAAATAACTATTTTCAACGGGTAAAAGGAAGTGTAGGAATTGGCTTGTTTCCAATGGGTAATAGGGAGTGTTGGAAAAGGCTTATTTCCAATGGGTAAAGCTAGGTATTTGAAAAATGACTATTTCCTATGGATAAAAGGAAATTCTTGGAAAATATCTCATTTGCTTACCCACATTGGAGAACTCTAAGTAATGGGCTTGGACTTTGGTGCTCCCAAGTAGCTAGTCCAAAGTCTCCATTATCCAAGAGCTTCTGTGGGCCTTGTGGACCTCCATAACCTTCCACACCACAATCCCTTGTGCAAGCCCCTTAAACCACATGACTTGGGTTCATGTGAGCTTGGTAGGTGATTGACATATGAAAAATGTATTATTGGCTTGGCATGGCATGCACACTATTTCTATATTTATTTAATGAATTAATTCCCAAAATACAGCTTGGATTAACGCATGACCAACATTATATGTTATTTGGGGTTTAAATGTCTTTAGGCTTCTCGTGACTTTTTTGGGCCTTAACAAGAGGTAACAAAGAAGGACCTCATAAGAGCACACCAACTCCTCCCAGAACCTGTCAGAGAAAAACTCCTATGATGACAATCAAAGTTTTTCGCACGGCATAGGGGTTAGTCAGCTTGCAAAGAGTCAAAACCATAGAACAAGAAAACACAACGAACAAACACAATAAAAGGCAACGAAATTCTGAAGGAGCACATCAACACTTCCCAAAACACCATAAGCCCAACAAATAACAACCCACCACAACATAAAATTGTCAAAGGAAACCTCCTATGTGTGCATAGTTCTTTGTACAATGAATAAAGCTTGTTGTGAGCATCAAAACAGAACCTGCAGAAGTACCAAATGTCATCTCCTTGTTTCTTAATCCAAACCCTTAACTGACAAGGCAGGGGGGATCAAGATTGGCCTCTTAGCATGACGAACTTCTGTCTGCCGCGCAAATCTCACGGCCTGGAGTTCCGGGCCGAGGGGATATGCGTGGACACGCGGCTTCCTGCTTTTGGATGTGGTGCGGTTGTGCGCGGGCGTGCCAGCACGGTCTACCGTGCGTTGAGTTGTGGTTTGGATGGAAGTGGTGAAATGATGCGCCTGTTTGGACTTGACCTTTAATCAAACGATTGTGGCCGAGAGAGGAACTAATCTCGGCCGTCAGGTTCACCGCATGAGCTACAAGGCCGTTTAATGGTGGTGTTGGTGGTGGTTTTAGGGCGGTGCTCCGGCGCGCTTCTCAGTGAGCGACGGTCGTATGATATATGGGATGAATGATCGAATAACAGGGATGGTGCTCCGGCGCCTTGAAACTCAAGGGTCGTATGATATATTGTTGAATGGATTTTCCTTACAAACTAACACTACTCCTAGAAAAGCAAGTAAAGATATTGAAAGTACATTACAGGAAAATATAAGTTGCTCCGTGGGAGGCTTTGGTTTGGTGTTTGAACCCTTTGAATGTAGCTTGAGCCTTGTATTTATAGGAAGAGTTCCTGGAGGAGTAATCGAGGCTTGAAATCTGCATGGTGGAGCCTGATCAGAGCAAGTGGGTAGTCCAATCGACATTTGGGATCGTGAAGCATGGTGGTGTGACCCCATGAATCCCGGTGAATCTCGGCCGCCGCCCTAATCGTGGTTTCTGCCCAACTGGCCGTGGGGACGCATTTATTGCTCTGATGGTTAGTCACCCAATCCCTCAAGCTGCAAGAATTCTTGTGAGAATGTCTGCGTCTAATCACCCTACTTTCTGTCGCCAAATCCTGACTTCAGTCACTTCCCACTTTCCCTCGTGCATTAAATGCCTATCCTTGGCCAGTGGGTTTGCTGCAATAAACAGAGGCACTACTTCATTAAATGAAGCGTGGGACCCTGTTGCCACTTGATGATCTGACTTTAATATCTTTGGCCGTAATTTTGTTCGGCCTCGGCCTCGGCCTATAATCGAGGCCGAGATGATCGTGCCTTAGCAACTTTTCTTTTGTCTTCAGGAAGGCCAGGTATCTCGGCGAAACGCCGCGTTTTAGTACCACGAGTAAGTACTAGGGCTGAGAAAATGAGCTCCCTCGGCCAGTTCCTGGCCGTGATTGATTAGGTACAAACAACTTCCAATGGAAGATCATCATAGTAGGAACGTTTATCGAATGCCAAGCCCACAAACGTTCCAACGGACACATCAGGGAGACCCGGGAGACCCCTCTAGGTTGGTCTCCTTCATCTTATCAACACAATCTTTCATACAAATTATATTCTCTCCAGAAAAATATATGAGCACAAGGTGTCATTCGAAAGATTGCGCAAAGTCATTAAGTACTCTATCACCACTCGGATTCGCAATCCCCAACACAGAAAAACCAAAGAAGTCCGTAGAGATTGGTAAAAAGATGGCACCCAATAGCCCTAGCCGTCGAAAACCTTGCCCTACACCGAGAAGAAGAGGATCGAAACCAAAGATCCTAGATCACAAGAGAGCCATATGACCTTGGTTATCATTATCTTTGAAATTTCATTAATTAATGTGAACTCAGGCGGATTATCAAAACAAAATGAATTGCTACATATATTTTTTGCTTTGTTTCATGGGAAATCTGCCAATCAATTATCAAAATGTCTACACAATAAAGGAGAAAAAGAAATAAGGACATACAAAATCATCTAAAACTCCATTTGGATGGAATAATTTCATTTGAAATTCACGTGTTCCCTTCTTTTTCTTCCAATACAAATCTAGGTATAGATGAATTGGTAGTCCAATCAAGCAGTACTTTGATTTGAAATCACGTGGCAATGAGCCAACATTGAAAAGTTTAGTTTGGTTTGGTTTTGACAAAAATCAATAAGGAAATCAACCCAAATTAAATCAATTTTGGATGATTTGGTTCAGTTTGATTTAGATTACCTAAGTTTCATATACTTAAATTGGCACAACATTTGTTGATTTTCTTGCATAAATAACACTCTCAACAGCTTGTTTAAAAACCATTAGTTGTTGAGTTTATTTTTCACTTTTTTGTTATGAATAGAGGGGAAATACAAGAAAAAAGAGATGAACAAGGGTTGAGCAATGGTGGTGGGGAGGGAGTGGGAAAAATGTACATGGAATAGTACAAAGAACAACAAGAAAGCAAAATCATAAACAAATTTTAGTAGGTGATCTTTTTAAAATTTTGTTTAATGCATTTGGTTACCCTTTTTATATTTGAGCCCGTTTGAAGGCTAAGTAAAATTCTCCATTAATATTTTAACCATATAATGGTTTCTCGATTAACTTTCTTTTATGTGAGTGTGCCACTGTTACCAATTAATACCCTAATAGATTTGAATGATTTTATGTACTTACACACTAAGTAATAAACTTTAAACAAATGATTGCGACTTTGGGTGAGGAAACCTCCCAAAAAAGTTCTTTTCTATGCCTCAGACTGATGAGGACTTCACAATTTATCTAGATAAAAATGGTAAGTAAAGCAAAATACTCAAATTTATGAAAGATATAACAAATTAGTCCAAGCAGAACTACCTGAATTACAAAGCATAAAATGAATTGCCAAGTCTGGATAGGCCTCAAAGTGTTAGGCTTTGACTTCTGCTTGAAATACAATCGCAGAAATGACAGGATCGGGTTGGACTAGATTTCTATTAACTGGACTGGATGTTTTTGCACTGGAATTGCACGCCAGCACCTTCAACTAATAGAGATTAGCTGGAAATCGATACCAATATTGAAGTTGGCAAAGCTATAAACAAGTTGAGCCATAAATAGGCTGAAAAAGTGAGCAAAACTTCAGGCTGGCACCTATTCTGGTTGATTTTGAATGATCTGGTAACTTTCTAGACAATTTTAAGACATTAAGATGTTTTTGTAAATTTTGTTGAGGTTTTCATATAATGAAAGACCTGCCTTTTGCTTGATCTATCTAATTTGCTGAACCAAATTTGTAAGAGAAAGTAATCTCTTTTGAATTCTGTTTGATTTACCTTGTCTGGATTGCAAGAAAAAATCTTGTTTTCTCCTTGATCATCTCAGCTTTTCCTTGAATTGGATTGCTACCTGGGGAAGATTGCTTGCTTACTTTTGGTAGTTGCAAAAATCGTGTGATTTTTTTATCATTTTGAACTGATTGCTTAGATTGAGTTTTGTTTGATTGGTTGGTTGGTTGGGTGTCTTTTCTACAGTCCAGACACTCTTGTATTTAGGAAAAAATGTGGTGATGAATAGTCTTGGATATTTCCAACTTTGGACTAACCCTCATCAATGCACAAGTGGTAAAAGATTTTCAACCAGTTGCTTTGATTAGTTTTGGCTCTTTGTTCATCAATGCTCTTGAATGCTTCATGATCGCTCCTTTTGTAAAATACTGATCTGAAGTGAACAATAATACCCAAATTCTTCCAACATTGGTTCCATAAACATAAATATCCTGTTAGTAGCAGAAATTCAGCGATCTTGTAATAAATTGTTGTGATTTTCAACTAAAGCAAGTCTGACTTCACTTCCCAGCTTTCATGGTCATCAAATTTATTTAGAGTCTAGTTATCAACAGTGAGGAGTCATTCTGCCATACCTTAATAACTAAGAAAATGTGAATTGTTTCTACATTAATTCAATTAATCTAATTCTTTGATTAAATTACCATCGGTGGTAATTCCTCTCAATTATCAAAATAATCTAAATAAATGTTTTATTTTATTCCCCATTCTTTTGAGTAGTGTGGGCCATTCACCATTTTAATAGTAAACGAAGTCCAATACCATTTAGAAAGTGAACCCAATAGCCAATTTGGGCTGGCACACATAATTTAGGCCCAAACAACATTCTGCTATTTCTTTGTACTTCCTCCTCTACCCTTCTTCATTCCACTTTTAACTCATTTTTCATTATGACAATGAATTTCATTTCAGAGTTCATTTTATTTATTATGACAATGAATTTCATTTCAGAGTTCATTTTATTGACATGTGAAATGAACTATTGATCCCCGAAATAAAATATTGATATCTGAAATGAACTAAACTTGCCACTGCAAGTCAAAAGTTCAATTTATTGAAATGAATTTGAAATGACCCTCACCATTGCTGATGCTCTTAAAAGAAGTTTATATATGTACTTTATTATGCTGCAACTCTTCAAGCCAAACTTTCTCTATTCTCTACTAAAACAACAGAAATATTAGATTTTGCTCTCAAAAAGACAATTAGTGATGACATTACAACATAAAAAAAACTCTAAGAACCATAGCCATCATTACAAGATAGACAAACCTTTGGAATCAGGCAGCGTAAGAAATGTAAACTATTCAATTCCTTTACAATTGCATGTATACAAAAAATTGCACTTTGTTAGTATCTCAGGTAGAGTCTTTTATTCCGAAAGCGTCAGCCAAATTAAAGTTCAAATTGTTTCTCATGGTTCTGCTCCTCCCAAATCCTCCATCACCCTTCCTCATCATTGCAGCAAACTCCCCATAATCAATACGGCCATCCTGCGAAAGTGGTGCAATTAGAGTGCCAAAATTTAGAATAATATCTGTTCTCGATTGATACTTTTGCCTCCGAGAAGAGGATGGTGAATAACTTAAGACTCTTAGTCAGTCATATATCAAAGGAAAAAAAAAAAAAAAAACACTTACATTGTCTTGATCAATCTCTTTGACAATCTCATCCAGATGAACATCACCCAGTCCAAACTCTTTGCAAGCCTGTTGAAGCTCATCAATGGTAATGTACCCACTGCCATCTTTGTCAAAAAAGGAAAAGGCTGCAACTAAATTCTCCTCTCTTTCCATCTTGTTTAAGTGCAAGGTAGCAGCCAGAAATTCACCATAGTCTATTGTTCCACTGTTGTCTATATCCGCCTGGCAACATTGATAAAGTAAAAAGATTTTGTGAGGGGCATCCAAGTCAGTCATGTTAATAGCTTTGGATAAATTATGCAACTTAAATGGAAGAATATTAAAACAATTCTGGACAGTTTATGATGATCTATTAACTGCTTCCATAAGAGACTTGATTTCAGATTCCATTAGTTCGGAGCCCACTCTTTTCAAGCCCGCTTTAAGTTCCTCAAATGTTATTGTCCCGCTATCATCTGTGTCAATCATTTTGAACAACTCTTTTAGACCACCAATCTCTTCTTCTGACAGTCTTTCAGCTATAACCTGACCAAGGAAAAAAAGAATGTGACAGTGATCCATATATACACCAAAATATTTGTCACTGTAAAAGCACTGTCATTAGAAATATCAGAGATAATTGGTCCAAAACTAAATAAGGGCATACACATGGATGCCCTTTGATGATTGAGTGAAAAATCGAGGCATTTTGGTTAGAACTTTACTTAAACCACAATTAATTGATAGATATAAAAATCACATACAGTCTGCTACTTCACTATAGCCCGAAGTAACATAGAAAATGAGAGCTCTTACCTAACCTTTATTACAACCAAAACTATTCTAAACAACATGGACTCATCCTCTGAATATATTATAAACAGGTAATAATATGCTAAAAAGATATTTAAAATGAGTAGTCGAAAATGATATTTCTAACCACATTTTTCATATAATATTCGTACACTACAAAAGAACACTTCTTGATCATTGTCAAGAAAAACAGAGTGAAGATTTCGAAACTAATAACCATGTGTCTCAGTCTTATCAACCCTTACAGTAACCTGAATGTTCTCAACGTGAAATTAACTCCCAGGTCCCACCCATATCATATCAATTTACGTTTCTTGTTATACAGATGAAAATGATGACTTAATTCAGCATTACTTCGTTCATGCTGTTTTCTAAAAGATTATACATGCACCCAAGGGGATTCAACCACAGAACTTACACTCCACCCTTGTTCTTACAGGGCAGGAGTACATCAAGACATCAGCACTTCTTTCTTTTCAATGGGATGTTGGGATTGCTGAGCACCTCATTTCTAGAAATAGACAAGCAAATCACCATTCATCTAATTATTACTTCACTTGTATATGTAGAGCTTTGGATTTCAAATGCTGTACATGTCCAACAACATCATATTCATCTATTATCCTAATTGCATTTCCAAGAGGCCCTTACTAATGTCAGGTCTTGTTGACATAGATACGAGTATAATAGGGTGAACCATCGAATTAATGTAAAATCCCTTTGCCCTTTTGTACTTCCAGCAGGCCAGATTGGGCTATTCTTTCATACAAGTTTTTTTTTTTCTTGGCATAAGCCTAACAAACCTACCCTGAAAAACTCCAGAAAGAAGAACAAAAAAACAGGTAAAATTTACATTACCTTGGCAAATGCAATATTTGCTCTAGAAAACATGCAAGCAGCAGTCAGTGGTCTCATGAACATTCCACATTACATTCCATGTGTGTGTGTGGATGTGTATACTACCCTGAAAGAATTTATTCCATTTCCTTTACCATCAGGTTTTAATTGGAAATATAAATTCCACATTACATTCCATGCTTTACACTTTTCCAAAGTCATGTTATTAGTTCTCATCTCAGAAATATGAATTCTCATGTGAAACGAAAAATGAATTTACCAATTTACTACCAGGTTACTGTTGCAAAATGTGTTAGAATGATAGATGTAGAAAGATGCTAGATGGTAAGAATTATAAGACATACACGAAGAGCCATCTTTTTAAGTTTATTCATTGCTGAGAACTGCTTGAGGCGAGACAAAACAGCTGAATCTAGCGGTTTGTCTGGGGCAACTCTGTCATCCACAATCCATGGGTGACCTGAAATGAATCCACTTTAGAGTTGAACAAAGCTACCATTTGGATAATTTGTAACCTGGTCTATACAACTATCACATAAAACCTTTTGGCATAGTAGGTATTAGACCACTCACATAGGACTTCATGGGCAGAAATTCTTTGCTTTGGATCCCTCTCAAGCATCTTATACATCAGATCTTTTGCACTTTCTGAAACATTAGGCCAAGGCTCAGATTCAAAATCTATTTTGCCATCTAAAATCTGTCTGAAGATCCCTGCTTCAGTTTCTGTAAATATATAGAGACAAGTTAATACTCATGTAATAAAAGAACCAAAGACAATAATGGTGTAAGTCTCACTGTTAAGGCTACTAGTCCATTGTGAAAGAGATTGTTACTAGTCAGGATCACTACCTGCCCAAAAAGGAGGAACTCCACTTAACAGGATGTAAAGTATCACACCAGCACTCCATACATCCACTTCAGGTCCATAAATCTTGGCTAACACCTCAGGTGCAACATAATAGGGGCTCCCAACTACATCATAAAAAACTTGTCCTGGAGCAGAAAAAAGATAGAGCAGTGCACGTAAACAACCATTGTTATGTAGGATGAAACACCATTCGAGCGTGGCATTGACAGTAAACCAGTTAGAACAGTTAAAATAAAATAAGCTGTACAAGGCAATATATTTGGAATTTTTGTTTCTACAAACCAGAATGTTTTAGATCCTGAGACTCAGATAATTTTATCGTAGATTGATGATAGCTCACAGGAATAATTGAATGTATTAGCATACTGAATGAGATATAGATTCCTTTTAGGATACCAATACCATGATAGATGAGCCATTAATCCCAAACTTAAAGGAAGATCCTAAGGCTTTTAGTTTAAATATAAAAAAAGCACCTCATGACCTGTTTATGGAAGCTCAGAATTCTAGTGTTCTGTGTGCCAACCGAAAAAGACTAACGTACAGAAGGATATGTTGAGTGTACTAACACATTATAGCACCGAGCTCAAAAGGGAAAAAAAAATGTCCAAAAAAGACTACCAAAAAAAAATCTTGGCACTTGCAAACAAGGGATAGAGAAAAACACAAAGAAAATAGATCCCCAGTCCTCGTAGATGGAGTTTCATATGCATTTAAAATCTTCCCGTTTATGTTTGTCAAACATATCCAAGACTAAGAAGAGAAACAACTTTATAATTCATTGAAAGGAAAACTGTCCTAGTATCTGCCATCAAAGTGACATTTTTTTTCAAGCAATTTTAGTTCAATAAATAATCAGAAACAAAAGGCTCAAGAAATTCTTCAAACAGAAATGAAATCAAGCAATATTAGTTCAATAAATAATCAGAAATATATTTAAAAAGGTCAAAAGCCCAATTTGTAAAATAAGAATTACCCATGAACCCGCCACTCTTGAAATTAATATCAACCAGACCAACATTTCCATTCCAAACAAAAACAAAAACCAAGAAACAATAAAAATGGATCTCGTTAAATTAAATCAAACAACATATTGAAAAATAAGAAAACCCAGAAAGGAACCTGGCTTGTAGAAGACGGACAAGCCGAAATCGGTGGCTTTGAGCATGGCATCATCCGAAGGAGTATCAAACAAGAAATTCTCAGGCTTGAGATCCCTATGCATGACACCAAGAGAGTGGCAGGCCTCAACGACCCCAACAATGGTCTTGATGAGCTTGGCAGCCTCTCTCTCACTGTAATGACCCTTCTGGACAATCCTATCAAAGAGCTCGCCGCCGGCGCAGAGCTCCATCACCAAGTGAACAAACACAGAGTCCTCGTAGGTGCCTTTGATCTGAACGACGCTGGGGTGCTCGGACAAGTGGTGCATGATCTGAATCTCCCTCCAAACGTCGTCGTAATCCTCGGGGGAGAGGAGCTTACGCTTGGGAATGGACTTGCAGGCGTATTGGTCGCCGGTTGGCTTGTGGATGCAGAGGTACGTGGTGCCGAATTGGCCTTGCCCGAGCTTCTTGCCCATCAGGTAATGGTCTCTCAGTCTCGGCGTTTCGTACGGTAGCACTGTATGGCTGTTGTGGGGCTTCCCCGATTGCGATGAAGCTCCTCTCGGCATCTCTTCAGATTTCTTATTTCGTTCTTCAGATTTCTGATCCTCTCTCTCTCCCTCTCCTTCGCTCTGAAACTGTTATTTCTGTTTCTCTTCTGTTTTGCTCTTTTTCTCTCTCTTTCTTTGTTTGTGGATTGTGGTTGGTCACTATCTGAATCTGAGTCTCATTTATTTATTTATTTATCATTTTGTTTTGGTATTTTTCTTATTATTTTGGTTTTCTTTGGGAAGTAAGATTGGAGAGAGGGGCTGGCTGAATGTTAGTTGCTCTACGTCAGCATTTTATCCGCACGATAAAGTGGGGGCCACAATCCATTTGGATCATATTTTATCTTGCTTATTTTGTTGGAATCAATGCCGTCCTTGTCACTTTTGGGTTTACAATAAATATCAAAGTTAGGTCGGAGGAAAATTACTATTCTCAAAAATAGAAATTGAAAAACTATAGCATGAAAAAAATTTAGTCTACAATGTTGCTTATAAGTGTTGTAAAGATAGTGGGTGGAGCCCACATATTAGATTTTTTGTCAGCCACATCTTGGAGGAATTTCCTACACACCCACGTAAAGCTTGGCTGCTTCCATTCAATTAGCCTGTAAATAGGCCAGCCTCACTACTTGCAAAGACACACAAAAAACCAACGGAGAAGAGAGCCAGAAAGAAAAGAAGGAAGAAAGAGAGTGAGAGGAGAGAAATGAAAGTCGTTCTCCAAGAGAGAAAATTCAATGAGCCAGAGAGATTGTAAACACTAAGGTTGTAGTCCTATTATTTTACATAGTGGAAAAGTTACTGTTGTTGTTTTTCGTGGACGTAGGCATGACCGAATCTCGTTAAATATTGTGTCTCATTTTGTAATACCCTGAAAAATTCAAGGTGGATTTTCCTATTTTAGTGAAAAATAATAAAATGGTGGAGAATGATTATGGGTATTTTATCAAGAGATTTTGGATTGAGATTATTAAATGAAGTGTGTTTAATTTCAAGTTGGACAAACATGACCAAAATACCCTTTTGTGTGGATAATTACCAAAATACCCTTGTAGGCAAAGAAAAGAAGAGAAAGCAACGTGTAAGCCAAAGCTTTCTTCCCTCCTTCATTCTTCCCCCCTCGCCTCAAGTTTTCTTATCCACCATTTATGAAAGGATGAGTCACCTAGTCTAAAATGGTGAGTCACCTAGCCTAATTAAGATTCTTAAATCTTTAAATTATTCTCTTCCCCCCCCATTCATTGAATCATCTCTCTTTCTTAACTTGATGACTCACCTAGCCTAAGGCTCTTCAATCATGAATTTACTCTTATTCTCATCATTCATTGTATCATCCCTTTCTTCCTCATTCATCTTAGTTTCATCCTTATTCTTCTTTTGTTCCTCTTCAAAATCCAAAATTCGTCACTTCCTTGGAGCAGCCGAGAACTCAAATTTCAAAATCTCAAATGAGAAAACTTTCTTCATAAAAGTTGTTCATTTACGTGATTCCTATAACATACTCAAATTTCAGCTCAATCCGACTAGTATAGGCTCTGAAACGTTGGTACGATCACAATAAGTTTACCATTTCCTGATTTCACAGCAGTATGCTCGGTTTCAGTTTGTTTCTGTGATTTCCTGTACTCAAATGACTTTGGTTCCTTCATCAAAGTTGTTTGAAATGCTGTCTATTATAACATATCAAAATTTTAGATTGATCGGAGTTCTATAGCCACCTTGAGAACATTTAGAGTGGAACTTGTTTATAGTCTTCGATCTTAGTTCCTTCCCTCGTTTTCAGTCCAAAACACTCATTTCAAAAGCTCAAAACACTATGGTTTTTTCATGATAGTTACTCCAAATTCTCCTCTTTCTAAAATATCCAAAGATCATCCAAACGAAACCATTATAACTCTCTAAAAATTGGTATGAACAAAACTTGTTCATTGATTATGTTGAATTTCTTGTTATTGATGTGTACTTTCTCTCAAATGGCTTGTTCCTTATCATTCAATTGCTCAAATTAGCCACTGTCATCTCAAGTAAATGATTCTTTGAAGGTGTGAAGCTCATCTTTTTATTGTCTCTTTGAGTACTAGTTTTAACCCAAGTTTTTGGTTGGAATGCCTCAAGGATATATATCTTTCGAAGTGTGTTTTTGTGAAGTTCTAGATTATTTCGATGTGATTTTTGTTCCAATTTCATTTTGGGATTTTGTTACATCAAAATGAACATCTCAAGGGTTATTTCAAAGTTGGTTTTGTGCCATTTGAATTTAAATTGATTTTTGTGAAATTTCAAAGTAGAGACTATCCTGCTGTAATTATTTTGATTCTGCTGCATACCCTGTTTTGAAGTAAGTGTTTGAAAACTTCCTAAACTTGGATTTTCATGAAATTTTAGTATGTTTTACTTTCTCGTATTTTCTTCAGATCCGGAAAGTTTTATCCAGTTTGGTTGTAAATTGTAATTTTGGTGATTTTTCAAAATAGAGTGTACAAATCTGAAAAAAGAACGTTATGCAGTCTAGTCTGTTTTGGTTTCTATTTTGACATGCTTCCCTAACCCTAATTTTTATCAAATTTTGACATATTTAATTTTTCTAGGTCTAGTTGTGATCTGGAAAGTTTTACATTATTTTGATTTGAACTCAATATTTAGTGAATTTTCAAAGTTAACGTGTTTCAACCCAAATGTTTAGCAAAACTGACATTTTAGTTTTAGATTGATGTTTTAAATTTTCTTTATGAGTCTAAAGCTGAACCACCTGATTTTAAACATCCCAAAGAGTAGAACTATTATAGGAGGGGAATAGATTAGTTTTTCCTTAAACGCTTGGTTCTATGCTTGCTTGGATGTGAGGTTAAGGGAGTAACAATCGGGTCAAACAACTTGTCAAGTGTTTTATGGGGTTTTAGGTCTACGTGAGCTACTAGGACACTCAAACTTGTTTCCTTATTTCTAGTGAATTTTAATCAGTAAATTATCTCAACTAGGTGTTCTACTCTACGTAGTTTCGAGGACGAAACTGCACAAGGTTAAGCTAGCTGGACTTGAGGTAGGGTTTCCTGATTTCCCAATGATTGGGCTATGTCACTTTTAATCTTGGTGAATATATATAATACTATAAATATGAATATTATTGTTGCGTTGCTCGGTGAATACTATTTGATGTTATGTGAATATTATTGTTGATGTTTCTTCGTGGATATTATTTGACGTTGAGTGAATATTATTATGCATGTGATTAAGCCTGAAATATTATTGTTATTATCTATATTATTATTCTGCAGAGATAAATGATGTTTGCGCTGCATTACATATGCATCATAAAGACAGTGGTGTTTGGGGTGTGTGTGTGCCGTTTGAGGTATATCTAAGGGGTGGGAGAAGGCCTTAGATATATCTAAGTAAATTAAATGTGGAATATATTCAGGTGACGGGAGCAGAGCTTGAATATATTAAGGTGATGGGAGCAGGGCTTCTAATGATAAGTGAAAGTTGAGAAATTCGTAAACAAAAGAAAAATGGGTTAAGGGACGGATGGGCGCTAGTTCATATTTTAGGGTATTCGGAGCCACAGTGGTAAAACGCATGGTATGGGACATGCAGGCTTGTTGCCCTAGGATATGAATTAGTGGGATTAGAAGGGAGTGAGTTCATGGCATCACCGCATATGCAAATTTATTTATCTGGTATGATTGCATAATTTGTATATCTTGTATTGTTGATGCATGACACTTTGATTAACTGTGATAGCTGACTTTGAGGGGTTTGACGGTACTCTACTGGGCATTAGAATGCTCATACCCTAATAGATTGTACATGATTCAAAGGATTCGAGACGAAGTTTGAGGAAGCGGGTTTCAACTAAGCTGCTAGGATTTTGTTGTTGTTTTGTGTAATTAATATTTGTAAGTAGTCAACCGTTTGTTAAAGATCTTAGTGTGTAGTTAACTACAAGCTACTGTGACTCTGATTTTGTGATGTTAAGTAAATTTTTTTTTTTTGTGGCTCTATTTCTCATCATATCATGGTTGTAGGATTTTATTCTTATGACTATGGTATGACTCACGCCATGATTTGGGAATATTCTTTATTTTCGAATCGGGTCGTGACACATTTACTTTACATGCAGCTTCAATATTCCCGCATTATGTACCGTTCTTTTTACAACAATAAGATCATTTTGAAGATTTTAGTGCTTTTGCTCTTTAGTGCTCTTTAGTCTTCATTTCATTCATGTTCTCAACTCTTGCCCATCTTCTTTGTATCATTTTCTTGGATTCCCTCTTTTTTTCCCCATCTTTTTCTATCTTCATTTAATTATGATTAGACATCGTGGGCATCTCGTTTTGTCATCTTACCATTATTTACGGAGTAGGAATCTTTATTTACCCTACACCTTATTCCTTTATACCTTATCTTGATTTCCTCTCATCGTCTTTTCCAACCTTATCTCGTTTTCTATTTAAGAAGAGTTTTTTTTTATGCGAAAAAGGGAATTTATAAGGAAAAGCCACGCGGGCATGTAGGCTTAAAAAGATCAAAATAAAAAGGAGAAGAACACGCCATAGGAAGGCCATTCTCCCATAGCTGAGAGGGGGAGAGATTGTGACCCAGATTAGCTAAACCATCCGCCAAGAAATTTGCTTCTCTGTAACCATCTTTGCAAGCAACATCATCACAAAGGGAACACATCAGCATGATGTCTTGAATGAGCAAGTTGATACTCCAAGGCGAGGCTATTATTATTTCCAACCAAACACATAATCTCCTTCAATAACGTCATCATTAGAAGCCTTCTCACGTGAACTCATTGTGAGAAGGCTTCTAATGATGACGTTATTGTTCAAGTAATATGCTCGGCAATCCAAACATGATGGTTCCGTTTTAGGCCGTGAATTCAAGAATTGTCATAGTGAAAAACATCATTATGATCTCATGGAGGACTAATTAATGGAAAGACCACTTTATCCCCTAGTGAACTTTTGTAGGCGGTTCAGAATTCGGAGATATCTTTTCTTTCGCATCTTGAATGATTTTGTTGCATGACCACATCATCTGCATTTTCCTCTAAATTGAATGTATTGCTACTATGGGAAGAATCTCTGGGTGTTTGTGTGAGAGATTCAAATAGGTCATTCCACTTTGGGCAATCTTTTAAGATTTCCCATGCATGGTTCAACTTGAAAGGCTTTTTCATACCCTTATTATCATTCAAAAAAATAGTTTTTGCATGCACGCCCTACTCAAATGGGTAAAAGAAGCGTTAAGTTACGACATGAAAAAAAAAAGCACAATATGAACTTTAAAACTCGAATAAAATGAGTACTAACCTAGTCGCTTAGATTGGCCCCACTTGCAGGGCTTGTATTGGCCTTAATCAGACATGTCATCCAAAGAGAACATTGTTGGTTGATGATCTTAAACCGAAAAACAATGACTTGAAATGTTCATGGCTCTGATCCAACACTGACATATTATTCTCCAAAAACTTATGTTACACACGAACCCAAAAGGTGTCATTTAATTGATTGATGCCATCCAGCCCATCTTCAAAGATAAATGTCCACCCCTGCATAATGCCTCATCTTGTGGTTTCCAATTGACACTTTTGTGTGTGGTTTTGGAGCCATATTAAACAACAAAGAAAGGGAAATGAACACTATTAAGAAAGTGAGAAAGGAAAACATATTGAATTTGGTGATTCTTTAACGAATTGATTGCTATTTATAGAGTTTGAAATGAGTTTTAAGGGTGGATCTGATTTAGATCATTTTAAATATTATTTTGACCGTTAAATTTTAATTTGGGTCATTGGATCCTTTTTTTTTTTTTTTTTTTGTACCGTTGAAATCAATCAAATTTAATATGGGTAGTTAAATTTGTATAATTGTGTTTAATTATAACGCCAAAAAAGGAACAGATTGAATAGTAGTCGTTAGATTCCAACTTCTATGTCACTAGTAGGCGACACAAGGCAAGAAGAGGACAACTGACGTGTGAAGGAAATTTTACAAATAAAAAATCTAGTCGTTGGATTCACTAGCAGCTACGTAGTATACACTCATTAATTGGAGCAGCCGACATAACTGAAGAGTTGGGGCCCGCTTCCATCAACTGCACACATGGGCTCCTTCATTGGGCACCACTGTTTTAGTCCATGCCAAACATCAGGCTAAATTTAGCCCGCCTTATTTCCTAGGCAAGTTTTTAGCTCCATACAATATAATGGGTTGGAGATAGGTTTCAAAATAAAAACCTTAAATTTGGATTTTAGCCCTTTGAGTTGGAGATGGCCTAATAGGATCTATAGGGCCAACTATCATTTTTTGGGTTTCTTTTGGGTTTGTTTATAGAAATTAAATGGTGTAGGGTTTATTTATAGTTTTAGTGCTAAGAATGGGTATATGATTAAATATCTTTTTTTTTTTGGGGGTTTGTTTATAGAAATTAAATGATGTATGGTTTATCTATATTATTAGTGCTAAGAATGGGTATATGACTAAATATCTCCTCTCTTTTTTTGGGTGAATAAAAGAGGGTTAAAACCCCAAACAAAGCAAACTACTCATAGTGGTTTAAACAAACCATCCGAGTCTTAGGAACAGCCAACAAATCATCTAAAAGTTTTGAAACAATACAGACAGGAGCATAATCAAACACACATACGCCCAGATCGAAGTTATAGCTTACGTTAGCTAAACAATCAGCCACACCATTCTTCTCCCTGTAAACATGGAGGACTAAGCAGTTACCAATACGATTTATCATTTCACAACAACTAGATTGGGTCAGTGGGTTTGTTGTGAATCTGGGGAGAGGACAGATTTTGGAAGCTGAAGTTTGGGGGGTTTTCTTTGGGTTGCAGCTTGCAATTGACAAAGGTATTAGGAACCTTGTGATTAAAATGGATTCTGCTGCAGCTGTTCTCCTTATCCACAAGCATGCCTTGCATGCTCACCACAAAAAAAAAAAAAAAAAAATCTTAGATCCAAGGAAAAATCCTTTCAAATGGCATAGGTAGGACCAAGGGGAATCATGCCAATCCAAACAACTAAATAGTAAGTGATAAGCTGTCTTGACAGAGAAAACCCAATTAGTTGAAGGTCTCCAAATTTGAGAATCGAGTAAAATACCAGTCACTCCCACAGGAATATTGATAATCTGTGGTACCAAGGTTTCATCCAGAGCATCCCTCAACTTATCCACATCCCACCATTGATTTTTGAAAAAACTGGAGGCAGTACAATTGGTATCGCAGATTCTCAAGGCCCCCTCATGCTGCAATAGAGGGCAGTCACCAAACCACCTATCCATCCAGAACTTCACAGTTTCACTGTTACCAATCCTCTACACCATTCCCTTAGGGAGTATGTCCACCCCATGAAGCACTCCTTTCTAGGTAGAAGAAAAATTTTGTTTTTTAGATAGGGATGGGTCCTTAATAGAAGTACCTCTCAAATCTTGGACCATAGGCCATTATCCTTGCTCTGCAACCGCCAACCAATTTGGCTAAAAGAGCATGGTTCATAACTGCAGTTTTCTTGAACCCAAATCCCCTTTGCACTTAGGTCAACATACCAAATTCCATTGGCAAAGGTGAACCTTGGTTTTGTTCTCATTTCCTCCCCAAAAGAAATTGCAATTCAAGTGATCCAGCTCCACACAAACATTCATAGGCAGCTTGGTGGTTTGCATAGCATAAATAGGGATAGCTGAAGTCATGGCTTGACTTAAACTAGCCCTCCCAGCATAGGTAAACCATTTACACTTCCAAGAGGCCAGCCTCTTATGCACTTTGTCAATGAGGCAATAGGTAGACCGTTTCACTTAGAGTGGAGAAGAGGCATGCCCAAGTACTTTTCCAAATTAGTTGTCAAAGGAGAGCCACAAATACAACTAATTTCCTTGGCAATCACCTTAGTGGTATTAGGAGAGCAGAAGACATCAGATTTTTCAAAATTCACAACCTAATGTGAGGCTTGATAGAATTTTTCTAGACAACTCTTCATCACTCGAGCCTGCTTAACAATAGCTTTAGTGAACAAGAGAGGTCATCAACAAAAAATAGGTGAGAAACAGTAGGACTAGATTGAGAAGCTTTGACAGGTTTCCAGAAACCGTTTTGAACTGAGTCAAAGATAATATGAAACAATTTCTCAACACATAGAACAAAAAGATATGGTGATAAGGGATCACCTTGTCTAATTCCATTCGAAGGGGTGAAAGAGTCTGTTAACTCCCCATTAACGCAAATTTGGTACTTTACATAAGAAACATAGCTCATGATTAATTTGACAATGGACTCAGGCAAAGTAAGCTCCACTAGCACTTGCTTAATAAACCTCCAACTTAATCTGTCATAAGCTTTGGATAGGTCAATTTTCCATGCTACAAACCTTTTTTTGCCCTTAGACACCTTAAACTCATGCAAGAGCTCTTGCGTGATGAGGATATTATCAGTTATATGTCTCCCAGGCACATAACTAACTTGGTTAGGACTGATCAAGTTAGGTAAAATGGGTCTCAAGCAAGCCACGAGGACCTTAGATATCACTTTATAGAGAGTAGAACAAACACTAATAGGCCTGAAATGAACCATAGACTTAGGGCTCTCAATTTTAGGAACAAGAGTGATAAGAGTGGAGTTTAGATTGTCAAGAACACTACCCTCAGAGAAAGATGTAGTTACCAAATTTAACAGGTCTAGATCACATTTACTCCACTGGTTTTGATAGAAGCAAGCAGGGAAGCCATCCACTCCAGGAGCTTTAAGTTCAACAATGCGAAACCAACTTTCTTTTACTTTAATTAAATCAATCTCTCTACTCAGAGAAATCATGTCAGCATCTTCAATTCTAGGGAAGAAGTTTGGAATAAAAGTATTCATATCCACCACACTATTATGATTATAAAGCCCCATAAAACAGTCAACTGCCAAAGCATTTATGCCCTTAGCCTCTTCCACGAAGACCCCGACACTATTCTTGAGCCTTTCAATTTTATTTCTTCTTCTTCTCATCACAGTAGTGAGATGGAAGAATTTAATATTACGATCCCCATCCAACAACCATTGCAAGCGAGACTTTTGCTTCCAAAACACAAATTCTTGTTCAAGGACTTTGTTGAAATCATCCATAAGAGAAATCTCTAAGGAGCTCAGAGAAGGGTTAGGACCTCTACATAAAGCCAGTTGTATCCCATTTATTATGGATAATAAATTACTTTCGCTGTCGTAGATGACCAAAAAAATTGGTATTCCAGCACTTGAGAGGCTCAATTAAGGATAAAGTTTTGTTCAAAGCAAAATCGGTAGCTTGTCCCCAAACCTGAGCAATTAAATCATCAAAAGTTTCATGTTTTAACCACATAGCATCAAAGAGAAAAGGCCGATTAAGAGGGTTAGTAGAAAGGCAAGAATGAACAAAGATTTTAATAGGATTATGGTCTAAGGTGGTTCGAGGCAGATGTTGAACATGAGCATCCACAAACATCCTCCTCCAATTTAAATTACAAACTGCTCTGTCAAGCCTCTCATGAATATTTTTAGTCCTCCAAGTAAACCTTGGCCCAGAAAAGCTCAAATCAACCATATCATGGCTCTCAAACCAACTCTTGAAACCATTAAACTGATTAACAGGGACTCCTCCCATCTTATCATCCATGCTCAACATCTCCTTGAAGTCTCCAGCTAGCAACCAAGGTAATAGATGACAACTAGAAGCAAAACTCAGATAATCCCATAACTTTGCCCTTCTACTGGTGCAAGGATGGGCGTACACCCCAATAAAAATCCAGGGAGAATGATTTTCCAAGGAAGGGCCCTCCATCAAAAGCCGAGAGATCAACCAGGTGGTTCTTTAGGTGGACGGCCAGCCTCTCTGGCATGCCACCCTCCAAGGAAGGGTCGAGGACACAGGAATCGGTGGCAGTGCCGTCGTCGTCGGACCAAGGCATAATGATATCGGATAGAACCGAGCCTTGGATTTCTCGGCATATGTCTTCAAATCCAGCCTGGAAGACTTGAGACCGAACTTCAACGGATGAGGAGGTGCTGGAGGCCATTGGGAAGATTAAAGTCGAATGTTTTGAAGGAAAGTCTGAAAAGAGAAGGATGAGCGCAAAGAACACTAGAAAGCTGGAAACCCAGAAGGAGGTTCAAAAGGTGAGGTGAGCTTTCTAAGGGAAAGGAAGAAACGATTGCTTACGAATAGGGAAGGGTTCTGGAATTTGGAGTTCGAAAAAGGTTGGGAAGTTGAGAATGAATTTTGGCAGAG
The DNA here is from genome assembly GCA_020521455.1 of Prunus kanzakura. NCBI lineage: Eukaryota > Viridiplantae > Streptophyta > Magnoliopsida > Rosales > Rosaceae > Prunus > Prunus kanzakura. The sequence continues at coordinate 98,612 of BPUM01000929.1, read as the reverse complement.
TTTGAGCGTCTGAAAAATCGAAACGAACGAGCACCTGTAACAACGTAACGTTCTCTCGAACGATGTAACGGCCTGGCAATGCACTTGAGCGTGCGATGACGTGTCGAAACCCTGGAGTCCGTCGTTTCAATTGACAAGATGAAGCGACGGCTCACGCGAATCAAGACGATGATGGCCTAAACGACGTGCTTGCATATTAAAGGCGCCGACTGTCTGACTCGCGCATTTAAGGAGCCAACTGTCAGTCACTTTATAGGAATGCAAAGGGTCCATCCCCTAGAATTCATTCAGCCTTCATCCTTGCCGCAACCGAAGAATCCGGGAATGTGGGGGCAATGTTTGTGCCTAATAAAACTCGCCCAAGGAAGTTGACCGAAGTTGACTGGCCGAAGGAACGACAACTCGGCCTTAACGTCTATCCACGGCCAAAGCATCATTCGCTTCCTTCGATTAGGGACCAGTGAACTTATAAATCAATCACGGCCTCGATAATATTGGCCGAGGACGAAATCCTCAGATGCACGGCCAAAGTGTCAAAATTCAATAACATCGCCACATGGCATTATGGTCCCACGCTTCATTTAATGAAGTAGTGCCTCTGATCACAGCAGAAAGCCCATGACCCACGAAGGAGCATTTAATGAGCCAAGAAAGAGGGGACGTGATTGAGGTCAGATATGGTGAGTAAAATCAGGAATTAGGTGCAAAAATCCCATGTTTTTGTAAGGCTAAGCCACCAACCATCAGACCAGGGCATTAAATGCTCCTCCAAGGCCCGAGATGCAGAGCCCACCATCAGGGCGGCGGCCGAAGTTTATGGGTGTCACACCATCATGCTTCACGTTCCCAAATGACGACTGGACTGCCCACTAGTTATGATCAATCTCACCATGCAGATTTTCGACTTCATTGTCTCCCCAAGACCTCCCCTATAAATAGCAAGCTCCAACTACATTTAAAGGGTTCAACACCAAACACAAGCCTCCCACGGAGCAGATTATATTTTCCTGTCATTTATTTCTTGTCATTTACTTCATTGTAATGCACTTTCAATACTTTTACTTGCTTTCTTAGGAGTAGTGGCAGTTTGTAGGAAAATCCATTCATCAATATATCACACGGTCCTTGATTTTCAAGGCGCCGGAGCACCATCTTTGTTACTCTTCCATTCACCCCATATATCATACGACCGTCGCACCCCAGCAGCGCGCCGAAGCACCACCTAAAACCACCATCAGCACCACCATCAATGGCCTTGTAGCTCAGGCCGTGAACCTAACGGCCGAGATCGGTTCCTCTCTCGGCCACAATCGCTTTACCTAGAAGTCAGATTTAAACAGGCGTAGCTCATCTATTCACTTAGCCACATCATCACTCTCAGACGCACGGTGAACCGTGCTGGCATGCCCGCGCACAAACTACACGGCGCCAGAAGAATGACGACCTGTGTTGACGCAGATCCCCTCGGCCCGGAACTCCAGGCCGAGAGATTTGCGAACGCCAACATATTTGGGTCCAACTCCATGTACAAATGTAAATCCACCATTATTATAATAATGAGAGTATACTTCTCCGTGGACGTAGCCCATTCATTAAGGGTGAACCACGTATATCTCGTCTTCTGTATATTTATCGTTTGCCCAAATCTGCACACACATGTTGAAGGTCCTTACCTTCACCCTTCACCCATCATCCATCATACCTTATCACTAAGTTGGGCCCAAAATTGCTGAACCATTTTTTAGCATCAACAGTTTGGCATCGTCTGTGGGAATCGACACAAAAGGTTTATGTCATTCTCCCCTTCTTCAGTGCCCTTCGGCACCCCTACAATCAGCATCACCTAACTTGCCGTTCAGAAATACCATAATGGAGCTATTGTGAGTGCTAAGGCAGCAACTTGCAGAAGACAATTCAAGCCCAAGGGAGGCCCACTTGGCCCACTTCCATAAGATAAGTGGCATGTTCATAATTTTCTATGTAAATTAATATTGAAGGAGAGAAACACCCATGGGATCAAGGAAAAGCGAACCAAAATATGGCTATCACTTTGCATGCCTTGCAGGACCAAACCACCATCTCATTTCAAAGTGTCGTTCGGCAATACCCCCATTTTAAGTCCAAGGGAAAGCCTGCGTAATTCATTCCAAAGAGATAATGGCGAGTGCTGAACGGTACCCACCTTCAGATCATGAGCCCTTACCGTTCAACACCCCTTTGAAGAGTAAAAACATGGGGACTTGAGCTTGTTCTACAAGCTTCATCATTCAGCGTGAGCGATGCCTTCGGCACCCCGCCATCATTCGGCGCGTACGATGCCTTCGGTACCCCGTCATCATTCGGCGTGTGCGATGCCTTCGACACCCCATCATCATTCGGCGCATGCGATGCCTTCGGTACCCCGCCATCATTCGACGCGTGCAATGCCTTCGGCACCTCGTCATCATTCGGCACTTGCCATTGGTGAGATGAAAGCAACTAGCTACTACAACTACCGTTCGGTACATGGTGAATGTTGGAGAGATGGAAGCAACTATCCCATGACAATCCAAAACTGCCGAACGGTAGGAAGAGAAAGTCACACATGGTGATGTCCTCTCAGGAACATCACTCTTCAAAAAGAGCAGAAGACATCTCTCCAAAAATCTCTAACGGCACCTAGCTGCCATTCCTACCTCATGCACCCCTTAGATGCCAATTGGAACCAATGATACCGTTCGGCACCCCAAGCGAAGAACTTCATCAAGGCACCCATGCCACATGATTGAGAGGATAAAAATATGTGAAAAGCATCACATCTATGGAGGAATTGAAAGTCACAGGTGCTGATGCCTTCTTAGCAGCATCACATCATTCTCCAAAATTCTGCCCAATTGCCGAACAGTAACTTCATAGTTAGCCTCAATAGGCCTACCTCTCACTCTTCCCTGAAAGCACATTACCAAACGGCGACACACAACAGACCCACCATGCCTTGCTCTTAATGTGTAGTTTTGCAAACTCAATTCCAACTTACCGAACAGTAAAGTGGGAGCAGCTCTTCAATGGAAAGCCGAAGCTACTGAACGACAAGCTAGTAAGAATCTGCCAAGTATCGGCCAATGATCCATGGTGTCGTATGGCCCCTATGCCCACAAAACCGTCTACTTCAAAAAGCTCAAAGACGAGGGGATAACCATGCTAGCTTCTTACTCAGGACCTACCGTTCGGTCTAGGGCCTCAAGCTGCTTTCGCATGTCTTAAGAGTACAACTCTACCATCTTTGATAGGTTTTTATTCTCTTCCCGCAATACTTCCAGCTGATGTCGATTCACCTCCACTATCCTTGCCCTCTCCCTTTTCAGGATTTTTATAATACTCTGACATTCCTCAACCAAACTCCGCTCCGCCGCCAATTGACCCTTCAGTACCTCCACCTCATGGGACTTCACAAGTAAGTGATGACCCACACTTGCGACTGTTGTCATACTTTGCACGCTTAGTGCCAGGGCATCGCTCACGACCCGGTTGTCATCCCTTGTCCCCAGCACACGTATATCTTTGGGAGTCACTAAATTTCTAGCCACTCCAAGGGCAACATCGTTGTCCAGGAGTATTGAGTCATTTACTATCACGGGCCCCCATGCGGAGGCAAAGTAGGGCATCCATACTGGTGCCGCTGCTTGGCCCCATGTCTGAGTCGGTGGAACTAGGTTGAGATCCAACGAAAATGGGTAGGAAGAGGCCATTTGATTTCTCACTTTCTTTTCTTCTTTCTTTTCTCTTTTGTGTGTTTCTGTGTTTGTGTTTTTCCCCCTCTTTCTCTTCCTCTTTTATAGACTTAGTTTCTGCTTAACCCTAGCCACTGCGCTTCTGAGTTTCACGCGGCCCTTACGGCCTATCCCCCTCTGTCACCTCACCTGTTCCCCAACCCCTTTAATTGCATTTTTGCCTTTCAGCGCTTTCAAGAAACAAAAGTCGTCACGCCTTCCTAAGAAGCCAATAATTCTGGCTTGGGAATGTGAGAGGGACCTCTGCTTGTCGATACGTCTCTCACTTTGTATCCCGTGACTTACAGGAGCCGAGACATCAGGGCCCACTTTTTTCTATTTTTCAAAATTCTCGCTCTTTGTGCTTCTGACAACGTTTCTTTGTTTTAATTTTCTTCGCTTTTGGGCTTTCGTTTGGGTTGGGTTTTCAATTGGTTTGGGCGTTCCATTGGGTTGGATTCCTTCATGCATAGGACTGTTGTTAGGGCTTACTGTTTTGTTTTGTTTTGTTTTGTTTTTGCAACCGTGTTGTAGTTTTAATTCTTGTTTGTTCTTTTATTTAATTGCTTTAATCCCTTTATTTTTTGTTATAACGTTGTTGATGCCTAATTTCTTCAACATTGAGGACAATGTTTATTTCTAAGTTTGGGAAGGGATAGCAAGTCTTTTTCGTTTCACTTAATTTCTTGCTTTCTTTTATTTTGTTTTCTTTTCAGTCTTGAGTCATTTTGTTTTCAAGTCACTTTCCAGACATACATGATGAGATTGTGATGAATGTTTACATGACTTGATTGAAAATGTTAAAAAAAAAAATGTATTATTCACTAAATGGCATCGTTCTAGCATGATATGTTTGAAACCTTCTATGCACTTGCCATTTGTTTCATAATTCTCCAGTTGAGGGACTTGCATGATCCAAAGAATTGTATCAAGCAAGAATTAGACTTGTATAACCATATAATGTGAGCTTTGAGCCTTGTGCTTCAATTCATGAGTGTTATACACATATTCTTATTTTCTTGTCATCTGAGTTGTTGTTTGATCTCATTATTCATTGACTTGGTTGAGCACTTAAAAGACATTCATTCTTGTGCAATTTGATTACATGACATTTGAGAAATGATATTAAGGCCCTCTTTGGACCGTTTGTGCCTTTCAAGCTAACCATATGCATGCTTAAGCATGCTTTTCCATTGTAACCACTTTGAGCCTACATGTAAGCCTTTTTTTTCATTTAACCAATTACAATTCCTAGCTTTAGCCTGAAAAACAAGAATTTACCTTTCTAAGGAACTCATGAGCTTTAATTTGGATGTGTTTTTCATGCTAAGTTTGGGAAGGGATATTACATTTTGAAAAAAAAAAAGGAAGAGAACTTCACTCAAAGGGTGAAAGAAAAGAGAAAAGTTGTGGTTAAGTGACAATGGATTCAAATTTCAACTCCTAGTTTCTTTATTGGCCTCAAAAATAAATTGTGTCCGCCGCGCAAATCTCACGGCCTGGGGTTCCGGGCCGAGGGGATTTGCGTTGAACACGCGGTTTCCTGCTTTTGGACGGGGTGCGTTTGTGCGCGGGCGTGCCAGCACGGTCTACCGTGCGTCGAGATGTTTGAGGTGTTGATAGTGTTTAGATGGTGCGCCTGTCTGAACTCGTCTTCTAATCAAACGATTGTAGCCGAGAGAGGAACTAGTCTCGGCTGTAAGGTTCACGGCCTGAACTACAAGGCCGTTGAGTGGTGGTGTTTGGTGGGTTTTGGGGCGGTGCTCCGGCGCGCCACTCGATGAGCGGCGGTCGTATGATATATGGGGTGAGTGAGCGAACAACAAGGGTGGTGCTCCGGCGCCTTGAAAATCAAGGGTCGTTTGATATATTGATGAATGGATTTTCCTTACAGACTAACACTACTCCTAGAAAAGCAAGTAAAGATATTGAAAGTGCATTACAGGAAAATATAAGTTGCTCCGTGGGAGGCTTTTGTTTGGTGTTTGAACCCTTTGAAAGTGGTCTTGAGTCTTGTATTTATAGGTAGAGCTCCTGGAGGGATAATCGAGGCTGAAAATTTGCATGGTGGAGCCTGATTATACCAAGTGGGTAGTCCAATCGACATTTGGGATCGTGAAGTATGGTGGTGTGACTCCATGAATCCCGGTGAATCTCGGCCGCCGCCCTGATCGTGGGTTCTGCGCTTCTGGCCGTGGAGACGCATTTATTGCTCTGATAGCCAATTATCTAATCTCTCAAACTGCAAAGATCTTTGTGAGAATGTTGGCGTCTAATCATTCTGATTTCTGTCACCAAATCCTGACTCCAATCACATCCCACCTTCCCTCGCGCATTGAATGCTCATTCTTGGCCAGTGGGTTTGCTGCAATAAACAGAGACCTTGCTTCATTAAATGGAGCGTGGGACCCTGCTGTCACGTGACGATCTGACTTTAATGCCTTTGGCCGTGACCTCGCTCGATCTCGGCCTCAGCCTATAACCTTGGCCGAGATAACCATGCCTTGGTAGTTTTCCTCATGTTTCTCTGGAAAGCCAAACAACCTGACAAAACGCTGTGTTTCAGCTTGAGGCCGAGAAGAGTTATTCCCTCGGCCGATTCACGGCTGTGGTTTATTAGGCACAAACAAATTGATGATTGTTCAAATAGAAGAAAAGAGTGTGAATCAAAATAAGTGGAGGTATAAGGCTTTGTGGTCTATTTGATCACATTAAAAAATTGAAAAAAAAGCTTAAGCATGATGTTTCAAAGTCTTGTAATCAACTGTTATATGCTCTTACATTGTGAGTTCCTTGGAATTTGTTGTATCCATATCCTTCATTTCTCACTCACCTTACACCCTTAGCCCCATTACAACCCATAGTAAAGACCTAAATTGATCCTAAATGTCATGTGGTTGAGTTGCACACATTTTTCAATTTTTAAGTGTTTGGCATCCTTCTTGAGATCATATCATGCATGTTTTTCATCATTCTATTGTGAGTTAAGTCCCTTATGGTTTAACTCTATTCTCATATTTATTATTGAGTGATGCATTCTAACCTTATTTCGAGTGATTCATTTGTGAGATGACAACTTTGGTGAGATTTGAAGTTACATTTGTGCTTGGTATGATTTTCGAAGTTGTGTGAAAACTGAAATTGGAGAATGAGTTGAATTTGGCCATCACACTACTACACTTTGAGCATGTTGTGTTCTGAACTTTGCTGCATTGTGAATGATGTATAAACTGAGCTTTCGTTGTGAAAACGTTTGAGTCGTTTGCATGAGTCGCTCTCTCTTTGGAAAGTGTTCGGAAAGATTTGTTTCGAGTCTTGTTTTAATTTCTGTTTTGCTCGAGGACTAGCAAAAGATAAGTTTGGGAAGTTTGTTCGGTTCATTTTTACACATGATTTATCATGTTATTCACCCATTATTTTGAGTTAGTTCTTGACATTTTATAGCTTTTTACTTCCTTTTTGTGTTTTCATAGGTTTTACCTTGATTAGAATGAAAATGAGCTAAAAGTGCATTATTGGTTATAAATTCTGATTTTGTTCATTTTCGTAGGTCAACTTCTTGGCCTTGGATCAGCATGCTCTGGTGCTCGGATGAGGTGAAGATCTTCATGAAACTTGTTCCAATGGATGTTAACTACAACATATCCAAATTTGAGCTCCATTGGACAAGTATAGCCTATCCAACTGATCGTACATGTTACAGCAGCTCTAGAGATTTGTCTTGGGCCAGTTTTTACCTCCATAGTGTCATCTTGATTCTTCTTGTTACCATACCATTTGGTAATAATAAGTTACTTTGGTTGAGAGATATTTTCTAAAACAAAGAGCATCTTGGTGAAGACAAGAACAAAAGAACCCATCATGGCAAGGGGACAAGGTTTAAGGCTTTAACAAAGGTTGATTTGTATATTAAAAGTAAAAGCTGGAAAGGAGGAGAGAAGGGAGCAAAGAAGGAGGCAGCCATTGGAATCTGATTTCCATTCAATCACTCTACAATTTTTCAGAGATTTTTGGGAGCTTAGAGCTAGGGAGCTCAAGGAGGAAGACAAGGGTAACAAAGCAAGAAGTGGAAGAGATTTCCACCATTGAAGACCTTGAGCTCCCATTTTCACAAAATCTGTAAACTCTTTCTAGTTTTGTTTTGAGTTTGTATTTGAAGTAAGTATGAAGAACTAAACTCCATAGCTAGGGCTTAGGTTGAAGCCCTAAACATGAATACCTTATTGTTTTGATGCTTTGAGTGTATGAATTTTTAGATGTTGTTGATGAATCCCATTCACTAATTGAATCTTATGATATGTGTTTGCTTCCTCTGATTGATCACCTTAGGTTGTATGCATGTAGCTAAAGTTGAGAAGTTGTGTAAGATACCCAAGAACATAATTTCTAATTAGCAACAAATGATTGAACTTGTTTAAGTGAGCATCATGTGAATTAGTTTCTTGACAACAATTGATGAATTCCTCTTCACTGAAATAATATATCCTTGATGTATGGTTTTCTTTGATTGATCACCTTTGAAAGCATGCTTCTTGAGGTTGTTGGGATTATGTGTATCCTCATGTTTTCCTAAGTAACAAATGGATGAAGTAAGATCCATCCACGTGAATTGGTTTCTTGAATGCCTAATGTAAACACCATGCTATTAGGATTCTTGTGATGTTCATATTCTCTTTGAACTTAATGGGTTTTTCTTGTAATTAAATCGAAGTACTAATAACACCTAGGTTTGGTTATAGGGAAGGCACAAGTATTGTAGCATTAACCCTGCACTTTACGTATATTAGAGAGAATCAATGCGTCTTGAGCCACTAATCCCGGTCTTGATTGCGAACATCTTCATCAATATGTTTAGAGTTCATTACTTGAGTATCCATGAACATTGGTAGAATTGTTTAGGGTGGATTCCGAAACCCTAGTGTTTGTTACATTTTAATTTCACATTTTGATTTTCATTCTTGTCATTCTTGTTTAAATTAGAGTTCATTTACATTTAAGCATTAGAAATAGGTCACTCAAATCAACTCAAACCACCCCCCCCCCCCCCCAAATTTGTGTGTGTTTGTGTTGTTGGAAACGTTGTGTGTTTTCTTTATTGAATTCAGTTTATTTCCGTAACTGTTTTTGACTTTTGGTCTGCGCAGTGTTCTTTATTTTTTTGTGCTGAATCCAACCGTATAAAGAACTTGAAATTTAGACAAACGGTTGGAAAGTTATAGGTCAAAAACTGGACAGAGGTTGAAACTGAAAAACAGAGAAAACGAATATGCCCAAAAATGACCGGTCATTACTGTTAAGGCGACCGGTCGCCAGCCAATCTGCCAGAAACGACCAATCATCACTGTTCACGACCGATCGCTAGACACTGTTCACGCACTGTTCACAGGTGATAAACAAGTAATAGAGTGGTGATAAAAGGGTGATAGAAAGTGCTATTTGTGTTTTTCTTTGGTTTCTTGTTTTGTTTCTTTTCTTTTACCTTTCTTTACTCATTTTTTAGTTTCCAATTTGTTTTATGCATGTGTGGTGTGTTAAATAAGTGTTCTTTACGTACTCAAATTAGAACTTGTAGGAAGCCGACAGTTCTTCGTGGGATCGACTCCGTACTTACATAATCTATACCTCAATAGAGTCGTGCACTTACGGGTATTTTTAATTGGTTGTTTGCACATTAATTTGTGTCAGTTAAATAATACAACACAACTCTCTAATGAATGGTCTATCCGAATAGCAAAGCGCAGACCCAAATCTGCCCTAACCAAACCTTGCTAAACGACACAGTCAACCTGCTGAACCATGTGGGATTCATCTCCAAAATCTAAACCAGCAAGTTGGAAGTATTGTATAGCAAAATCTATATAATCTACCCCTTCGGTTTCAGCAGCCACCATTCAAAAGGATATCAACAAGCACATCACGATCACCATTCTCCAAAAAAGATAAGTGGAATAATCCTTATCTTTTTTATCTTTTCGTTATTTTGTTGAGATCTTATTAGTCTCACTTGTGGTTCAGAATATTGCCCATTTTTTGTGGTCCATAATATTGCCCATTTTTGGATGGCTTTAAAGAAGTTGCATGCCCTTCCCTCAGTTGGCATCTCAAAACAAATACCCATGGCGTACAACACACCCCATCAAAGAAATTCAAGAATTTTCTATGGACTTCCATACACCTACCTTTCGGTAGGATATGATTGAGCTAAGTAACGTGCCCAGACCTTCGGCTGATCGGCAATTCAATACTTTATGCCTCACAGCTCACGACAGCCCCTGTCATGACTCCAAAACCTTCCGAACTTGCTGGAGTTGATTCATCTTCCGCTCACTCCGTCAAAGCCTCTCGAGCCACCACAACAACTATCCTCACTTGTCTTACCATTCGGCAAATCAAGACAATTGAGCCAAGAGACACACCCGGACCAAGATTTGCGATTGCAAGGCCAAGCTTACCAATCGGTAACTCACAAACAGACAGTTTCTCTTCATCTATAAACAAAAAAAAAAAAAACCAGAGAGAATAAGAGAAAAAACGTGCAGCAAAAGAAGAAGAATGGATACAAGTCCATGTTTTCCTTCTCTGAAACTCCAAGGAGTGCAACATGCCATTCGACACCGCTTTGTCTTGCCTTTCGGCAGTTAGTACTAACATGCCTATTCGGCATCTAGCATTAATGGACCTTCGGCACCCTGTTGTTCATTAGAATGTTTCTGTCACTGACAAAGTGAAACTCATACCACATTGTTTTTCGGCAATCAACATCAAAATCATGGGCGAACTCCCTTCAGCAGCTTACATCAAGCCCTTCGGCAGTGTAGATGGATTATACGGCTTGGAAGAAGACTAAGGTGTTGCTCGGTCAATGCACTGAAAATTACAAGTCCCCAACCAAGAAATACCTCCTTACTTGAGAACTTGGGGGACTTCTGTTTATACCATACTTGACCAAGCAACTAGAAGCAACTCTAGGCAAGGCAAAGAGTCCCACATTGGAATATTATAAGAAGTGAATGCTCCCCCTTACCAATAAAAGGAGACCACTCTCCACTTAGGAAGGGATCCCTGGGCTGGGCTTCTCACTTCTTACCTTTATATTTGGGTCCAAACCCATGTACAAATGTAAATCCACCATTATTATAATAATGAGAATATACTTCTCTATGGACGTAGCCCATTCATTAAAGGGGAACCACGTATATCTCGTCTTTTGTATATTTATCGCTTGCCCAAATCTTCACACACATGCTGAAGGTCCTCACGTTCACCCATCATCCATCATACTTTATCACTAAGTTGGGCCCAAAAGTGCTGAACCACTTTTGAGCATCAATAGTTCCTTACTCTAGTTTCGATATGGCTTCATTGGAGCAAATAGTCGAGCACCTCACGAGCATTGATTGTCGACACCTAACCCACATGAAAGAGCATTGTTTCTCTTTAGTACTATGGTTTTCTTTCCTCTAGGGATGTTATGATAATTTTTGTTTGATTTGCAAGACTTTTATGTGTTAATGGGTCTAAACCCTTAACTTTTTGGTTTATGTTTGTTGTGTTCAGGTGTGATTTCAATGAAAGGGGCAGTTCATTAAGGTCTGGTTTTGATTTGGGGTCGTTGATTTTCATTGTTAATGCAGGCTTGGTTTTTATTGGTTGCAAAACTTTAACCCGCCATAAAATCTTGAACAAAGCCCTTAAACTGGGTTATTGATCTTCATTGTTAATGTTGAGGTGTGAAACTTGACGTTCGTGTTCTTGAACCCCGAAACCCCTTCAATCTGTTCTTCCGCTCTTCATCATAGCTTCTTGTACTTCTACTATTAGCTTTCTACTACAGAGCTTCTTCTTCTACTACTACTAAATTAGTCTAGTTTCTACTTTTTGCCCAGCTACTTCTTCTATTAATCCAATAGTCGTTGTTAATGTAATCTTATCAAATGAAAGGCTTATTATCACAAAACATCCCTAAGGTTTACGAAATTATCATATTGCATCCTTAATGTTTTTTTTGTCATTCGTGGTCCTCAAGGTTAGTATATGTGATCACAAATGGTCCCTGCCGTTAGGTTACGTCAAAAACTCCGTTAGTTTGCTGACGTGGCATATATATGTATCACAAAACATCCCTGATGTTCACGCACCTATCACAAATGGTCCTTGCAAAATTTTTAAATCTTTTAAATTTAAAATTCATAAATTTTTTGGTTTTCTTTTTAAAATCTTATGAATTTTAAATTATTTGAAAATATATATTGTATTTTAAATACACATGACACTATATTATTGTAGATGTGGGCTCCGCATATATGCCACATCAACAATATAGTGTCATATGTATTTAAAATACAATATATAATTTAAAATAATATAAAAAAGAAAACCAAAAAATTTATGAATTTTAAATTAAAAAATTAAAAAATTTCGCAAGGACCATTTGTGATAGATGTGTGAACCTTAGGGATGTTTTGTGATATATATATATGCCACGTCAGCAAACTAACGGCATGGATCATTTGTGATCACACATACTAACCTTGAGGACCATGAATGACACAAAAAAACATTAAGGATGCAATCTGATAGTTTCGTAAACCTTAGGGATGTTTTGTGATAATAAGCCCAAATAAAATAGGGATGGAAGTTTATAATGAACCGGAGCTATCTCCAGCTATCATCATTAATATTTTATAAATGTATTATGATATCGGGTGTGGTACTCACTTTTTCTTTCAAAGTCTATAAAATATTTTTTATTTTTTATTTTTAAATCTTGTGCAAATTTTGATTTCTTTTGTTGTTGAAATATTCATATATAAATAAATAACTTAACATAAACATACATTAACACAAAATAAGTAAACAGAAAATTAACACAAAAACTAAATTACTTCATAAATATAAAAAATTAGATCCCCAAATATAAGATACACCCCATTGTGGGAGTTTACCTTTAGAGCCCGAAATATTCCACCATAGCTCTAAATGGGGGCTCTATCTACCATTTTTAGAGCTCCTAACATTGGGGTTCCATTAGGATTTTATTAATTTTTTTATGAAAAAATGTTTACGGGTAGGGGAGTCTTGGACCCTTTTTAGCGAGGAGAATGATCCTTACCAACTCAACCAACCCTTGTTTGCTGCTTCTACTAATAGTTTTGTATACTTTCTTTTTTCTTCCGACTATTGCCATCGCTTCTTCTGACTACTAGATTTGTTCACTTGATAATGAGGGACGCAACTAGGATAACTTTCCATCAACTGAGCCCTTCCCTCCTTATGTTGGTTAACCCAAAGCCTTCCCCTAACTAAAGGCCACTTTGGCTCTAGAAGGTATTATCATCTGCAACAGACAAGTCATCTTTGGAACACAAGCATAGTCGTCCATCAACCAGACATCCTCCAACTACTACCTCTGTAACTTAACTAGGAATAGAAGGAATTCAAAAAACAAAACATAAAAACTGTATATACAATATATAAAGGTTCATAAGGGGCACTTTTAAACATTAATTTTAAACCTTATTAGGGCAGAAGTACACTGTGCCAAGAGTAAACAAGTTTATTGTTTTATACATAAAGTAGATAACCGTTTGAAACACGTTTCTTATGTATTGAGTTCAGTTCCTCTAATGCAGCTTGCCAGGTCCTGAATGCAGTTGAAGTGTCCTGCTTGGTACAACCTGAAGAACCCCAGGTAGTTCTGCCAGTAGAGAGTAGAAAGACAATGAGTATTATCAATGATCAGACATCTGGAACTCATAACGTGCATAAAGATGCATACCTGTCATTTTATAAACTTAAAAATGCTAAAAATTGTGCAGAATTCTGTGAAGTGCATGATTTGTGTATTGAAAAACTGATTATACTTCTTTTCGTTTATTAATGGGGGAACAGGATTCAAACTTGGGACTTCTTCCAATATTGGGGAAGAAAGGTATCATTACACTCATACTTCAAAATATGACAAATGGCCCCTTTTAAAAAAAGTTTTTTTCCCCTTCTTTTGCCTTCATCTTTGGGAGGAGAAACAACTAAACTCACGTTGGCAACATACTCATCCTATCCCAAAGGTATCATAGAATACAAAAAACTAATTATTCATACATGTTCTTCAAATTCTTCAAATGCCATATACATTGTTTCCGAAGGGTCAAAACCAAATTTCACCCAAAATGTTAAAAAACCAAACACTTACCAATCATTTCGGATGTAATTATGTCCTAAGTTTCTAACTCTATTTCAGATAATTGTCAGCCTAGAAACACAAACAAATGCCATGTTTTACTGTAGGTTTCTCTGCAAAGTCGGCTAAGACACCAGTAATTCCTCTACTATATGTAAGCTTATGAAACATGTAGGCTACTAGTCAGTATTATGCATGAGCAAGAAGCGTTGTACAGCCTAAACACAAAAAACCCATTATGATACAAATCAGCAAATAAACAGTAGATGTTTTACCACTGGGTTACTCGTGGGGAAAAATCGGTAGCATAAAACTGCTTTTAAAAAACTTATCAGCTAAATTTGAAATTTTTTAGAACCACAGATATTGTGAATCAACAACTGGAAAAGAAGAATGGATGGTAGAGATTATATATTCAACGATAAACAGCAAAACCATGATTTAAGGTTTTAGTTTATTTTTATTTTCTTCCTCTTCAAAGGCACAACACTTTAAAGCTCACGTAGGTTAGATCCAAAAGTACAGGCAAAAGTGCAATTGTAGGCTAGCCACCCTGAACATGGCAGAAAAGTCATAACGAAAGTAGCCACACTTGTGGACACAAATCAGGTCTGGGGTTCAAAAGCCAAACACAAGCCTGCAGAGAGCAACTGTCAATCACTAGACACCAAATTCCCTAAATATAAGCACTCAAAGAACCGATACAGCATTGGAAATGAAAAGCGGATTCGAAATAATCTAATCAAGCTTGCAAACACATTACAAAAAAATAAATATATTCACATTAACCATGTCTGGATATTGCTCAGGGATCAGATAAATAAATAGCATTTACCAGTAACTGGAAGAATAGTCATCAGGAACCCTAGAAAAAAACAAAAAAACCTCACACCGGCATATTTAGATAATTTCGTCTAAGAGAAATAGAGAGAGGACTGACTTGAAATTTCCTCGACCTGTTGAGGAGTGAGCTTAGCGGAGAATCCACTGGCAGCAGTCTTGTAACTGTATATCAGAGCCCCCTTCGCAGCCTCCTCACTGTATGTATACAACAAAAATTCACAATTACCAACAAATTAAAATATATATTTAAAAAAACACACACACACACACAAATTCACACAGCCATGTTCATTTGATTCATTTTCCTTTTGATTTTCCAGGGAAACAAACAGTAGAGAAAGAAAACAGACGGACCTGCCGAGGACGGAGGCTAAGGTTCGGATGTGGTAGGCCTCAGGCTCCTCATTTTCGAGAGGCCTCTCAGTGTAGACGATGTGGACCGCCGATTCGGAAGAAGAAGCGACGGATTTGGGAGCAGAATCGGCCATGGCGAAGAGAAATGCGAGAATCAGAAGCAAAATTGATGAGAATAAAGAAGCAGGAGCAGGAGCTTTGTTTACCATTCCTTGTTTTTAAGAGAGCCCCAAAGGCAAAATCTTATCAGGATTTCAATTTGGGAACACACTCCTCTACCTTACCCATTAAGTTATTTACTTTTGCCTTGGAAATAACTCCGTGTCTGTCTCTCTCTACCTTTTATGCCTGCCTCTTGGCCTGCACCGTGGAAGCTTCTTTTTCATTTCCTTTAACTTTTATAGATATTTATTTAGAATTTTTTTATTTAAACTCCCCACTTTTCTTTGTTCACCTCAATATTTAAATAATTAAATTCTTAAGTTTTATTATTATGTAAAAGACAAAAAGGGTCATCCAACTTAATATTTAACCCTAGTACATCTATTATTCTATACTAGCCCCTTAGTACATGCTCACGTATGTGCCAATTAGTTTTTTTATTTTTTTTTTTTTTTTTTTAGAATTAAGAAAAGATAATATGGGTAGTTATGTTCTATAAAAGTAGGACTTATTATCTGATTTCGTTTTTATTTTTATTTTTTTAATATAAAAAAAATGTGAATTTACTATATTATCCTCATTTAATTAATAATTTCAATTCTTAATGTTTGAATTAACCAAGGATATTTTCTGGTATTTTGAATGTTTCACCTTTCTCTGCTTTTTGCTTTATATATATAGATACACACCCCACCACTCTTCTTCTTCAAATTATGCAAGTAATTTCTGTTTCGGTGGAGATGGAGATGGTGTCATTTTTAAAAATGAATGATGGTATTTTGGGAATTTAAAAAATTCATTAAAAGCTTAGTTCTGCTTCTTTTGAAAGTAGCTTTGAAACGCAACTCATAGCCTGCTTTTAAAAGTTGTTATCAAAAGGCCACTGCTTTTAAAATAATCGAGATATTTTATTTTGACCAAAAAAAGCAATCCCAAACGAAGCCTTGATCCCACCATTTTCAAGGGGATTAGGAGGATAAGTTTTAATCCTCAACTTCTTATAGATAGTCTCAATTCTTCCTCGATATTAAACAACACATCCATATTATGGCTTGAAAGCACATAAAATGTAGGCATTTTAATAATCTAGTCTAGTCTATCAAACAAGCCCTAGAAGTTCCAACAATTTGCGACTATATTTACTTCTCTTAAAACATATAAAACTTAAAAAAATGCTCCAGTCGAAGAAGCCTCTGGGTACCATTAGTCCATGACAAAATACTCCAAGAAATATTATTACTAGTATTACCAGAATTCAAAAAGGTCATATTTACCAAATATTTGTTTGGATTTTTCTTTTTACAATTCTTTCTATAAACAATATTATGCAGAGTATATTACAATACATTACAAACCCAAGCTCTCTCTCCACCTGTTATCGAAACATAATTACGATAAGGCTATCATGCACAGACAAGTTCCCAGATTATGATGTCCACAAGGAGTGCATATCATCCAATTGACTTAACTTGGTGGACTTGAGAGAGATTTTGTAAAGCTCCCTCAGCTTTTCAGCATCTCCAGACCTGTTGGATATTGAAGGTGGCTGAGAAACAGGAGATTTGTTCGCACGTGCAGCAAGCGCCACAGCCAGCATCTTCTTCAAAAGCATCTGCAACTGACTCCAAAACTTGGCAAGTATCTCAGAATGATCAGTTTTCAAAGAGTCCGAATCCGTTTCTGACACATAACGTCCTTCGAGCATGTAAGACAGAGCTGATTCCAACATCTGGAAAACAAGCAATATTTCAGCCTCATTCAGTATTTGAGTGCGAACAACAGTAAGGAGGCTTCAAGTCATGGCAGATTATAACGCTAGATTTTCTTATTCATGATGCCGGAGAACAATAAAATGCTTAACATGCCTAAATACATAGGTTAAAACTCCCTGCTAACAATTTTATTTTATTTATAATTTTCTATAACAAATATTTAGTAAGTGCGAAGGACAACATAAATACACGAGTACATGTGGCTGAACCTCAGTATCAAATCCATTGATCAACTTCCTAATCAACTTACATCTCTAATCAACTTAATGTCATGATCCAAGATGATAAACGGAACAAGTCAGCAAGTGAATCATCAAGATGAATCAAAATGCTGAAGCCAACAGTCAAAAGGATAAGATCATAAGAGTTCTATAAAAAGGAACAATTCAAGAATAAAATCCCCTTCTTAGCATTCAATTCGCCTATCCAATCCCTAAAATGTGGTGCAATCCATGCATGCATATGTATACCATATACTTTTCAGTCTTTGTTTGAGTTTCAAAAAGGGGTGAATAAATATTATTTGTTAGAAGCAAAATTCAAAATTTTCAATAAGTATTAAGTTCAAGAACATACTGCATTTGAGTGTAAAGGGCTTGAAAGGCTCAGTGAAAGAGCTGATCTTTCTATAAGAATAGTCAGGTACATGGTAGGATGCGTCTTGGGGCCATAGAAATCCATGGCCTTTTGCAAGTTCCTCTCTGCCAAGGCTGCGTACTGCTTGACCCGTTGGAGAATAGTGTTTTCACCTTTGGATAAGCTGCTTTTCTTATGGTCTGGCTCTAAGAACTTCAAACAACAATCCCTTTGGTAGCAAGCCAGCTGAAAATAGGCATATGCAGCCTCCTGTTTCCGTAATTCGCCTAGTGATTCATAAACGGACAGTGCCTCCCTAATGGCAGCATTGGCTGAAATCTCATGCTTACGTGATTCTTTTCTTGATTTTCTGCCACTAGGACTAGTGGAATCAACATGCACATCTCCCAAGACTCCAGCTTCATAAACTTCCACAGATATATCTTCTCTTGCCAAGAGCATTCCAAGCCTCAGATACGTATGAGCAAATTGTGTATATACCTCAGTCCTCAAATTGTTTAATTCAGAGCCAGCAGCCTCTTCAACAAATGCTTTGAGTTCCACTTTTGCTGCCCCATAATATTTAAGTGATTCACTATATTTTAATTTTGCAGTCTCTAATGCATGCTTGTATGCAGTTCGAAAGATTGCATGCGTCTTGAGACTATCAATCTTTGATACCATCTCTTCTGCCAATGCCCGTCTTCCATGGCCCAAGTTACAGTTTATTAATATGATATTGGTATGATCAGAGACTTCCCTGAATGCTTTTATAGCATCTGCAAAAGCAAATTCAGCTTTGTTTAGTTCTTTCCTCTCAAGCCTATTTCGACCAAGTTCATTGCATACCCACCCTTTCTTTTTCATTATAGATTGTAATTCTGCTGAACTAGATGGAAGACCACCTAATGCCTTTCTAGCTTCTTCATAACAGCATAGGGCTTCAGAAAGATTGCTTTCAGCATCTCCAACTGCGGGACCTCCAAGGTACTTGAATATCCCACCATTTTTCACTTTTGTTGGTTCTCCCAAAGCAGCATTAGATTGAGAGGCCAATGTCGACCCCATATCATGCATCTCTAGGATGCCTTCTAAATTGTTAGAAGATTGTACTGTGGTTTCACCATTTCTATTTTGGTGTAAATATTCACAATCAGAAACATTTCTGTTCTCCATTTTCAAACAAAGATTATCATCTTCAGGGTCTCTTAAAAGTGGGTAGGCGTTGCTCTTAGCATATGGTCTTTTACTGTATTTCCTGCCACAAGTTACTGAGCGCATATCACGACGACTACTACTTGCACTGCTACCACTGCTTGCCCTATCACTCTGACAGCTGCAATTTACCAGAGAACATGAACTGCAGTTCTGCGTATACTGTCCCAACTTCTTCTTGAGCCTTTTCACTTCTTTCACAACCTCAGATGACACTTTCAACTCTCTAGTAGAATATTTTCTCTCCTCCAGTGCAGGGATCATACTATCCTTGGCAATATGGAATTCAACATAAACATCTCCAACTAGTGTCCATGCCTTGGCCCAGAAGAGGTAGATGGAAGAGAACTGCTCAAACAAAAGACAATCATCATTGGAGTTGGAGCTCAGATCCTCCAGATCACTATTAGATGATCTTGTCTTTTTATTTGTGTAACTGAATTTTGTCTGTGATGAAAAGCAACTACTCATGGAAGAAATGAATTTTGTGTCTTCAAGATGTTGAGGCATGGATCCATAAACAGAACAGGCCAATTCTACAACCTTTAAAGCTTGATGTAACTGGCCATCCTCCTTATAAGCTTGTCCAAGTGCCAAATACGATTCTCCAAGCAAAAGAACAAGTTTCCACAGCTTATGGTCCAATTTTGATGTTGGAAGCCATTCCCGAATGTCACAAACTTCGATACAGTCAGCATCACCACATGCACAAACGGAAAGATTAACAGATGAAGGTGGCCTATCATGGGTTTCATTGTCCTGGCCCATAAACTTGGATTCAGTAGTCTGCAGTTGGCGCATCCATCTAACAGATTTAATAGCCTGAGAAACATGATGTATTGCGGCTAATTTAGAGGAGATTGGTTCAGCAACAGTTTGAACTACATGTGTGGTTGTTGCAGGCGATTTGCCAACTTCAGAGCTTTCATCGCCAGAGGAACTTAGTACAGCTTCTGTGGAACCTCCGATGTCCGTGCCACCTGCTGCTAACAATTTTCTTGGAGAATATGCATTTGCTTCTAAAGTCATCTTTACAGAAGCATCACTTACTGAATCTCGAAAACTCTGTCCATCTTCACATGAATTTTCCTCTCCAACAAGGGAGGGTACTGGCTCATGGACTGGCAATTCAGAAATGCTACTCAAAAAGTCCGAAGAATCTTCCTCAGCATCAGTAACTGTAAGTTCACATTCTATAGGCAGAGCATCAGACGTTAATTCCAGCTCTTCATCATGGTTCAAAATAAGCCTTGCAAATTGTTCATGTGCAGATGCACGTACAACCTATTCAGCAGTACATCAATTATAAGTTACCATTTTACTTGTGACTTAAATTAATTTTTTTTAAAAACCCTGAATTAGTAACCAAAAAATAAAAAGAAACATAACACAGTACCAAATGATCTGGCTCATCTAGGAGTTCCAAACATTTTTGGAAGAACCTGGCACACTTTGCCATATTATTTGGAGCCTGCAGAAATTCAAAATAAATTAGTAACAACTTATAACAGGATCAGGGGAATGTACCAAATACAATAGACATATTTCTTCCACACCACTGAAAGTGAAAGCCTGTGAGCACTTCGATACAATAGAGTCCCTAACGAATACAGGGAATCACTTCTCCCTTGATGCAACACAGAAGGCAGGGAGCTTGGGCTATCATCACAATCATTAGAAGAACGACTCTTAGGAATCACAGAAAGATCGAAGAGCTGAATGACATCTTCCCCAGCACTTTTATACAGCTGAAATTTTGAAAAGTCAATGAACGTTAGCATTGAAATTTCAACAATAAAGCTCAAACAAAAAAGAAAACAAACGAAAACCCAGTTTCACAAAAAATTAAATCATGTCAGTACCCAATAAGCTCCAGGATCTTGCTTGCAGTTTTCTTGAAGGAACCTCAGAACAGAAAGGCCATTTTGCTGTACCACATAAGGATGAAATGCAGGAGCGCCATCCTCAGAGATCCCCTTTAGTAGAAATATATCATCTGTTTTCAGAAGCTCATAGCCCTGGACAACACCATTTTCATGATAACAGATGGCCATCTCAGGCACACTCGCCATGACATTGTCCAGCCAGGCTTCAAGCCAAGTTAATGGTGTAACCTGTTATCAGAGAAAAAAAAAAGAAGAAGAAAAAAAGTTGGTATGCAAACAACAACAAAATTAGGGAAAGAAAAGGGCAAGATTTGTAGTAGGCCACTTCAACCTGTCGTGAAACATCCCAGAGATGCAAGCTAACAGCAACATATTTTTCATTACTGAATAGAAGCAGGTCACTTCCGAGGAGCATGCGGAAATTGTGAAATTGCCAAAACAAAACCCTTAAAAACCCATCATTACCAACTCTTCTATGTTTTTCAGACTCTTGTATTGCGCATCTGGACTTCTCACCAACTTGTGAAGCCTTTTTAACAGGATTGCGTCCCTTATTTTTCTTACCCTTCTTACTGTCCCAAAAGAAATCATCCCTTTTAACCTCTGTGTACTCTGGACAATGATTTGATTCTTCATCCCCAGCACCATTCTCATGCTGTCCCACAAACTGAGTATTTGCTCCAGGAAGAACAGAAGAGTTGGATTGCTCCGGTGATGGGGCATGATGAGTTGGTGGGCAATCACAAGCTTCCATTCGAACTGAATGCATAGCAAAATTTAAAAACAAAGATTGATCTGCACATTTTGATTGATTTTTACGCCGTCTTATTAACTTTTCCCCCTCTTCAATATCAGGCCTACACTTCAGAAAAAGATCAGATAAGTTTCTTTTTCTTTTTAAATGGAGGACAAATAAAATACCGCATTAGCAAATACAAACCCGGTATTCAGAACAAGTGTCTGTCCAATACGATGAACTTCAATTGATAATCGAGCCTTGGAATATGGCATTTTAAAGATCTGCTTCAGAATGTCAGCTGGAGCAATGACATCAATCTCATCCCCATACTCAACCAAACCAGACACAGCAAGGGCCTCACATTTCCTAGCAAGATTTGATGTAACAGTACCACCATCCCAAGCTATATCTGCCAAAGTTGAAGCACCAAAAATAACACCATCCATGTTACAGCTTCAGAAATCAAATTAGGTAAGTAAAATGCCATCAATAATTTAATGCCTATTACTATTAGCCTATGTCTATTAAACTATGAATCAAAAAAATGACCCTCAAATTCCAATACTACCACATATTCCATAAAATTGTGAGAAACTGAAACTAAATGTTAATCAGTTTTGAAATTGAAAGAGAAATGTACATACCTCCAGCGGCCTTGGAGTGCACGGCAGCAATGGGAAGAACCTTGTCCGGGAAATTTGAAAGCAGTGGAGGACTCTTGAGGTCTGTCTCCGTCGGAAGCATTCGATACCGCGGAGCACTCACTCTGCAACCAAAATCAAACCCAGAAAATCAAACTCAAAATAAAAAAGAAAATTATAAATAAATAAATAAAAACAGAGAGAGAGAGGTGGGGAAGAAAGTACGGACGTTTGGCGGGAAGGAATGAGAGCAGAATCGAAAGAGTGGAAGGCTTTGTCGGTGGGAACAGGAATAGAGCCGCAGAGGAATCCGACGGGGTTTGGCCTTTCGATTTCCAATTTGCCTATGCACTGAAGCTCTCGAGAGCCCTCTGAGCTTGATGCTACCGATGCCCATGGTTTCTCCATCACTGGCTTCTGTTTTGAGTGTGCAATCGCAGACCTCGAACCCTAGCTAGGGTTTCAAATTCAAATTTGCGTTCTTTTCTTTCTCAAGCTTTTGCAGCCTGTAGTCTGTTGTTGAAGCTTTTCTTTTGGGTACTGTCTCTTTCTTCTTCTGGAAACTTCACTGAAATGAACTGGCTCTCGCATAACATCACTTCCACCCATTTGTCATGGCAAAAGGGCAGATATTATTCACGAGAATAGTGGCAGCTCTTGTAAAAAGCAAGGTGTGTTTCCATCCGTTGCCATGGCAAAGGGCAAATACTATTCACTTTTCGTTTTTTTATTTATTATACATAAACAATTAATTTGGAGAATATTTTCGGATAAAATTTTGGGTTCCTGTCAATATTTATTATAAAATTCATATCTCATAATTTGAATGACTTTTTCGGATCAAATTTTCGGATAAGATTTTTTGTTTCAAATTTCAAATTTCAGATAAGATTTTCACCCTATAAAATCGTGCCACGTATCATCTATATCTACCTAAATCTCTCTATAAAACCAGAGGCTCAGCTCATACCTCTCACACCAGATCTTCTCTATCTTTTAATTTCTCAGATTTTAGATTTCAGACTCCACTCTCAATATTAGACATGAGGAGATGCTTGGAGAGGCAAGAGCGAGAATTTAAAGAAAGAAGACGTAGACGAGCTGAAGAAAAAAGAGTGCAGCAAGAAGAAGATGAAGCTGTTGCAATTGCAATGGGTTTGCTCGATCAACCAAGCCAAGGTCACCGCTGTGGTTCACAAGTTGGTCATGGCCCGAACGTGGACAGACATAGGCATTCTCGGGGTAAGAATCTTTTGGAAGATTACTTTATCCCAAATTATGTGTACTCCAATGTTGATTTTCGAGGGCGATATAGAATGCAATCCCATTTGTTCAATAAAGTCATGCATGCTGTTTGCAATTATGATGCATACTTCGTTCAAAAGTGTGATGTTGCTAAGGTTTTGGGGCTTCTTCCTGAGCAAAAGCTTGCAGTTGTTATACGAATGCTGCGGTATGGTTCATCTACTGATCAGGTGGATGAGATTGCTAGGATGGGGAAGTCCATTACTCTAGAGAGCTTGGTCAAATTATGTGATGCAATTGAAACTCTCTACACCAGGGACTATCTCCGCAAACCTACGCCTAGGGATCTCCAAAGGCTTCTACAAAAAGCCGAAGCTCGAGGTTTTCCATGCATGATTGGAAGCATCGACTGTATGCACTGGCAATGGAAGAATTGCCCAACTGCCTGGCAAGGAGATTATGAAAACAGGAAAGGGCAAAAAAGTATCATCCTTGAAGCCGTTGTTGGATTCGATACATGAGTTTGGCATTCCTTCTTCGAGTATCTGGATCTCAAAATGACTTGAACGTGTTGGGTTAATCCCCGGTATTCAACGATGTCTTGAGAGGTGAAGCCCCGAATATCACCTATGAAATCAACAATACCGTCTACTCGAATGTGTATTATCTAGCAGACGGCATCTACCCGAGGTGGACCACGTTTGTCAAATCAATTCCACATCCCCAATCGGAGAAGGCAAAATAATTTGCTGCCTATCAAGCAGGTTACAGGAAAGATGTCGAAAGGTGTTTCGGTATCCTCCAAGCTCGGTAGGCAATTATTAGGGGTACTGTGCGTATGTTTGATGAGGAGGTGCTGATGAGCATTATGATGACTTGCATCATCCTCCATAACATGATTGTGGAGGATGAGCATGATTATGATGCTCCAAAGGTGTACGAACTGGATCCCATGAACACGGCCTTGACAAGAATGTATGAAAGGCCACGTTGGGCATAGAATGTAACATCCCTGACCAAATTTAATCAATTTAACCCAATTTAATTCTTAGGTGAAATTACATTTTTGCCCTTGGGTGCAAGGGCACTTTAGTAACTTTTTGTTCGGGAAGGATTTTGGAGAATTGACTAGCACCTTTGTGTAGAGCTCGACGATACGAGTTCGTAAACATGCGGCAAGTCCAATTCCGAGTTGTAATGAAGGAGGAAAGGTTTAGAAACGAAAAGGATGCAGTGGGATTTTTAAAATTTGTACTGTAGCAAACAGTACCGCTACAGTACCGAGCTTTTTTCTATTTATTTTTCTTTTCTTCTTCTTCCCCACACCTCTCTTTCTCTCCGTCACACATAACAAGGCCAAAACTTTGGCCAGCAATTTCTTCGCCGTCCGGCGACCGTTTCCAGCGAAATTGGTCCCAAAAGTTTCGTATCGATGTCCCTTACCTAACCCAGCCCTTTTCGCAGCTCGAAAACCCAAGGATTTTGGACTGGAACGACTGGAAGTGTCAGTGGTTTTCGAAGTTTTCGATGCGTTTCCGGCAACTACGGCCACAAAATCCGACGAGTGAGGTATGAAAATTCATCCCCTCATCGTGCTCTATCTGTTTATGTAGTTAGTTTGGGTTAGTTTTGGAGTTTTGAAGATTGATTTAAATACCCATATTGGGCCCATGGTTTTGGCCGTTTTTACCCATTTCCAGCCACTTTTTGGCCGAGATCCGAGACCAAAAGTTGCTCCTCTTGTTAGGATTGTTATAGGTATTAAAGGGTGTTTCGAGAATTTTCCATCACTGGAATTTTCTCAAGCTACCCACTCGTTGCCGGCATTTATATAAATTTGATTACTTTGATTATTAAGATTATGAAGTTATATTGTGTTTTAATATTGGATTATAGTATACTATGGAAATTGTACGTGTAAAGAAGTTTTGGTTATTATTTAAATTATTTTGGGTCTTGTTGGAATTTTGAGATTTGAATTTTGTTTTAATTGTGGGATTATCGGGTTATATTATGATATTTAAAGTTTTGTGAATATTTTGAGTTATAGAATTTATGCTTTTGAGAGTTTGATATTTATATATGTATAAATATTTGGGTTATTGAGGTTATGGAATTTGTTAATGGGATGGCATCGTCTTTTGCTATGTGTTATGAGATTTTTAGAGAGCATTATCATTATTGAAGTATATGAATTTTGGATTTGGATTGTGGTAATATTGGGTGTTAGTTTGTTGTATGTTTATATTTATGAAATTGTTAATAGTTATCATTACATAAATGGTTGTTATATCGCGACAGTGTTATCCAGTATTTATGAATGATTTAGCTTATCTTATATATTTCCAAGTTTGAGGTAGTTATATTTTAGTATCATTAGTTTATGGCTTTGGACGACTGTAAATGTGCAGGTATGGTCTAAATCAAGTTAATGAGTTTTCAGATTGGTCTCGGTTTGAAAAGGGATTTTGTTTATTTACTTATGAACGGATCTTTGGAAAGTTGAGAAAAGGATGGGAATATAGTTCTGGGGAAGTGGGTTTGTGGAAATGGGGAATTTTTATGACAGTTTTGAGAAAGGATTTGGGAATTCAGTTGGTGAAGAGGAAGTTTGGATAGATCTGAAGAGAAGCTGGAACCTTCATCTTCACACACTCAACATTCTGGATAACTCCTTTGGAAGGGATTGGCTGCTTCAACTTGCCTGCAAAACAAGAACACATATCAAATTCGGTAAAAAGAATATAGTACAATTGCCTACCGAATGGTACCCTAGTAACCTACCAGCTATTTGGAAAGTAGTGGGACTGTGAAAACAAACGGGCCTGTCTGAAGGCGATTCCCAATCACCAGACATGTAATACCCCGAAAAATTTAAGGTGGATTTTCATATTTTAGTGAAAAATAATATAATAGTGGAGAAGATTATGGGTATTTTATCAAAAGATTTTGGATTGAGATTATTAAATTAAGTATGTTTAATTTGAAGTTGGACAAAAATGACCAAAAAAATACCCCTATGTGTGAAAGATTACCAAAATACCCTTGTAGATAATAACCACAAAAAAAAAAAAAAAAAAAAAAAAAAAGAGGCAACGTGTAAGCCAAGCCTTCTTCCCTCCTTCATTCCTTCCCCCCAGGGCCGGTCCTGAGTTTTCAAAGGCCCAGGGCGAAATTCTAAAGTGTGCCCTACACACATTAATCACTAACACTAACACTAGTATACTTTTTTTAGACAGTATTTATTCCATTGATTTATCAACTGTTTTATCAACTAAGCATTGGTTTTTTTGAGAAAGTATTTATTCCAAGATATTTTTAGACTTTGAGCAATGTCTTTCATATTCCTAAACTCTCATCATGGATCCTTTGTTCCAAAATTTCAAGAATGCAAGTCAAGCCAATATCAAAGAATTTCTTTTAAAACTCTCATCATGGATCCTTTGTTCCCAAATTTCAGATCCATTTCAATATCCTATTCCTAAATTATGGAAAACAATGTGTATTTAATTGTGATTCATCTTACAAGAAAAATCGAAAAAAAGAAAAAAAGGAAATCATCCATGTTATTTTCGCAGAAGAACAATTCCAACAGTAAAGCGAGGTTTCTATTTGAAAAGAAAACCCCAGAATAGTACATCTATTAGTGATTCAAAGAATTTGAATGAATCAATCCAAGAAAACCCCATGATTTAAATGACATAGAAGAGGAATCGATAGAGAAAAAGAGCGATAGGAAAAAAAAAAGCAAATCACCCATGGTTATTTTTTGCAGAGGACGAAACTGAAGAGTGAAACATAAATGAACTTAGGAGAGGCTTAGATGAGATGAGATGAGATGAGATGAGAAGAGAAGAAGAGGAAAAACAAGAACAAGAAGAAGAAACTTTTAGAATA
The DNA here is from genome assembly GCA_020521455.1 of Prunus kanzakura. Lineage (NCBI taxonomy): Eukaryota > Viridiplantae > Streptophyta > Magnoliopsida > Rosales > Rosaceae > Prunus > Prunus kanzakura. The sequence goes on along the minus strand of BPUM01000929.1, from coordinate 71,353 downwards.
GATAACCTGGAGGAGTGGAACACCAGCGCAAAAGGGTTCTTGAGGAGCGGAAGAGATGCGCTTCTTCCAGAACGCGAACACCATTTTGTTCCCTCAAAAATATTAAATCAATTTATAATATATAATATAACACTTATAAAAATAAATAAAAATTGGGCCCCCCTGAATAATGGGCCCAGGGCAGTCGCACTGACTGCCCCTGGTCAGGGCCGGGCCTGCTTCCCCCTTCCCCCATACAATCCCTTCAAAAAAATTTGGTTTTGATCTCAATTTGGATGAGTTGTAAACCTAGGATAGGTGAGTCACCTAGTCTAAGCTAAGAAAAATTAATTGCTTAAACTAAGATAAATTTTTGGGATGAAAGAAATGGAAGTTGGGGTGAGGAAGAAAGGAGAAGATAGGAGGAAGAGAAGAAGAGAGTTTCTAAGGTGAGTTGATTTCGAAATTTCTGGTTTTAACCTTGTGGTTGTGTGATTTTAAACTCTTAAAGAATGATTTGAGCCATATGAGTGTTGGGAAGATTGAATTGGAAGATGTTGAATCTCTATTTTCGGGTTGGGTGGATAGAGTGATTTTTCAAGTGTGGGTGTTGTGTTTTTAGTTGTATTTTGAGTTTTTGATGAGTTCTAATGATAGGTATGAAGTTTAGAAGAGTTTTAGAAGCCTTAAGAACCACCTGGGGTGTTAGAATGGTTGAAAACAACTTTGAACAAAATCTGGAAATTTGCATTTTCTGGAAATTTGCATTCCGCGAGCCTCACTTTGGCTCTATTTTTCTCCTAATATTTTGAGTTTTTGAGGAATCCATCTGTTGGGTTTTGAACTAGACTTGGCAAGGAACAAAACACAATTGGTTTCGTCGATTTTGGTTGAGTTTTGATAGGTTGAACACTTGTGCAAAGTTTGGAAAAAAACTCTGTTTTCTGCAGAAAAACCAGCCACGAGTCCAAGTTTGGAGTTGGTTTTCTCCTTCGTTTTAGATCCGTTTTTAGTGTGGTTTGTTGGGTTAGAAACTAGAGATACTAAGCTTCTAAACAACTATAAGTTTACCCATTTTCGTTGACGTTTGGTTGGTCAAAATGACTCACAAATATCTAGGATTAAATCTGGAAAACAGGGGAAGTTGCAGGATTTCTGTTTGGAGACGATGAACAGTAACCGGAGCAAGCCCACTCGCGGCTCCGGCAAGTGACGGCTGTTCCGGCAGCCTCCGACGCCATATTTTTAGTCCATTCGACTCAATTTTTTGATCCGAGTCCGATGGTATATGTTTTAAGTCAATCCGAGGTGGTGTAAAGTATCGGTTGTCGTGGGGCCCACGAGACCCAAATAGTAACTTTTGGTTAACGGGTGTCGTTGGCCTTGTTTCAGTGTTGACAGGGCATAGGACAAAGTTTTAGATTATTTTTGGACGAGATTTGGCCGCTTTGGACCCTGGGTTGGTCCTAGGGGCATTTTCGTCATTATCGTGCATAATCTTTGAAATGCGTAAGGTTGAGGTTGGTCTTAGGTGAAATAGTGTGAAGATTGCTCAACAATAATTTGGATTTGAATTTGTTCAGCAATTGGATCAAAAGTGTAGATTCGACAACTCCGAGAACTTCCGAAGGGTAAATTTGGTACTTTAGCTAGCTGGACTTGAGGTAGGGTTTCCTGATTTCCCTATGATTGGGCTATATCACTTTTAATCTTGGTGCTTATATATAGTATTATAAATATGAATATTATTGTTGCTTTGCTCGATGAATATTATTTGATGTTATGTGAACATTATTATTGATGTTTTTCCGTGAATATTATTTGATGTTATGTAAATAGTATTATTGATGTTTTTCCATGGATATTATTTGATATTTTGTGAATATTATTATTCATGTGATTAAGACTGATATATTATTGTTATTATCTGTGGCATTATTCAGCATAAATAAATGATGTTTGTGCTGCATTACATATGCATCAGAAATACAGTGGTGTTTGGAGTGTGTGTGTGTGTGTGTCGTTTGAGATATATCTAAGGGGTGGGAGAAGGCTTTAGATATATCTGAATAAAATGTGGAATATATTCAAGTGACGGGAGCAGAGCTTGAATATATTGAAGTGATGGGAGCAGGCCCTCTAATGATAAGTGAAAGTTGAGAAATTTGTAAACAAAAGAAAAATGGGTTAAGGGACGGATGGGCGCTAGTTCATATTTTAGGGTATTCGGAGCCACAGTGGTAAAACGCATGGTATGGGACATGCAGGCTTGTTGCCCTAGGATATGAATTAGTGGGATTAGAAGGGAGTGAGTTCATGGCATCACCGCATATGCAAATTTATTTATCTGGTATGATTGCATAATTTGTATATCTTGTGTTGTTTGATGCATGACACTTTGATTAACTGTGATAGCTGACTTTGAGGGGTTTGACGGTACTCTACTGGGCATTAGAATGCTCATACCCTAATAGATTGTGCAGGATTAAAGAAGAAGTTTGAGGAAGCGGGTTCAACTGAGCTGCTGGGCTTTTATTGTTGATTTGTGTAATTAATATTTGTAAGTAGTCAACCGTTTGTTAAAGATCTTAGTGTGTAGTTAATTACGAGCTACTGCGACTCTGATTTTGTAATGTTAAGTAAATTTGTAGTAATTGTGGCTCTTTTTCTCATCATATCATGGTTGTAGGATTTTATTCTTATGACTATGGTATGACTCACGCCATGATTCGGGAATATTCTTTATTTTCGAATCTGGTCGTGACATGACAGGAGCACCCTCCAATTCCTCCATGACTTTTGAGAGGTCGGCATAGCCCTAACGAAGTGCCCCCGTTCGGAAGCCCAAAGGCAATTGGCTTGGACCCAACCTCTATGACCTGCACACTTGGATCGAGTGACGCTGTAGAGGTAGGAGAACTGCTCGTAGGTTGGCTCTCCCTCTTAGGCAAGGCCGAACACAACAACGATCCCCATTAACGCCACCCAGAAGTTTGGGTTGTATTGGCCCGAAGTATAGCCCAGATGCGCCAGGATTGTCTGAATAGGAGGCTACAATGGTAGCCGAACCCCAAGCCTGAGGATGTTCATGAAGAAAACCACTTCACCGTCCTTAGGGTTGCTTAAGGATTCGGTGGGCCCCGGAATCCTCCATTTCATCGAATTTGGGATCCAGTATTTGGCACGGTATTTGGCCAGCTCTGCTTTTGTTATCTTGTTTGACTCTAAGTAATCTACGCCGAACAAGAACTCCTTGGGTTGACCCATTGGCACCCTGGGGTTCCCCTGTTGAACTACTGTCATTATTGGCCAAAAGGAAGATTCGACAGCGACATCCCCACGGCTAGACGTGGAGGTCTTTGAATGGTAGCTAGCGTGACATCACCCGCATGTCCTTCATCAGGAACTCGCAATACTGGCTCGTGCTGGCACAGTCAAAGCCGCACGACACCATAGCCAACGACACTGCCCTGTCCGTTGGTAGAACGTTCTTTGTGTTCATTTGTGTTCATAGTCTAGTTTAAGCCACAGAGGTGCAATTAATTGAAAAAGGGAATTGAAAGAGCAAAATACCTTGTTATTACGGTGGTGGAAGTTAGCCAGAAATTTCTCCGTTGTGGAGTAGTCGCCGGAAATCGCCTTTCTTGCCAAAGGAAGTTCACCGAAAATCGCCTTTCACAAGCTCTCAAATGGCTCTCGCAAAAAAAAGTGACTTCCTAATCCGGAGTCACCCTTATTTATACTGAAGGAATTGACCAGTACACCTCGAGAACCTAACCGACGCCATCATTACTTTTCTTCGCACACGCGCCCCGACACGTGGCACCAATCAGGAGCAGAGGTGACCTGCACGCTGAGCACAGAAGACTAAGCGTCAACCATGCCATCAAAATGTTCAGAAGACTCCTGAGGTTACTGTTCGGTGCTTGAAATTTATTGCTCCACGACGTCAGATCTATAAGCCCCAACAAACACTCCCACCGAACGACATGCACATGACCCCTGAGAAACCAGGGGCACGACTCTAAGAAAAACATCAACACTACCAATGAAATGCCTAAGTCTCACACCCCCAAGAGGGTCACCGAACGGTACCCTAGAACAATAACGGCAACGCGTAATGGACCAATAGCACATGCTAAGCCTTCGGCAAGCCAGGATACCGAACATAATATCAAGTCCCAACTAAGAAGCTCTTCTCATATCGGAACTTGGGGGACTCCTGTTTATGCCTAATTTGACAGACCAATAAGGAGGCCACACGTGGTCTTAGAAGGGAATCGGTAGAGTAGCATTCGGTACTCCACACTGCCAAATGTAAGACTAGACCCCAAGCACCCACTGGACACGTGGAGCACCCACAGAAAATGTCTACAATCCCACATCAAAATTCTACACAACATGCATACCTCCCAAGGTTTATAAAAAAAAGGGCACAAATCCCAAAATGTAGGTAACTGGAACATTCGACAAACTTAGCCACTACTCTGTCCAGATTATTATATATACTTACTAAGTATCAGAGAGCCTTCGACCGATACCACACCGATGCCTAAGGCCTTATTGAGCATTTTCATCTTGCAGATCGATCACTCCACAGAGGCCCAGGGCTTACCGAAGGTCCAAACATCACTAAGTTGGGCCCAAAAATGCCAAACCATTTTTGTGGATGTCATGTGACCGCATTCCAGTACCATGCAATAATTTCACCCAAAATTGAAAGACAAGTGGAGTGGGGTTTAAATTCTCCCACTTTTTGCACATATGGCAACTGAAGGAGATAAATTTTTGGAATCTGATATTGCCGTCTACTTGAATTTTGTTTGAATTTGTTTGGGAAAACATTCATGGTAGTCCTCATTTAGCATCTGTAACAACTGTTGAGTTCACATTCTACAGGTAGCGTCTGATAAATCCCATCTCTTCATCGTGGTTCAAAATAATCCTCTCAAATTGCTCCTGCAGATGCATGTCCAACTGCTCAGAAGTACAATCAGTAACTCAGACTGAGAGGTCACAATTTTTTATTTTTTATTTATTTTGGAAAAGAAACTTGTATTAACAGGTGAAATAAGTACAGAACGAGATGGACAAGAAGCCCATTAGCACGATAAAAAACCAGACTCCCCAAAGGTTAGAAGATTATGTTTAAAACATAAATCACAAAGAGAAATAAATTACACATTAGAGCATCTCCACCCATAAGGGCTAAGTCTAGGGCAAGGGAAAGCAAGGGCTGCCACTATTCACATGAATAGTGGCAGCCTTGCCATTTGTGGTTCCACCGATGAATAGTGTCACATGAATAGTGTCAATCTAGGGCAAGTCTAAGGCAAATACTATTCATTCTAAGGTAAATACTATTCATTGTACTTTATTTCCTTTTTTTTTTTTTTTTTTTTTATACTTTAAACCATTAATTTTGATAATCTTTTGTAATTAAATTTTCGGATAAGATTTTTGGTTGTCACGTGTCCATTATTTTTCAGAAAAGATTTTCGGATGAGAATCTCGGTTGCCACGTGTCTTATTCCAGATAAAATTTTCGGATATTCATTAAAAAAAATTATAATCTCAGATTTCAGATAAGATTTTCACCCTCTAAAATTGTGTCACGTGTCCCATGTCAGATAAGATTTTCAGATATTTTTTTTAAAATTATAATCTCAGATTTCATATAAGATTTTCACCCTCTAAAATTTTGCCACGTGTCCCATGTCAGATAAGATTTTCAGATATGTTTAAAAAATTATAATCTCATATTTCAGATAAGATTTTCAGCCTCTAAATTTGTGCCACGTGTCATCTCTATCTTCTGAATCCCTCTATAAAACTACACCATCAACTCATACCTCTCACACCATCTCTTATCTATTCCTTCATTTCTCAGATTTTACAAAACACTTTCTACTCTCAATGTCAAACTTGAGGAGGGTGTTGGAGAGGCAACAGAAACAAAGGGAAGAAATCCGGCGTAGACGTGCTGAAGAAGATTGGGACGCCGATGAAGAAGAGGAACAAATGCTTGCAGCAGCGGTGTGTATGCTTAATCAATCAAGGCAACACCGTCGTCGTGCCCCGAATGTGGACAGACGTAGGGAGTCTCGGGGTAAGAATCTCTTGGAGGATTACTTTATCCCAAATTCGTTATATCCTGAATATAAGTTTTGAGAGAGATATAGAATGCAGCCACATTTGTTCCAAAAAATCATGCATGATTTTTGTAATTACGACACAGACTTCATTCAAAAGCATGATGCTGTTGGAGTTTTGGGTCTTATCCCGAAGCAAAAACTTACAGCTGCTTTGCAGATGCTTGCTTATGGGGCATCTGCAGAGCAGGTGGATGAGATTGCAAGGATGGGAAAATCTACTGTCCAAGAGTGCTTGGTGAGATTTTGTGATGCAGTGGAAAATTTGTACACGAGGGAGTACCTTCGCAAACCCATGCCGAGGGACCTACAAAGGCTTCTAAAAAAAGGCGAGGATCGAAGTTTCCCAGGAATGATTGGAAGCATCGATTGCATGCACTGGCAGTGGAAGAATTGTCCTACTGCTTGGCAAGGAGAGTACGGGAATTGGAAGGGCCAAAAAAGTATAATTTTGGAGGCCGTAGCTTCATTCGACTATTGGGTTTGGAATGCCTTCTTCGGGGTTGCCGGATCTCAGATTGACCTCAATGTCCTTGGTCAATCCCCGGTGTTCGACGAGGTATTGCGAGATCATTTCCCCCCAGGTCACGTACCAAATCAACAATACCGTATACTCTGGTGCGTACTACCTTGCCGACGGAATTTATCCTAGGTGGACGACATTCGTGAAAACAATTCTGAATCCCCAATCCGAGAAGGAAAGAAGCTTTGCTTCCTTTCAAGAAGGTTGCAGGAAAGACGTGGAGAGGTGGTTCGGTATCTTGCAAGCTCGTTGAGCAATTATTAAGGGTGCTGCTCGGATGCTAGATGAGGAGGTGCTGCGGAGTATTATGATGACTTGCATCATCCTCCACAACATGATTGTGGAGGATGAGTATGACTACGATGCTCCAGAGGTGTTTGAACCCGATCCCATGAACACGACGTTGACAAGAATATATGAAAAGCCGATGGGACCAAATGGACTACCAATGGAGCCCAAACTGTTAATTCGGGATGGTCGATTCAACAACCCCATGATTGATCGTTATCAAGAAATGCAATCTTCATATGTTCATGAGAGACGTCAAGTTGAGTTGATCGAGCACTTGTAGGAGATGAAAGGCAATCACAATGGATGAAGTCAAGATTAGTGCTTTGTTTGGAATTATGCTTTGTTTTTAATTATGTTTTATTTTGTGTGTGGTGTTGTTTGGAATTATGCTTGTTTTTATTATTATGCTTTTATGTATGGTTTGTTTTGTGTGTTGTTTGCAATAAATTAAGGTTTGTTTTTAATTAATCTTTGTTTTGATGCTCAAATGATTTTAATAAATAGTCATATTATTTAATGCTTTTTTTATTGAATAAAAAGGAAACAATACAACAAATTAAAGGATAATACAACAATACAACAATACAACATATGGCAAAGGTGTTTCAATACAATCTAATGGTTTTCATCATTTAACCAATCCGTATTGCTAGGTCCGTTGTCTTGGAAAAGTTTTCTTCTCATCATATCCCTTCGTCTTAGTTTCCAATAGGCCTTTGTTTCAGGAGACATATGGCTCGTATCCATGGCTATGATTTTCATCTCTCTATCCTCCATGTCTTTTTCTTGTGCCTGTTGCTGTTGAATTGCAAATGCTTCCTCTCGTGCCATGTCCAATTCATCTCTTTTCAAGTCTCTCTCAATTCTTAGTGAGGTGTTCTTAGCTATTTGCTCCAATAATTGTACACATTCATTGTTCGAACTGCCACCTCTCTTGGCCTTTGCCGCCTTTCTCTCAATAGGTCTCGACGGACGTGGGAGTGGTGACTTCGTTTCCATTGGGGAGTCCAATGGCGAATCGGTTGATGGCGAATCGTGGAGCGGCGTCTCATTCAACACAACCGGCGGACCGGTGGGAATAATTTTGAATCTCAAACAATCCTTCACAACTTCCCAATATTGGAAATGCACGAAACTTTTTTTGCCTTGCCCCATGGCACTGAACCACATTTGTGCTTGTATGATCTATTAAAAATAAATAATTGGAAGTGCAAGAAAAAAAAATTACAAATGCAAGAAAATATAAACTATTTTGAAATGTAAGAATAAAATTAATTATGCAAGAAAATATAGACAAATTGGAAATGCAAAAAGAAAAAAAAAAGATTATGCAAGAAAAAGAAATAGAATATGCAATAAAAAAAAAGTTACATTAAATTGATTAAAATGGCAATTATACATATTTTACCTCATCAGATAGATTTTGACCGCTTCAAATGTTCTCCCTTGCTTTTGTCAAGGCATTTCTTCATTTCCCTAACTCTTTATTCAGAATTTTCCATCTATTAGACAAGGCCATTTCGGTCCGATTGGAACCCGATCTTTGACAAAATTCTCCATGAATTTTGCTCCACGTATGATGGAACTTTATCTCATTGCCCATGATAGAGTCATGACTAACGTTCACCCAAGACTGACACAATGCAATATCTTCCTGAGTTGCCCACGAGCCTCCGGCTTCGACAGAAGATGCCATTTGTTTTTTTTTATACAAATGGAAAGTAGTAGAAAAATGTAAGTGGAGAGTAAAAAATATTAGAAGGAGAAGAGCTTGTATGGAGAATTGGTGTGGAAAGTGAAAAATGTGAGTGGAGAGTAAAAAATATTGGAAGGAGAAGAGTTTGTATGGAGAATTGGTGTGGAAAGTGAATAATGTGAGTGGAGAGTAAAAAATATTGGATGGAGAAGAAATTGTATGAAGATTTGGTGTGGAAAGTAAATAAAATGATTAGGTATTTATAGGGAAAAAATACATAATTTTTTGGTTTTTTTTTTTAAAAAATTCAGAATTTTTTCGATGTTTTTTGCAATTTTTTTAGCCAAAAAAACGAGGACCGTCGGATTTCTGGAAAAAAACCGATCGGAGAGTCCCTGTTGCGACATGTGTCACTTGCCTATTGGAGTCTGTCAGGGGCTGACGTCACGCTGAAGTCAAATTTTTTTACCGTTGGCGCGTGTAATTCACACGCCAACAGTAAAAAAAATTTGAATTACCGCACAATGACGTTAGCGCTGACATCACCGCCCTCGGGCTGAAGCCCAGGCGAAACCTGCCCTTGGGCTTGCCCGGGCTTGAGGTCGCGCGCTGGAGCTAGATTGGGCTTGCTCGGGGGGGCTTTTGCCCAGTTTGGATGCAGCGCTGGAGCTGCTCTTAGAAAAGATAAACCACACTGTTGTTAGTTACAATTTCATTCGTAAAAAGAATAAGATAAATTACAACATAAATCACAAAGAGAAATTAAAAAAAGATAAATAGATGGAACCCGTAATCTCAATAGAGAAAAGAAATTAGATTAATCTATAGAGCCAGGGTAATGTCAAAAGCAGCAAGCGAACAAACCAGAAACCGACAACCTGAGGTCTCAAAGAAACAACAACAGTTCACCCACAAAGCAGATACAGCAGAATCCCATTGCATGGTTTTGCTTCCATTCAAAAAGCCAATAGGTACGTCTCAGGCATAATTTGGAATTGAAACCTAACTCGAAAATCATCAGAAAAGCACCATTCTCGACATGATCATTTTCCTTCACTTTCAGGCTTTTTGTAAAAGGACTGATTTGGGTAGAGACAGTTAAGGTACATGTACTAAGCCACCAAACAGAGAACAAAGAAGAACCACATGTCATGGGAAACTATTTGAATAAGGATTACGGAGGAGAAATAGTTCTGCTAATTAAATAACCACACAAAACTTCTATAAAAACATGCATCGTATTGTGAATTCTCTGTCAAGGTTCTGCACAGGACATAAAAAACATATCGTTATATATTTAGGGTGTTCCTAACAGTTGAAAAAATGAATAACACATAAATCTAAACACTCCATCTGATCAATCTTGCCGGTATGAACTTAATATTTTCATGCTGAAAAATAAGTCTTGATCAACTTTTGTAACATAGAAAATATACCTGTAAGTCTGAGAGTTTTTATTATTTTATCATCTTTGTTAAGACAAATTCATTGGTAAAGAATTAGTTTTAATGATTAATAATGTACACAATAGATAACAGAAACAAAGACAATAGTTTTGTATCATCCCTATTTGCTAAATCTGTGAACAACAACCTTAGAGTTCCAAGATTGTTGAACACACCATGGAAAATATCAACAAAAAGGCAATCTGTCCAGATAGTCTTGCCCATACATCATACATGTGGCAATGGATTTGTAGTAAGTCACCAAACAGAGTACAAAGAAGAAGAAATTAATTGAAACTAGCATGTATCACTATAACTTTAGGGTTTCTGTTTTCAGTTGATTAAAAAAAATCACACAAATCTAAATGCTCCATCTAGACTATCTTACCAAGGTATGAAATATTCGTCCAAAAAAAAGAACCAAGGTATGAAATATATTATCATGCGGCAAAACTTGTATGAACTTTGCAACTGTGTAATGTCTAGTAAATGTCAGACACTGCACTGGTGACTTCAATGAAAACAAATCAAATGAGTAGCTTCGTACGCTCTGTTGGAGGAAACCTGTTCCGGTACATCACTTCTAACCATCTCCTGGCCTCAGAAGTCCTCCCATGTTTAAGAAAACCTTGTACTAAGGTGTCATAAGTCCACCGGTTAGGCTCATACCCTTTCTGGCACATCTTATTGAACAATGCACAAGCACGGTCCATATTGGTCTCGCTTAGTCTTCTCAGCAACAAATTGTATGTGTATACATCTAGCGGAAAGCACTTTTCAATTACTTCTTCCAAATTCTCAATATCTTGGCTCAACCTGACACGACCAGAAAATGCACCAATAAGCAGACCAAGCATTGAACTATCAGACTTCTCATTTGGCACCTGTCTCAGTTGAACCCAAGCCTCGTAGAGCTCTTGACTTTTCAGAGAATGCAACAGAAGTATGTTACCAGTAAAGGAGGTAATATGGCGGCCAACTTTCTCCAAGTCATTAATGAGATTTACTGCTATATGATATCCTTGATTCCAGCACAACAACTGTATAAGAAACTCATAACAGTCATCGCTTGGAACCACTCCCTTCTCTCTCATTTCCTTCAAGAAGTCAAGTGCAATATCCGCCCTTTTGACCTTGCAGAGACCAACAATCATTGTGCTGTATAATCTTCTCCCCATCTCTCTTCTCTGGTGCAGATCATTGAAGAAGTTCAAAGCATCCGAAATTCGTTCACTCCTCAAATAACTCTGCAACATAAGAACATCAGATCTCAGATTGGGCTCAATCCCACTTCGCTGCATCGTCTCATATACTTGTCTAGCCAGATCGGGCCTTTTCGCATGCCCAGCTCCATAGATGAAAAAGTTGTAAATTTGACAACTAGGTTCCCGACAACACAACTGCAGCTCTAACAAATTAAAAAATTGCTTATCTGGATTTTCCATATCACATAGACAGCAAATTACACCTCTGAACAGGTTACGAGTCGGTGAGTGACCCTTTTCTTGCATTTCAATCAGAAGTCTAGCAGCAATATCACCCCTACTTGACTGGTTAAAACCATGTATCAAGTTAAAGTATGTACTCTTTCTAGCAACTTTATTTATTCTGTTGAGTTCCCCATGTATTAAATAACCATCTTCTACCCTCTTAGTTCTACACAGAGTTGTGATGAACTTATCATATGTGGAACCACTTGGCATAAAGTTCCGCTCTAGCGCAAAAATAACCAACTCCTTCATCTTATCGAGCTTTCCCTCTCTGCACAAAGCATCTGCAAGTATAGAAAATGTTTTTCTACCCGGAAAATAACCTTGTTCCATAGAATTCTTCAACACTCTATATGCTTCGTCCACGCTGCCATCCCCACAGAAAGTATTGATCAAATAGTTGTAAGCCATACTACTAGGGGAGAACCCAAACTCAGATTTCGAATTATACAACTCAAGAGCAATATCAACCATTCCTGCTTTGCAAAAGAAGCACAAGGCAGCATTCATGGTGACCTTATCAGGGCAAATCTGACCATCCTTCATCTCCATCAACAAATCACAAACCTCCTCAAGCCGATCCTCCCTCAAAAGCCTACATATCAAAGTATTGTACCTAAAAGTATCAGGCACATACCCTTCCAATGACCTCTTGTTATGCAGAAACTCCAACGCCCCATCTAACCTCCCAGCATGAACAAGATCACGTATCCACACACCATAGGCACTCTCCATGAGTTCCACCCCAGCGCCCTGAAACTCCTCCACCAACTTTCCAGCCTGCTCGAACTTATTATTCTTACAAAGGGCATCCACAAGAACACTCACGGCATGCCCATTGACGGCCCTCCCGTCAGACAACATTTTACGCAAATACTTTTCAGCATCATCCAGCAAGTTCTGCTTACAATACCACTTGAGCATGATGGAGTGAGTGATCTCGTTCTCAAAACCCCTCAAAGAAATCTGCTTGGCAATGACCTGAACAGCATCAAAACAATTCTCTTCCACCAAAGCATTCAAAAGAACATGGTAAGCAAACACATCCAGGTCAAGCCCCTGAAAGCGCATTTTACCAAACAGTTGGAGTGCAATGTCGGGTTTGCCAGCCACGGCATAACCCATCACCAAAGTGTCGTGAAATCGAACGCAATGCGCATACCTCTGCTTCCTGTAGGTGGACAGGAAATCAAGCATCAGTGACATGAGCTTGGCGCGAGAAAGAATCTTGAAAATGGCATTGAAGGTCGCGCGGGTGTGGTTAAAGCCGTGCTGGCGGCCGACCCAGTCGAAGAACTTGAGACAGGATAGGACGTCGTGGCCGCTGCTGCCATAGCGGAGCACCTCCAAGACGAAGGTCTCAGAGAGGCGGAGGTTCAGATGGGCAAGCGCCAAGTCGGCGGAGGAGCGGTGGTGATAGTGAAACGATACGCCGTTGGAGTTGTCGAGGTCGAGGACGGTGTTGTCGTCTCCGGTGGTCTTGAGGATCTGGAAGATGCGGTCGATCAACTCGTCGTTGCGGCTCTTGAACCATTCTTTGAAAGAGAGGACGACGTCCTTGGCTTGGATCAAGCAGGCGGTTGATGTCGTTGAAAACGCAGCACTAGGGCTAAAACAGTAAGAAGAAGGTGAGCAGGGACCGGAGCTTACAAAACCATTGGCATTGAGAAAGGAGAAGACAAAGTGGTAGTTGGTGCTGGCCCTAGATTTGGATAAATTTCTCAGAGAAAAAAACATATTATCATCAAGAAGAACTAGGGTTTTGGAGGAGGAGGATGGTTCTTTTCAATTCGAGGGCTTTGGCATGAGGAGATGAGGATTTGGGATTATTTGGGTTCAGCCATAGTTTCGAAACCACTCTAGTTTCCGAACCCAGACAGTGAGCTTGCAGCAGCCACAGTTGCGACTCGCAATAGTCTTAAAGTACATACAATAGCCTGCTTAACGCCGTAATTGACATGTATGCACCGGCAATTACCAACATGCCACTGGTTCAAAAATCTATGCTGGTACTTAGGAATAATGCATTTTGTTATCCCAATTAATAACGTGATGACACGTAGGATAACTTTTTCACATGTCATTATGTTATTGATCGGGGATAGCAAAGCAAAACAGTGTTATCCCCATTCAAGTAAGTGATTTTTGCCATTCTAGAAATGGTAAAAATTCTCGCCGGGTGTCAAGGCTAGTTCATTGATTTTGGAGGTCTTGGGCAAAAATGAAAATTGAGGCCTTTTTTGTTTAACACTTATCTCATTTTGAACAAAAATTATAATAAAAAGTTTCAAACTTGGGTCGTAAGTAGGTTAGTTTAAGTAAAAATAAAGGGTCGGGATCTAGTGAGAACGTCTATATGAGAACATAACATGAGAACACCGTTGGATCTAATCTAACGGCTGTATGAAAAGCAATTGTAAGTGTAAGTGTTATATTAGAACGAGGCCTTCTTCTGTCTTCTCCCTCCAAAACGTCCCCTCCAAACCAGATGTTCGCTGAGTTCAATGAGAAGACCATTTTTTTATCAGCTTTGATTGAGGAAGAACTGTAACACTGAAGAGAGAGCACCCCTGTTAATCGTTTTTCGGTTTGAGGAAGAACACATAAACGGTACCCTCATTTCTCTGGGTTTCCCATTCAGGCGAAACAAAGGAATCTTAGATTTTATAATTTCATCTTTGTGGTTGGGTTTTTGGGGTCGAAACATACGTCAATCCTTGAGCAACGTCGAAACTGACGTTGAGTTGGAAAGTGCTGACCGTACCATTGTGGTTCTGCTCTGTTGGTTTTGAAATCGTTGAGCACGGGCGAAACAGGGGTTGAGGAAGATGAAAAGTGATTGGGGTTGACGTCCAGATGTAAAAGGGCTACGTTACGTTGTCATATTTGTTGAAATTTTGAAGTTGTAAATCAGTTACAAGGTAAGCCATATACTGTATTTGTCAATTTCATTATTGGGCATCAGCGTGAGTCACTTTAGGTTGTATGTATGACTTTAATGTTTCAGCAGAGAGTGATTTGCATGTCATATGTTAGTTAATATAAATTTTAAAGCTGTTTGAAAACATGTGCCAAATATTGGGCATCAGCATGAGTTAGATTAGGTTGTATGTATGTCATTAATGTTTCACCAGAGAGTCATTTTGATGTCATATGTTAGTTGATATATATTTTAAAGCTGTTTGAAAGCATGTGCCAAATATTGGGCATCAGCACGAGTTACGTTAGTGTGTATGTAGGTATTTAATGTTTCACAGATATTGATTTTCATGTCATATATGATGGTGGTGATGTGATATTCAGGGTTAAATTGCAAGAACTGTGAAAAGGAGTGCGAAGGACAAGTGACACCGGAAGTTAGTTCGGACTTGAAACCAAAATTGGGACTTGAATTTGATTGCTGTGAGGATGTGTTCAATTTCTATAATATGAATGCTGCAAAAGCCGGATTCGGCATTCGGTGTTCTACAACGAGAACGTGCACATTCACAGGAGAGGTAACAAGAAAAGAATATGTATGCTGTAAACAAAGGTATTCGTTGACAAACACTGTTAGTCATAAAAGAAGACAGCGAGGTTGTACTCGAACTGGGTACAAGGCTAAACTTGCAATTTTGAAGGTAAAAGAGAAGAATAAGTACACTGTTGTAGGATTCAATGAGGTACACAACCATGACATGACCACAGTTGATAAAGTCCATCTATTGAGATCTCACCGTTACTTAATAGAGTCTACAAAGGCCTATAGTGCACATATGAGCAAAGTTAATATCCCTGTACATAAACAGGTAAGCCTTCTTGAATTGCAAGTAGGGGGATTGGAAAATGTTGGGTTTGTTAGGAGAGATGTCTATAATTATGCAAGGGATGTGCGTGGGGAGGTGATTGGGCATGATGCAGAGCTGCTGAAGGAGCATTTTTTGGCTGAGCAAGGAAAAAATGATTCATTTTATTTCAATATGGAGGTAGATTCGGAAGGAAAGATGAGAAATGTTTTCTGGGCAGATGCAAGGTCAAGACGAGTTTATGAGTTTTTTGGGGATGTGGTGGTATTTGATACGACGTTCAACACGAACCGCTATGGGATGGTCTTTGCACCTTTGTTAGGCATTAATAACCATAGGCAGACAGTGTTGTTTGGTTGTGCATTCCTAACTAGTGAAACCACAGATTCATTTGTATGGTTGTTCGAAGAATTCAAGAAAGCCATGCCAGGTGAGCCACCCAAAATGATCATCACTGATCAAGATGCAGCCATGTCAAAGGCAATTGCTTTAACTCTCCCAACAACATTCCATAGAAATTGCATATGGCATATCTTGAATAAGTTTATGGAGAAACCCGGCATTGGGGAATGTTTTTCGGAAATGTGCAAATGCATATGGGGTATGGATGAAATCATCACAAGCAATGGGCTGAAAGACCATCCATGGCTGAGCTCGATTCATGCTTTGCGGGAGAATTGGGTTCCATCATATGTAAAACATGTGTTTTCGGCTGGGATGTCAAGTAGTCAACGGGCTGAAAGCTGTCATGCATTTTTCAAATAATATATTAACCGGAAAAACACATTGATGGAATTCATTGTACGTTTTGAAAGAGCTCTTGGTTCACATAGGCGCAAGGAGTTAATGGATGATCATGTTGATGCCAATGAAAAACCTCCGCTGCCATTTCGAACACCAATGCAACATCAAATGGCACGCCTTTACACTCGGGGAATTCTTGAAATGTTTGAGAGGGAAGACTTTAGAAGCCTTTTATGCTTGTTCAAACTTGTAGAGTAAGATGAGACCCAGTGCAGGTACAAAGTAAGTGAGCGGGTAAATCCGAGGGTGACACGGATGAAGGAGCTTGTGCATGATAAAGATGCCGATAAAGCTTATTGCAGCTGCAAAGGATTTGAATTTTGAGGTGTTCCGTGCCGACACATCCTAGCATTTTTAAGAATGAAGCAGGTGGAGCACTTGCTAGACAATTACATATTGAAACGATGGCTTCAAAGTGCAAAGTGCGGTGTAGTATATGATAAGAATGACAAAGAAGTTAAAGATTGCGTGGACGGTTTGGTTTTGGTTAAGAGATCGAAACTTGGCAAAGTTGTAGGTGATTTGATAGATTCTGCTTTGTTGTGTGATGAAGGTTTTGAGTTGCTGGAAAATTCATTTGACGACATTCGTGGGAAGCTTACAAAGTTGTTGTCATTAAGAGCTCGCGTCGAAGAAGAACCCAATGGAGAGGTCGGAACTAGTTCTCCCCAAGTCAGAATGAAAGATCCCCATCGAGTAAAAGCAAAAGGGCGTGCGAGAAGAGTGAAAGGACAAAAAGAGAAGGCAGCTGAAGGACATAAACGGCGGTGCGGTGAATGTATGAAGACTGATCATGATAGACAAACTTGTCCAAAACTTGTGAGCCCGTAAGTGAATATGTAATTGTGTGGGTTTGAATTTTATACAAGAAATGTTGTTGACTTGTTTATTTGTTTCGATGTTGCAGCTCTTCATCTTCCGACACAGAAGTTGGTGTTGCAGTTGATGAGAATTTGCAACCCAGTCAGCGCACGCAGGACAGGGAATCTACTATGACAGAGTCATTTCTACAAGAGTTTGATTTCATTTACGGTGCCGGAGTGTGAATATTTGTTGATACCAATTTGCGTCTTTTTAGAAACCATCTGGAACCGTTAGTGAATCTTATGTAAGTGCCTCATGTTGATACTGAACTAAGGTTTGTGAACAGCAACAGTGAAACCGCCCAAAAACTAAGTAACTTTTGTATTCGATAATTATTAAGTGTCACACACGTATCGCATGACTTACATTCGGACATAGAAAAATAAAATTAAAAAAACTACATTAAAGTCAACAATAAGTTATTTGAAGACCCACTTAGTTATCAGCATCAGAGTCATCACTTGACTCAAAGCGGCCACGTTCCTCCCAATCTAGAGTGCGTTTGTCATTCTAGCAATCCTGGCACCACTCTAAATTTGGGGGTTTACACATGCAAACAATGGGAGATGGGGGGCTTTGGGGGAGAAGGGGTTGGGGACCGATAGTATTGAACATTCTCTGGACCTATCGCAAATAGATCCCTGCACGTCCCATAAGGACGCTCGTGAACGGCACCATGCTTGCTATAATTATGCATAACTCGAACTTTCGGATCCATCTTTGGTTGAAGGCGGATGTCCATCCTGGGGCTTTGGTGTTTTCAGAACGTGAAGCCAGTGTTCGAAAGGATTTGTTTGGGATTCATGCAATGTGGGTTTTATACACCTTTGCAACGGTTGCAAGGAAAATGAAATATCTATGTAAGGGAATCTTGAAACCATCACTGTGTGTCAGTAAGGGCATCTTGAAACCATCACTATGTGTCAGTAATGTGTCAAAGAACCGAATATCTGTGTCAGAGAATCTTGAAAACATTTATTGACCCACCGACAAATTTTGAAACCAAAAATTTGAGCAGTATTAGTAACTGAACTGTACTAATCTAGTAGTTAGTGATCGAAGAAATAAGATTGAACTCTGGTAAGAAAATAGAACCCAAGGCTGTGATAGCAAATGTAAACCCAAATAAGCTGCACGTAAGTCAGATCGGGCATAAATATGTAAACACAAACCCAGATAGGGCATTAACAAAAAAGAAACAAGTGAATAACGATTACCTATCGATTGATATGGCTACCAGGCGTCATTATCGTTGGCTTGTGCTGTTTGGTGGCCTAGCTCTAGTGGGTGTACACCGTTGGAGATGATTTGCTGTGCAGCAGACCAAGTTATGGGTCCCAGTCAATATCTTTGTGGAATCTGCAACGAACCGTCAGAATTGCTCAAAACCTTCGTTGAAAGCCACAGACATTGCCTGGCCATGCTTGTCGCCTCCTTTGTGGAAGCTGAAAGATTCGTACGTAGCATCCTCCTCGGTCATATGCAAATCCTCTGCTTTGTGCTTTCGTCTTTGGCCACGAATTCTGTGCTTCTCTTTTCTGTAACGCGCTTTGTTCACTTGGCGCTTCAAATACGTCAACTTCTGCTTAGCTCCGACACACTTTTGAGTCCAATAACGGACCAAGGAGGAGTCGTGTTCCAGTTTGTTCTTCATATCATTTATTTCCACAGCAGGATCATCGGAGTCTCCCTCGCTTGCCGAGGAGGTTGGAAGTGGCAGCGGTGGTAGAGGGGACCTTGGATAATCGGGGGCATATTCCCATGACCCATCAGAGTCCCCCTGATTTGCATTGCCGTCTGAACTGGTTGACATGTTCACAAATCTTCAGTTTCTTTAGATTGGAGGATTCGTTGTATGCACAAAACACAACTCCAAAGAAGAATGAGGAAGAAAACAAGATGTGGACCTACGGCAATGAGTATCCCATAGCCATACGACACCGTTTATATATGATGTCCTGGAGTATTCCGCAGTTTGTGTTATCTGTTTTTCCCATCTGTCACATTAGTTTTGTTTTTTTGTTCA
Source organism: Prunus kanzakura (assembly GCA_020521455.1). Classification (NCBI taxonomy): domain Eukaryota; kingdom Viridiplantae; phylum Streptophyta; class Magnoliopsida; order Rosales; family Rosaceae; genus Prunus; species Prunus kanzakura. The sequence continues at coordinate 52,298 of BPUM01000929.1, read as the reverse complement.
GTAATGAGAGTATTTGATTTAGTTAGGGTGTATTCGGATTAAAGCCTCGTATTAATCACAGAAAGCATACACACGAATTTTTAATTTTCAACTTTCCATGAGGTTGTAGCATTTTTGGAAATATTATCCCGATTTTTGCAAAGGAAGGGTGACACAATGGTCACTGACGTGCACGTGTGAACCTGCCCAAGGTTGATGCGGTCAGGTCCCACCATGTGTTGTATTTCGTTATTTTCATTACACAAGTGGGGGAAAATTATTGAAGACATGGTAATAACAAGGAGAATAATCGAAAACAATGCCCCAAAATTGATTCCAGCTCCTTGTGGCATTACACAACTGGGGGAAGCTATAAATCATCGAAAGTGTTTTTTCAACTCACTTTCATACTCAATTTCATAAGATGTGATAGTACAGAGTGTACACTTCATCTTCAGAATATGGTTTGAACTCGCTTTCGTTTCAACCGTAACATTATGTTTTGCAAACCTTTTCCGTCTATTTCCTTCATGTTCATTATCTAATTTAAAATAACACAACTATCAGTTACATTTGCTTCGTATCTAATTATTGGGAAAAATTAGTCTTATTTTCTCCTTTCAAATGACACATAGAATATTATTATTGTTATTTCATTTGTCATATATTATATATTTCACACGAATAAGCAAACCTCATATTACCATTTTAGGAACAACAACTCCATATAAGAGATCCAATCAATGCTAAAAACTATCCCATTCCTTGTAGGCATTTTGTAAAGAGAAATTAAATATGTTGATAGAAAATAATGTAAACATACTTCAATTAAAGCATACCCATTTAGCTTTACAAAAGTACGCATAATAAACCAAAAGCAGTTTCCCATATTTTTCACTCGCTCTTTCTTCACGTCTTACATCTTGGATACATACAAGATACCATCTGAAGTGTCCAAAGCAAAATGGTTACACCTTCAGGAGCGCACACAAACTTGGAACAAACGCAGTCAAAATGAACTTTTAGGCATTTTTTCCAAACAAACGTACTGAAAATAACCAAAGTGGACATTGTCCAGCGACTGTTTACTCCATGGTGATTCCGTTCCAGTTGTAACACATTTTGCATACTCTCGGAACAGGTCAAACCCTTTACGTGCTTCTGCTTCCCTCATCTGCATTGCCTCATTCGACCCCCTGAACCTTCGACAACCTTTTCCTTTCGCAAGCCTAACCCTCAGTTTCATTAGTTTGACTGATTGAAGGTGTAATTTCGCTTGACTTTTCTCCTTCCCCAATGTTTCTTCATACCATCTTAGACGTATCTTCTGACGTTTTATTTCAGTCTTCAACGCATCGTACCGCATCTGGCCGATACGACCTGCATCATCATGGTCCTCGGATGAAAAGTTGATGGATTTCGCAGGTCCTATAGGAACATCTTCAGCGTTCTTATTCTTGTGTGAGATAGGATCTGCATTTTTTTGTGGAGTTGTTATAAGTATGGGAGGGATTTTCGTAGGTGACCCCATGGTGAGTTGAGGGTTGTTTGGACCAATTGGTGGTGCAATGTGAGGTAAAATATATCACTTTGTTATTTATACAGCAGCCCCCTTACTAATTTTACCCGCCAAAATTAATTTGTTCACTTTGATTGGGGAGCGGCCACTTTAGATACCTACTTTCCGTGGTGATGGCATATTTGCATTATTAGTATCAGATACAGTAGTTTCATTTTCTTTACAGGTGTCAGACAAATTAAGTATCATATTTGCGAAGATTTAAGTGTTCACGCGGCGTGGTTGAAATGTAAGTTACCTTCAGAACGTGTGCTGTCATATTTGCATTATCAGTACCATAAACACAGTTTTCTTTTTCTATACTGGTGATACGCGTTCATATTTAGTTCCATATTTGGCAAGAAGCAACTGCTTAGTTGGTAATGTTAAAATGCAAGTTACCTTCACTCGCTCTGATGTCATTTTTACATTATTAGTATCATATACACTGTGATCATTTATTTTACTGTTAATGGTGTGTTGATATTTAGTTTCAAGGTTGGCAAAATGAAACTGATTACTTGGTCATGTTCAAATGTAACTAAGTCATTTAATTCATAAGTGGTGATGTGATTTTAGCATAATAATTATCACGAAAAGCATTTATAATTTTGTGACTGCTGCCGGTGATAAGTGGTATCATAAATGCTCTCAATATGGGTGTGCGCGAAACCAATTCAGTCCCTCCACCTTCATCGATGACTGTCAATTGTCATTTCACTCACACCGCTTGGGAAATGAATACAATAATTACTGATCTAAATCCTTGTCTTCGTCCATTGTCAAGTGGGTCATGCTGGTTGGGTTTATATGCGGCACTTTCTTCTTCGTCCCCAAACGACACCGTGATTATTAAAACCTCCACAGACCCTTTTCAGTCCCTTTTCTCCAAAGACCCTTTTCAGTCCTCTTCTCCACAGACCCTTTTCAGTCCTCTTCTCCACAGACCCTTTTCAGTCCTCTTCTCCACAGACCCTTTTTAGTCCCTCTTCTCCAACAACCAAGATGGATATTCCACATTTGGCATGGTGCTGCTCGTGGTTGCAAAGTAGTCCTCTGAAGATCTATACAGCATGGCAGGAACCTGCAAGTTATTTGAAGAAATGCTCAATGATCCTGAGGTTTGGACAACCGTGTCAGTAGATAAGTACCAGTAGCATCAGGACTAGTACGGGTTTGAGGAAGGCAAAATTGTTGAGTTCTTGCAAAAGTGCAAAGAACATAACAATCCAGAAATCATTTCCAAAGAAGCTATTCATGACTTCTTCATATTGAAAGATGATGAGGGCATGAAGAACCTGCGGGTGGCGACTATGGCAAGGCATGAGGAAGCCTCCTACCTTGTTGGCTTGCTAGGGCTGTTGAACCCTAGCGAGGGCAAGGAGAATGCGATGGAGTTTTTGTGCCATCTAAGCAAAACAAAGAATCTTAACATGCAAGCTTGAAGGGATTCAATAAGCATTCGACTGGGTCGGTATACAATGTCTGGCACCAAAACTCCTCCTCTGCTTGAAAAGTTTACTGTAGACGAACATTTTTTTCAAGACTGCATTGACTGTGAGGGTAATCGGGAGTGGTATCAGTTCTGGGACCGCAGTGCCGAAGACTGGGGCAACGTAGATGCTTGGAATTGCTGTGAACCCTGCAAATGGAAGAGGGAGCTGTTCTGCATCCAGCGCGAACTCCACTTGATGACTGCGTGGGATTAAGGTCTACATACATGCTATGATAGGTGTTTTATTAATAAATTGTTGTTTTGGTTTTTAGTGTTTTTATGTAAAGGTGAAACTGTGTGAACTTTGTATTGTTTTTATTTGAAGTCTGTTTATGGTTTTGGGTCCTATGTCATTTCAGTAAGTGGTCTCACATGGGGAATTGCTGGTTCATATCCCCCAAACAGTCATTCGTTAAAGATGACAGACAGGCATATGGCAGGGAGGTTGCGTGTTGTCAACCCGAAAAGGGATTATCCTTTCAGTCACTTCGTTGACAAGTGGATGTCTGATACATCCTTGATCTTCTAAGATACTCTGATGATCCCATAAATACCCCAAAAAAATCCCCCTAATTTCCTGATTTGTCCTGCATTTGAAACTATATTTGCAACAAAACAGAAGTGTAATTAAGTCATCCGGTAATCCCTTTTCACTAACATAATTATTTAAATATCGCAATGTGGATCTACGAATTAAGTGGAGGGTTTTTCCCAATTTGATTATAACCATCTACGACATTTCCCCATTATTTTCGGATTTGTCCAGCAATTTTTAGGATTTCTGCACCAAACAAAAAAAAAATTGAATTCCATAGTACGGAAATCCCTTTTCACTAACATAAACAATTACATATCAATTTCCACAAAAAACATTTTTCCAACTATTAACCCAAAACTCCTGACGAAGTATTCATCCCCACACAGAGTTAGGAAATTTCCCAATTTTTTCCGTAATTTTCATGCATTTTTAACGATTTTTGGAAAAAAAAACTGAATAAAATATACAAGAAATGCCAAGTGGAGGTGCTGGAGTGGGGAGCAGCAAGCTTGACCGCCACGCGGCGCTTTCCCATGTTGCCACACGGCAATTTTACTATTTTTTAATCGTTTCCACTTAAATATTCAATTAAAAATCGAATTTGAGGGTGAAAAATTCCCGAAAAATTCCTCAGCAATCGGGATGAGATTTCCTTCGATGACATATCCGGAAAAAGGGCAGGGCAAACAAATTTGGATACGGGATTAATGTGATCGAACATATGAGAGTGTAGGGTTTACAAAGTGTATTAGTGTTTTCATTTGCATCATCCGAATGTAGGGTTGATTCCCAAATTTTATTTTTCACTCGCTCCTAAACCAGGGTTTGTACTTTCCGTATGAAGTATTCATCCCCACACAGAGTTATGAAATTTCCCAATTTTTTTCTGTAATTTTCAATCATTTTTAACGATTTTTGGAAAAAAACTGAATAAAATATACAAGAAATGCCAAGTGGAGGCGCTGGAGTGGGGAGCTGCAAGCATGACAGCCATGCGGCGCTTTCCCATGCCGCCACTCGCCAGTTTTTCTATTTTTTAATCGTTTCCACTTAAATATTCAATTTTTAAAAGACTTGAAGGGTGTAGGGGTTTGCCGCCTACGGTTTAGGGTTTACTGTGGCGTGCTTAGAGTTAAAAAATATTAAACCAATGCTTTTCTTTCCCGCTCATGGGTTAAGGTTGACAAAAAAATAAACATTCCTGCAAATTTTGAATTTGCCGCTCACAGTCACTAATTGTTACAACCAAAACAGGACAATTCAAACTTGAAACTCCATATTAGTTCTCCCCAAAAAATAAAATACAATTCCTTTTCAGATTTTAAGGAAAATTATTTGGGGGTTTTGAGCAAATTTTTGGAAGGGTTGTCATCTTCTGTTATCTTCATTTTCCCTTCTGGGCAAAGCCATGTCGAATTCTTCAACAAACACTCAAGGAAAGAGGTGTCGACACTGCAATGCTGAGATGGTAATGCTAATTTCCAAATCTGAAAGGAATATGGGCAGACCGTATTGGAAGTGCTTCACAACATATGTAAGTATTATCTTCCCTAAGCCAATAACACTAACTCAGATCGGCCATTTCCTAAGCCAACGAAAACTGCTACAAAGTAGAAGAATTGGGTCTAACATTGTAATCCGAAACTGAAAAATGTAACTTTGTTATGTTTTTTTAGGGAGCTACAAGGTGTAATGGCTATGAATGGGTGATTGGAGGCAACATGCCAACTGAATCTCAAATTGAAAACCAGCTGGATGTGAAGGAACTTAATGCATATGCTGAAGTCATCCCGTATAGTGAAGGGCATTAAAAAAATCCTCCTACTGTTGTTAGTTCTATCATTTCTGAACGTTTGATCATAATTAGGAAATGAATTTTTGAACGTTTGATATGCCTGCATCTTGAACTTCACAATCTTGTTTGCCGTAAACAAGAAACATTCCTATTTATTCCACATTTGAAAACACAGTGTGGCACCATTTACGGTTTATGGTTCAGCATAGTATCAACAACATGTGTTCACGGTTTCGTACAGGTTGTATTTGAACCCAATAAAAATAACTTATTCTTTAATTTTAAGTCAAAAGGGGGAGTTGGATCATAAAGAAAAGTTTGTTCATTAACAAGTAAGACTCAAAACTACCTTTTCAAAACCTTCGTACAAACTGGAAAGATGCCCTTAAGCATGCGAAGAAAGCTCTTCGAGCTTCCCTTATATGATAGAAAGGTTAGTTCTCTATCTCACGAATTGAGCCAATACCAAGCTATATGAATTTCTTCAGTTCAACTACTGTTACCTACACAATTACAAACTGCCCACCCAGTGAAATGAAGTTTGCGAGTTTGTATACTACACCGACCCAGTTATGTCATATTGCCTCTCCTAATTAAGCACACGCGTTAATATCCCTGCAACAACTGCACAGTGAGCTTCAACCGATACAAGGGCATGGCATGATGGGAAATATTGGCTAGGTCTACATTGGAGGTCAGAAACTTGCAGTATTTGAGAATGTACATCCCACAGTCGCCCCTGAAACATAGCGAAGCAGCTGTCATTCATTGTACAACAAAAGCGCACTTTCATAACACAATGTGTTTAGGTCGAATATGACTCACCCGCCTACTTGTTGGGGTGCATCCAAAATGCGACTAACTGGCCACTCACTTTTGCGAAGTAGACCGTCGCCAATATATCTGCTTCGTGCAACAACCGGGGCAGTATTTTGGACACCGGTTGCATAGCCTGTTGGATGGCTTGAGTTCTGCACAGATCTACTTTTGAATTATATGCCCTTATCTCACACTCTTTTAAATTGATAACAAGTAAGATCCAGTGCTTCTGCTTTTGTAGGTTGAAGGTAAAAAAAACTTGATTCACAGACCCCCATGATTTAGCCAACTTATGCCCTTCGCCCTTCACCATTCCTACTAGACCGTTGCTGTGTTGCCTCTCGTCCTTTCCCATATACGACTTCATTTGCGTGTAATCTAAGGCAGCACATTTTTGCATAGTGGCACACGAGTTATGCATCATAACGGATACGGAATTTCAAAACAAACAATGCTTATGAAATAATACAGACCTGAAAAGTGGTCTCCAGTATCGTCCAGTCAGAACCCGCCCACTTGCCAGACCTGTTGTGCCGCTCCTGTAGCAAATGCAAGGCCATGTCAATGTTCTACATAAAAGGGTTGTTTCCATTATTAAATCAATCAATTACTACATAGCAAGGGCTTATTGACAAAATCCCAAATCAATCAATGCTTACCGAGTCATCCAACCAACCGTCCATGGTCAGCAACCGAACAAAGAAGTTATGCGAACCTTCCATAGCTTCGTCTCCACATAACTACACATGTGAACTATATTTGTCAATCATTGTTATTATCAATTCCGTTTCACCAGTGACTCAATAGGTAATCATAATAAACCATTTACATTTCACTAAGGACGGGCAAAGGGAACTTACTTTACTTCTTGTCCCCATTCCCAGCAGAATTTTGCCACCTCCAGAAGGGAATCACGAGGAACAAGCCTTAAGGGGTCAGCAATTGGGTCCTTCGAAATATTGGGAATCTCCCGACCTTGCCATGGAGTTTCCCTTACCACTGCCCTTGGCCTCTTCGTTATAGGACCAACCGTCTAACTCCTTCCCCGACCCCTCTTTCGCCCCACCCCAACTATAACATCTTCGCCACATTCACCCTCCGCAGTGGACATGTCAATCTTTCGAGGAGGATTCGTAAGGAATTTAACAAGGGTGACACTCACCACATCTGGATCATCCCAATTTATATCCGGGGTTGTATATTGCACCTCTTCTTTCACATTTTGTACACACTCCTCTCTCGATTCGGCTACTCCACCTACCTCGGTTTTATCACTCTCCTCTCCAGCATCCTCAGTCTCATGTCTCTCCTCTCCAGCATCCTCAGTCTTATGTCTCTCCTCTCCAGCATCCTCAGTCTTAAGTCTCTCCTCTCCATCATCCTCACTCTTCCTGGCGTCTGCATGACTGGTAAACTTTTCCAACCGTAAAACTCTCTCCTCCAGCTCACCCTTCTCACGGTGCAATAGTGTAACCTCATTCCTCAACTGCTGCACAACAGAGTTTAATTCATCAAGGTCCTTACATACCCGCGGGCCTACACTAGGTGCATCACATTCAGGAACAACTGATCCCCAACTCCAATATGGTTGCCTCATCTCCAATTCACGTGGTCATAAGAGCCGCAGTATAACAGGCTCTCAAACATATACAGTTAACAGGTCATATATAATAGTAAACAGCTTTCCTCATGAAACCAACATACTATTGGAATCAATTATTAACTACACACCTGTTTGCTTTGAAATATATAAGCGTTCAGCTTTCTAAACTCAGGCACTTTATCTGTGGATTCCCACTGGCAAATTCGAGGGACTAATGCAGTTTCCTTGATCCGCCTACAATATCTAAGGGTGGGAATTCCCAATTCAGCAATTAATTCATACGCCCAAATCTACAACAAATAGATTATCAAAGTCAGTACTTAGTTACGAACTTAAATTTTACAAACACTAATTTTGAACTAAATCATACTTGGAAAGCATAGCTCAATCTCTTTATATTCCATGCAGGTCTGTTAATTCTTTTAGGCTTCTCATCCTCTACGTTTTTCTCCCCTTTTCTCACTGAACTCTGCACCGCCTTTTTTCGCTTTTTCTCCCCTTTCCCCTGCCCATCCTTGTCTTCATCTCATATTCAGATTTAAGATTAAATTTTCTCTTATGCGTTCTACTTCTACAGGTACTTATTATTATTTGTTTGCCAAGCACCATTAAATCCTTAAAATTATGCCCAACACTCATACCACTACATGGCCAAAGCAAGATTACTATGAGGAATAGATGAAGATTCCTCAAATTTTACGAAAACACAACAAACAACCAGAATGCAAACAAAAATACGAAGTACAAAACACAACACAAATTACTCAGGCCAATTTATATTTTTGCAAACACTCCGTACAGAGACAGACTACTCTTACCCAGAAAATCAAAGCCCTCAAATCCTCCCTAAAGTCCTAAAGCAATTTCAATTAAGTGAATGAAGTATAACATGCAAACTTGAATATCAAAGAGAGGGAGGGAATTCGACAGAAACGTACCGATTCAGACGTTCAGATGAGAATTACTCGATCACGGAGGTTCTGCCACAACAGAAGAGCAAGTCAAAGAGAAACAGTACACCAAGGAGTTTCTGTGAGAAGAGATGAGGAATAGAGAACTTGATGTCTGGTAGGTATTTGGGTGTTATGACTAGGGTTCATTCATAACTCGGCACCACTGTCAGGAATAAGAAAGGCGCAATTTTTTCGAACCAGGCGCGACTTGACACCTCTGCTAAGGGGAAACTGTAGACTACCCTAATGCACCGTAAGCTCGCTTTTTCTCTTCAACCGTTCAGATGCATTTCAATGGCTGCGATTTATTCTTATATAATGTTCTCACATAAACGTTCTCACCTGATCCGGACGGAAAAATAAAAGCTCATTATGCAAAAGATAAAGAAAAAGGCCCAAAAAAGTTCAAAATAAAGCCCAAAAAGCATTAGTTTCACACATAAAAGGCCTTTTTTGCTAGTATACTTATTGACTTGGAGGTGTGTAGGAGGCCCCATTGTTTCAGGGGCATGTGTCGTCGCCCATCCCTCACACCTTATGGGTCAGGGCCGTCACGTGTTCGGACCGTGTATGGGGATCCTGAATTTTAAAAATCCCATGTCAGGTATAGGCCGGGATGATATTGCTATCCTCATTCCCAAACCCGACCCCATGGTTGAGATATGTATTTTAAAGTAATTTACATTTAATATAACTATGTATGATTATAAAATAATCAAGGCTTATTTACACCAATGCCCCTTGAAACTACAGTCAAATCTCACATTGCCCCCTCAAACTTAAAGGGGCCCACTTACCCCACTTCATCATGGTTTGGTGACTCACTTTGTCATTTACCATCAACTCAATCCAAAAGTCTGTTAACTATGATGACGTAGCAGGGGTGTTTTTGTAATTTCATACTCATAGATCATTATTCACCATTTGAGGGGTGACGTGGAAAGTGGAGCCCACCTCCACATAGATAAAAATATAATTAAATATTCTAATAATTTAAAACTAATTAAAACTAAAATAAAACATTAAGAACTTTAGAACTAAAAAAAAAAAAAAAAATCTCCCTCCCTCCCTTTTTCTCTCTCTTTACCCAAACCCCTTCTGGCAGCCATAACCGCCCCTCCTCAAGCCAACCCCCCACTCTGCCCGAACAACCACCAACCTAGATGGTGGGGAAAATTGCTCCTCTTTTCTGACTAATATTCCAATCACTCCCATCAGCTACATCTCTTACTCACAAACCAAAACTCTCTCTGCCTTTGTCTCTCCCATGCTACTACACCATGGTTGTACTCTCAGTCGTATCACCACCACCGTTGAAAAAGAAAAAAAAAACCCACAAACCAAGAAATCAACATTCTTCTTCAATTACATTTCCAGAAAAACTCATGAGAATTTAACACCAACCAAACAATATATACAAATCCACTACCGCCCCAAATTTCCTCAATCACCCACAAAATTCCTCTCTCAAACCATGCCCACATCCACTACTCTCACACCTACAAGTTTTTCTTGTCAACCCTTAAGTTGGGTTTTGTAGCAAAGATTGTAAGAGAGAGAGAGAGAGAGAGAGAGAGAGAGAGAGAGAGAGAGAGAGAGAGAGAGAGAGAGAGAGAGAGAGAGAGAGCTGACGACAGAAACCCACTATTTTCCATGAGCATTTTGATTTTGGCGTCGATGGTGACGACCGCCAAGACCAAGTTCTAAAACAGGTTAGCGTTTACGACCTGATTAAGCCATCGAATCTCCTTGAAGTTGTGAATCCTTCAATGGTGTTGATGGGGCCGTGAAGTTGTTGGAAGAGAGAGAGGGGAAGAGAGAGAAAGGAAGAGAGATAGAGGGAGAGAGAAAATTAACCAAATTTTTTAATGTTTTATTTTAATTGTTTTTATTAGTTTTAATAATTAGAATTTTTAATTATATCTTTATCTATGTGGAAGTGGGCTCCACTTGCCACATCACCCTTCAATTGGTGGATAATGATCCATGTGTACGAAATTACAAAAAACACCCCTGCCACATCATCATAGTTAACAGACTTTTGGACGGAGATGACGGCATGGGGTAAAGTGGGTCACCAAACCATAGTTAAGCAGGGTAAACGGGCCACTTTAAGTTTGAAGGGGCAATGTGAGATTTGACCGTAGTTTCAGGGGGCATTAGTGTAAATAAGCATATAATTAATCCATAAATATATAATTTAATATTTATTTAGTTTTATCAAATTGATTGTGAGTAGTTTCATTGAAGGGTTAATTTCAATTTAGTACCCTAAATTCTTACCCTTAATTTGTCCTTGCACTCTCAATTTTAACAATCATGTACCATAATCTTTTTAATTTTGGTTATGGGCATCCAAATTTCAATTAATTGCCATGTGGCAAGACTGCATGCCACTTATTTGCTTCTTTCAATGTCAGTTGAAGGGTATTTTCGAACAATTGGTGCCTCCTGCCCAAACTTGCAAACAATGAGTCTTTTTTCTAGTACAAGCGATAGTCTAAACCATAGGGAGGAGCTTCTCACACGGATCCTGAGCCTCTGCATTTAGGTTCCATGCATTTACACATTTCATTAAATCTAAACTACTCAAACAATCTACCCATCCAACACAAGACACATCATCAAAATTTTAAGTCATGTTTTTTTTTTTTCTCCAAAACTCATGTTAACTCAAACTTTAATGTCATTTGGACTCTCTTTTTACACGCTTCCTCCTCCTTCTCCTCTTGTGTTTGTGCCTTTTTTTTTTCTTCTTCTTTTTTAACTCCTTTCTTCCTGCTTCTTTATGTTTTTTATTTAAACAACTGATTCGTTAAGACTGATTTCATTAAGAAATTGATTTCATTAAGGGAGCCAAGCCAACGAAATAACAACAAGATCCAGAAAAAAGAAACCACATAGTAATGAAACATGGATATAAGCAAACAAGAGAAGAAACGTCACACATGATGAAATCGGGAAGAGAGACAATTGACACCACCCAAACATAGCATCGTCTATCCCTAACCTCAAAGATCCCTAAACATTGGGGGGCCATGGGAGCCCATCCTTGGTTTGAGCGTTCTTTGTGGTTCAATTGTCTCACTGCAATTTGCCCCCTGAAAAAAACAATTGCCTCGCTACAAAGAGGAGGAAGGGTAAAAAAACAACAATACAAACCACATTATAACATTTGGGTTAATATGCATTTTGTTAATGAAATGTAGGTAAATGCATGAAATCTAAATGTAGAGGCTCGAGATCCTTCTCACACACACGCATACACAACCAAAATGTCATGGGGGTTTGAATTGAGACTTGATATGCAAGTAAAGGCCTTTTTCACTAGGCTAGATCCTGTTGGCCATAATTTTTTTTAAAATCAAAGTACTTGCAAAAGACACCATTTTCCCGAAAATATCCTTCAACTGACATCGAAAGAAGCGAATAGGTGGGACCAGGCCTGCCGTGTAGACAATTAATGGAAATTTTGATGGTGAAGTTGCAAAAAATTAAAAATATTAAGGTACATGATTGTTAAAATTGAGAGTGCAGGAGCAAACATGCCTAAAGGGTGATAATTCAGGGTACTAAATTGAAATTAACCCTTCATTGAATTTTATAGGTAGATTAAATGTGATTGATACTTTAAGGTGAAATTAATGTTATAATGTAGGATAAGTATTTTTTGTTAAGAAAAAAATATATCGAGGATTTGGGGCGGGTTTGGGAGAGCCCCCCTTGCACTTCAAATCTACCAAGCAATTGAATTGCACAAGTACCCTTCCCAATCTATTTTTGACTCTGTACTGATTGTGGTGCTGGGGGAGTTGCTAGGAGGGATGGTGGTGTTGGGGTGGTGGTGTGAGGGATGGCCAGCTGTTTTTGCAAAAATCCTCACGGGAGAATATTCTTCAATCTTTGATATCTCTCTCTTCCTTGGTTCCTAAAAAAATGACCGGAGTAAATAGACCACACCCGGGGGGTGCTGGCCAAAGGGCCTCCGATGCCTAAGTTAGGTCGATTGTATCTAAGAGAAACAATAACTAAAAATAGGGTACAAAGATTTCTCTGCAGGGAGAACCGGGTGGCTGGAGCTGTGTATGAAAAATATGGAGAGAGGAGAGAGGCGTGGCCAGTGGCGGTGGTGGTGCCATCGGCCAGCGAGAGAGAGGGGAGAATTTTGTAGGGTTTCAGGACTAGGTTTAGAAGTACCTTGCGTGTTGAATGAAGCCATGTATTTATAGGGCTCTAGGCATCTAAGGTTTTTTAAAGAATAAACTCTTATTTGGAAGTAGTTTGTTCTTTCCCCAAATTGTAGAGATTGAGTCCATCAGGGATTTGATTGGGATCAAATCTCCTAATTTGATGATGATATCTCCAAATTAGGATAATATCTTAATTGGTGATATTATCTTTTTAAATAAAGATAATATCCATTTTTAAGATAATATCCCTATTTTTTGGTATCAATTAATTGCCAAATAAATGGGTTTAATTAATTGACTTAGGAGCTATTCTTCTTGTCCACGTGGCGCCTTGTGATAGGAAGCCGAATTATTTGCTCCCACACCAGCGGGCTAGGGTAGAGTGATTAAAGTCTAGGGCCTAGATCGATGAGATGGAGATATTTACTTTTTGTTTTCAATTTAAATCTAATTTAATTGTTTAAAAGATGTATTTTTTTTTTCATGATTTTCCCATTTTTAACATTTAAATTGTTTTTTTTTTTTTTTACATATTTTAATTCACATGGTATTATATTGTTGGATATGTGGGCTTGGCATATATTCCTCACATCAACAAGCTCACGGAACTTTTGACAGAAACTTATGCTAGGGACTACTTGTGAACACATATATTAACCTCGAGGACCATAAAAGATAGGTAGATATGAAAAGAGGTGAAAAGAGAGAAGGAAACAAGAAGCCCAGAGAAAAGAGAAAAAAAAAAAAAAGGGAAGGGGGGGGGGGGGGGGGGGGGGGGGGGGGTGGAGGGAGCAAGAGAAAGGGGAGAGGAGAGAGGGATAAAAGTGGCAGGGAGTCACGTCACTAGATATGGTTGATATTGGACTCTGTAATTATTTAAGATTGGGTAAAATTGTTTGGACACCCAATTTTTTTGTACACCTGAGCCCAATTTCTTGTACACTAAAGCACACATCGTATCACGTATCCTAGTTTTTAGAAATTTCCAGTATCAGCGTAACAGTACTTGTATTCATGCAACGTGTAAGTTTTGCCTACTCGACTTCCAATTCTTAGATCTGCCATTGTTAAAGACCATGAATAACATACAAAAAACTAACAAAAAGGCTGCACCTTTATATCTTTGTAAACATCAAGGACTTTTTGTGATAAAAAGCCATAATTATATATCATATTGCAAGTCTATCTATTATCTCGTAAAAACCAAAAGACTTGTGTTGTCTCATTGTATCTTGAAATAATGCAATTTTTCAGTTTATATGTTTAATAATTTTGTCTTCAACGTTTTGGTTTTTTAAGAGGCAAATTGGCTTCGTTATCCCCGATGGTATACCCAAGTGTTCTATTGTTTGGGTCATGCGTATTATAAAAAAGCCAAGTTACTTTTGAGGCAAATATATTTTTAAGTTTCCGAACCAAATTTTCTAAATCATCTGGAGCCTTGGTCCCTCCCATTATAAATAACAAATTCTAAATGATACTTGTTAATTAAAAGATCAATTTTTGAAGAATAAATGGGGTTTTCTAGTACAATACCTCTTGTGTGTATGCTTGTTTTGGCATGCTTTTTGCCTATCAATAATGACCCATGTCAATTATGAGGTCTACCTATGTGGTTCATATGGATAAGTTTTTTATGCCCAAGGAATTTATCAACCTTTACAAGTGGTACATTTTAATTATTAGTTTATGGCCTCACTCAAATTTTGGCGAAGATGTCATTATTGGTATTATAGATTGTGGTATTTGGCCGGAAGTTTAAGCTTCGAGGACCACAACATGACAGATAAAAAGCTACCACAATTTGTAACTATTTGTAATCTTAAAATTATAGGAGCAAGGTATTTCAATAAGGCTTTGAAGAAAATACTAATCGGATAAAATTTTCGGATAAGATTTTCGGTTTCAAATTTCAGATAAATTTCAATTTTCAAAATTCAAAATTCAGATAAATTTCAAATTTCAAATTTCTGATACATTTCAAAATTCAAATTTCAGATACATTTCAAAATTCAAAATTCAATGAAATTTCATCTGAATTTCAAATTTCAGATAAGATTTTCACCCTCTAAAATTGCGCCACGTGTCATCTTTATCGACCAAAATTTTTCTATAAAACCAGAGCCTCAGCTCATACCTCTCACACCATATCTTCTCTTTATTTTCATTTCTCATATTTTAGAATTCATACTCCAATGGTAGATATGAACGAGGTCTTAGAGAGGCAAATGCGAGAATTTAGAGAAAGAAGGCGTAGACGAGCTGCAGGCAAAAGGGCGCAGGCAGAACTGGATATGCAAATTGTCACAGTAGTGGCTATGCTTGATGAAGAAAACCAGAGCCGCTGTGGTTCACGAGAAGGTCGTGGCCCGAATGTGGACAGACATAGACATTCTCGGGGTAAGAATCTCATGGAAGATTATTTTATCCCAACTTCTCTGTACTCTGATGTTGATTTTCGAAGGAGATATAGAATTCAACCCCATTTGTGTAATAAAGTCATGCATGATATTTGCAATTATGATGAATATTTTGTTCAAAAGAGAAATGCTGCTGGAAATTTAGGACTACTTCCCGAGCAAAAGTTCACAGCTGTTATACAAATATTGGCATATGGCTCATCTGCTGATCAAGTGGATTAGATTGCCCGGATGGGGAAGTCCACTGCTTTGGAGAGCTTAGAGAGATTTTGTGATGCAGTAGAAACTCTGTACACTAGGGACTACCTGCGCAGACCTATACCTAGGGACCTCCAACGGCTTCTACAAGAGTGGGGTCGCTCCTTGTCATTCTATTGAAGACAAAGACATCGAGATGTTCTGCCTTGACATGCCCCCTACTCAAATTGAGCAGATTAATGCTGTGGAAATATAGGCAGCCGAAGAGCAGGTGGCTGATGAGACTACAACTGAGGAAGATGATGTCAATGAGGGCACAACTGATGAGGTGACGGCAGAAGTTGCAGAGCAAGCAGTTGGAGCTGCTAAACATAATGGAGTCATGGAGGGTGTGGTTGATCAGGCGGACGCCAAAGAGGTCGTTGACTAAGGGTCACCTGTCGGAGTTCCGCAGCAGATGAAGTCTCCTTTATCTTTTCAAGCTTTGTGATATGCTTTTCTTTTTAATTGGTCTTTGTTTACCCATCTTCTTTCTATTGAACTCAGTCAGTTGTTCACTTTACTATGGAAACTTCAATTATTTCTTTAACTTACAATTTGCATTGTGTCTTGTGAACCACTTGAGTGACCAACTGGGGCCTTGGTTGTACATTTCCCTTAAGATGTTTGAATGTTTACCCACTGCTTGCTTGAAGGATGCTCTTCTGCTTCTCGCTTAGGATGTTATAAACGTTGTCCTCCCTTAGGACATTTTTGGACAGATGCCTGTGTCTCCCTTAGGATGCTTTTTGGAATGCGTCTCCCTTAAGATGCTTTTAGCGGTCATGCGTCTCTCTTAGGACACTTTTAGACAGAAGCCTACGTCTCCCTTAGGATGCTTATGGCGGTATCCTACATTTGCCTTAGGACATTTTTGGATTGCGTCTCCCTTAGGACACTTTTAGCTGTCGTGCGTCTCCCTTAGGACGCTTTTGGATAGGAGCCTGTGTCTCCCTTAGAACGCTTATGGCAGTGTCTTGTGTCTCCCTTAAGACACTTTTGGATTGCATCTTCCTCAGGATACTTTTAGTTGTCATGTGTCTCTCTTAGGACTTTTAGACAAGAGAATGTGTCTCCGTTAGGACGCTTTTAGACAAGAGAATGTGTCTCCCTTAGGATGCTTATAGATAGTTGCTTTTTTTTTTAACACTTCTTTTGAATGAAAAACTGAACTTGTATTGATGCTTGTGTGAGTACATCGCTTTATTTAAAATGGAAATAACTGGATAAATAACCTGAAATCATCAGTAGTTTCTTTTCTTCTTCAGAAGTGGCTAGGGTTCAATCAGCTACTAGGAACTGAGCCGGTAGGCGGAAGCTTCATGGGTAATATCTTCGGAGGTGATAGGTGTTCCATTGGCTTAGAATCTTCTTCCCTTCTAGGGTGTCAAGTGTATAACTTCCTCTGCCCTCAGGTTGATCATGTAAGGGCCTTCCCAATTGGGTTTCATCTTCTTCGATCCTTGTCTTTGCGCAGTAATGAAAGCCTTTCTAAGTACAAGGTCGCCAGGTTGGAATTGTCTGACCTTGGCCCTCTTTTGTAGTAAGACTTCGACTGTTGCTAGTAAGAGGCAACTCGGACAATAGCTCTCTTGCGTTCTCCCTCAAGTAGGTCAAGGTTTACCTTCATTTGCTTAGAATTCTGACCAATACTGCCCATCTTAATGCTCATGGAGGTGACAGTGATTTGGGGAGGAATGATCGCCTCAGTTCTGTAGGCTAAGGAAAATGGGGTTTAGCAAGTCGACCTTGTTTTGGTGGTTCGATAAGCCCATAGTATTCTAGGGATCTCATCTACCCACTTTTCTTCAGCGCCTTCCAGTCTCTTCTTTAGGCAATCCAACACAATCTTGTTGGATGCCTCTCCTTGGCCAATACCCTGCGGATATCTCAGAGTAGATAGGTGTTGCTTGATACCGTACTTTTGAAAGAAGACAATGATCTGCTTGCCAATGAACTGTGACCCATTGTTGGTAACCACATCTGTGACAGTGAACTGTCACTCCACGTCCGCTTGCCAATGAACTGTGATATGCTTGCCAATGAACTGTCACTCCACATCTGCTTCTTCAGTAGATAATAAAACTTCGATCTCGATCCATTTAGTAAAGTAGTCAGTTGCGACGATCATCATGTTCTTTTTTGGTAGGTGCTAGTGGTTGTGGATGGTACACTTTGATAGGCAAGCTAGGGACCGCCTTATATCGTTGGCATCGATCACATCTTCTGACATACTCCGTGGAGTCATGGCGCATGGTAGGCCATAAATAACCTATGCTCAGAGATTTTTGGGTGAGTGACCTGCCCCCAAAGTGGTTGCCTCACTTGCTGTCATGAATTTTGTAGAGTATCTCAAGTGTTTGATGGTACTTTATGCATGTGACATGAGGGCCGGAGTATGACAATGATCCTGTGAGCTTGGTAGTAGGGCCTTAACTACGTGGGACAAAATGAGCCTCTTCATTTTAGGATAACGAGCTTTTGCATCGAGGAGGGCTTTTGATATGTAGAATACCAGATATCATGCCCCCAGCTCTTGTTTGATGAAAGCTAAGCTAACTGCTGAGTTGGATAAATCTTTGCCTGGTACGGGTTTTGAGAATAGGAGAGGTGAAGTGAGGTAGATCTTCAAGTTTTGAAAAGCTACTTCACTCTTCATCCCATTTGTCTCTTTGTCATTTCATCAAGGCCTTGAAGAATGGCTTGCACTTGTTGGTAGATTTGGAGAAGAATCGGTTGAAAGCTGCTGCTCTGCCCATTAGACTTTT
Source organism: Prunus kanzakura (assembly GCA_020521455.1). Taxonomy (NCBI): domain Eukaryota; kingdom Viridiplantae; phylum Streptophyta; class Magnoliopsida; order Rosales; family Rosaceae; genus Prunus; species Prunus kanzakura. The sequence continues at coordinate 33,943 of BPUM01000929.1, read as the reverse complement.
GTATCTCCTTCGTTATGGAAGGCGACTTTATGTTGAGGATGGCCTTGATCCTAAAAATCGGCCGGATGAGACTCCAAATGTGCACTTACTCATATTCAACTTCATGTGGTATTTTTTGAGTATGACAAAGGCTTCGGCAAGGTTAGTGATCTGATCTACTCATTGGGAAGCTTTAACCAACATGTCATCTACAAAAACCTCCATAGTCTTGCTGATCTACTCCTTGAAAATCTTGTTCACGAGCCTCTGGTACGTTGCTCCGATGTTCTTTAGCCTAAAGGGCATGACTTTGTAGCAATATGTACCCTTTTTGATGATGAAGGAGGTATTCGCTTTGTTGTCTTCATGCATCATAATTTGATTGTAGCCGAAATAGGCATCCATGAAGCTAAGCATTTGATTACAGGAAGTTGAATGTAAGAGTTGATCAATTCTTGGTAGTGGAAAGTTGTCCTTTCGGCATGCCTTATTGAGGTTGGTGTAGTTGATGCAAACTCTCCACTACCCCTTGTCTTTCTTTTCTACTAGAACAATGTTAGCCAGCCACTCTACGTAGGAGTCTTCTTCAACGAAGCCGGCAGCTAGGAGCTTGGCGATCTCGGCTTCAATGATGGCAACTCGCTCTGGAGCGAAGTTGCGTCTCTTCTGCACTACTGGCTTACTGGTTGGTTTGACATGTAATCGGTGAATGATGATTTGCAGGTCAATTATGGGCATGTCAGATGGTGACCATACGAACATGTCGTTGTTGTTCTAGAGGAAGGTAGTTAGTTCCACTTTCTCCTTTGGACTTAGGCGCGAGCTGAGCCATGCTTTAAATACTTTCCTAGGACTAGTGGTAAAGTTAAGTTCTTCCATCCATCAATATATCATACGACCCTTGATTTGCATGGTGCTGGAGCACCATCCTTGTTACTTTTCCGTCCACCCTATATATCATAGAGCCTTCGCAATCTAGCGACGCACTAAAGCACCATCCAAATCCACCGACTGTCTTCAACCATCAACCCCAATCAACTGCCTTGTAGCTGAGGCCGTGAACTTGACGGCCGAAAATTATTCTTCTCTCAGCCACAATCGCTTTGAGTGAAGTCAGATCCAAATAGTTGCACTCAATCCATCCATCCATCCATCCAAATCATCTTCGAATGCACGGTAGACCGTGTTGAGCCCTATTCAATGAGGTTTTGTCAAAAGTTTATGGTGGAAACTCGATCACAGGAGAAACTCAAGAACAAAAAGGTCGGGATGTCCTCCGAAATTCCTGAGTCAACTCGCCAACTGTGATTATTGAGGCTGAGATAACTGTTGGTACCTCAGCCTTCATCCTGTTAACATCGGTCTTCGTAGCTGAATTCGTACAGACACAATCTCCTTTCTTGGGAGGGGAAATGCCAGCGGACGCTCAGTCGCTCCTTTACGAGCAGCGGGGTTACAGTACCTTCGGTCAGGCCTCACAAGCTTCAGCCTTACCAATGGAAGATTTGATGGCTAAGCAGGCCTACAAGATAGAAACGTCCATCATGGCCAGGATGGAGAAAATTTCTTCTGATTTGCGGACTCTCTTTCTAGAAAGATTGCCTTTCGCACAACCATCTATACCTTCTAGGACCGAATACAGTAGATCATATTTCGTACAAGCCAAGCCCTACAGTGAGGGCAGCAGTTACAAGACTACTGGACAACCATCTACTTCGAGCTATGGTCAATACACTCAATTAACATTTAATAGTTGGAGGCAACCTCAGCAAACTTGGTATACTCTCGGCGTAACCTATTATGCCGAAGCTTTGTACTGCCAACTCCTAATGGTCGCATCCTAGGCACAATATAGCCCGACTTACGCAGCGAGACCACAACTCGGCCCCATCCATACTACTGTTGTACAAACGCGGGCTGTGACGCAACCACAACTGACTCCTGGCTCCATACATATAGACATGTCACAACAGCAACCAGGATAAACTCGTGTTCCCATAACACAGCAATTCTCCCAAAACAACTCGGCCATGTCACAGACGTTGCCGGTTCCAGCTCCTTCTCAAACAATTGCAACTTGGCCCAATCAGAGTGGTTGTACCACAAAGTCAACTCGGGCAGTCTCAAACAACCGGACCACAACGGCAGACCGATCAGATCCATGTGGTTGCTCAACAAGCCCAGCTCGGCCCAGCCGCTACGGCCGTATCACAGACGTACCCTGGAACAACCCACTGCAACAGCCACTAGTTGCCGTTCGGCCCAGTGTAGATGGCCGTACCTTATGTGCAGCTCAGTCCAGCTCAAATAGAAGTAGTCCAGGTGCTGACCAGTCCAGCTATCATGGCTGAAACTGTGATTCAGCCTGCCCAACAACCAAGGCTGCATGCGTTCGTTGTTCAGTAAGAATCGCAGGTCTAACAACCACCGCTCGCAAGACCTGAGCCACCTCCTCAAGCGCTTCAGGTAGAGGATGTATGACGCATGATCAAAGACAGCCTTGCCCAATGGCTGTCGGAAGCCCTGAGATACACCAAACCTTATCCACTCAAGATCGATCGCACGCCACTTCCTCTGAATTTTCACCTACCTGAGTTCATATTGTTTTCTGGGGATGGGCATACTTCTATGATCGAGCACATGGGCCGTTTCACGACCCAATGTGGCGAGGCGAACTCGGACGCCAAGAAGCTTCGGTTGTTCGTTCATTCCTTAACCAGCGCAACATTTTCCTAGTTGATCAACTTCTTGCCAATTCGGTAAGAGATTGGTTTGATAAGGAGAAAGTATTCCATGAGCACTTTTACCAAACCAACCGAGAGATAATTGTTCCCGAACTTGCAAGGATGAGCCAGATGCAGGGCACGACTCCTCGTCATTACTTATAGGCTTCAAGACATGTAGGAATTGATGTCGAAACAACCTGCCTGAGAGGGAGTTCATCAAGATGGCCGAAGACAGTTTGGAATTCAAATACGGGAAGAAATTCCAGGGTATCGAGTTTCGTGACATGCATGACTTGACCGACAAAGTTGATAGATACACGTCCCTTTTGAAAGAAGAGGTTCAAAAGAAAACGGCCACAAAAGGGACGTACTACAAAAACTTGGTCGTTAGTTATGCATAAGCTGACAACCATGGCGTGGCCAATGATACTGAGGTAGAAGTAAGTTCGGCCAAAGTTAACATAGACAAACCTTTCATGTGCAAGGAGCTTGTCAGGGCCGACAATAGTAAAACAAAGCTTCCAAATAGCAAGTTCACAGCCCAAGAACAAAAACTTACACGTTCGAGTTAACCAGGGTCGAAGGAATTTTCGATTTACTATGGCCGAGAGAAAGGTCAAGATATCGTTCGGCCACAAGATTCCCAAGGCTGAAGAGCTTTAAGGAAAGAAGTTCTGTAAGTATCACAGTTCTTGCTTTCATAGCACTAACAACTGTATTATCTTGCGTGACGTCATATAGAAATTGATAGACGAGAAGAAGCTCCAATTCTCAGAGAAGCTTGCTAAGAACTCCACGAATTAAGGCAATACAGACCTAGGCAGAGAAAGAGGAGAAGCTAGGAAGGAAATCAAAAGAGCGGGGAAAGGAAAAGAGAAGGAGCCAGAGCTCAAGCTTGAACCTATGATCTATGACCGATGCAGAATCGAGATCAGCCATCCTAGGTCGAGAGAACATAAGAGGAAGATGGCCGAGCCTGCTCACTTGGCCGTCCACAAATCTCCAGGCCGTCGAATCATCGACCCTCGTCTAGTGTTGTGTTTGATCGGCTAGGGGCCAGGCCTTCACCAGGACATGAAGCGCTCAGCCATGAAGAGCAGGCCGTTCCATGACTGTCTAAAACCTTCAAGCCTCCGGTCTTGCAGGATGACCGGTGGTATAGAACTCGGCTTGAGGGCAAGGCCGAACCCCTGACAAAAATTCAGTTTAAGGAGGATGCAGAGAGAGGCTCAGTAAGCTAGATTTGAATCAAGACGGGCTGAAGGATCCAAACGCTTCAAGAAGGAGACGGCCTTGAGCACATAGCCATCTACTCCAACCGACGGTTCCATAAGAAGGAATATTTCTACTAGGAGCTCGAAAATCGGACGGTCTAGGCTGAGAGGGAAGGACCCTATCAGGGTTATTGTTGGCCCTAAAGAGTTGAACTGGGAGAGATCGGAGGACGACATCATTGATGTCTACCGTGGGAAGGATCCCTCTTTCTCACCTGCTAGGTTATTATTCCTTAAGGAATTCCACAAAAGACATTCGGCCATCGATCTATACGGAATGGTCCCTGAATACTAAGCGATTGTGGAGCTGGCCCTCAAGAACCCAAAGGCTGAAGAAAATGTGCACACTGAGCAGTAACCTTTGAAATAAAGCGCGTTAAGGCTGCGACATGCCCTATGAGGCTTTGGATGTCTTTTTTTGTCTTCAGCCTTTCCATATCTATAAGAGCTTTGATTTTTTCAAGGTTTGCTTCAATTCCTTGTTGGCTAATCATGAAGTGTGGGAATTTTCTGGAAGATACACCGAAGGCTCACTTCGTTGGGTTTAATCTCATTCGGTACTTTTTCAAGATGTTAAACATGAGGGATAAGTTTTGGCCAGCAGTCTAACTTTTTACCAACATGTTTTCCACATAGACTTCCATGGTGTTACCGATATGCTCGGCGAGGATTCGGTTGACAAGTCGTTGATATGTTGCTCTTTCATTTTTTAGGCTGAACGGCATGACGTTGTAGCAATACAGACCAATCTAAGTCATTGTTGTTGTGTTCTTGCATTTTCGCCATGTCTTGTCGTAATGTTGCTATTTGAACTAGAAGCTCAGCTTTAGCAGTGGTTTGAAGAATCAGATCCTCGATCGACGTGCGCGGGGGCATTGCTGGGCTCGCCCCACTCTGATTTTCCAAACAGTGACTGTTAAGCTCATAATTTCATATATATACATGCCCTATTTATTTAGTCCTTTTGCTTAGTTTCTTAGAATTCTAAGTCATTTACCTCTCTTTCTGTGTTTTCTAGGTCAATAGAGCAAGAGAGCATAATTCATGCAATTCAAGCTTAGTAAGGCCTAATTTGGATGAATGGAAGAAGAGCTTAAAGACAAACCCAATTTGGGCTACACTCCTTTGTCAGTCCAATTTCGTAGGTCACATTGCAGGCCTTATTGTAGTGATCTACACAGCTCGGATGAGGATACATCCTTCATGAATGTTGATCCAATGTGTCTTCACTACAACATATCCAAAATGGAGCCTAATTGGAATTATATGGAGTCCTCAGCCCACCTTACACTAAACCATGCTCAGGAGAAATTTTGTCTACGGTGCCAATGATTTCCGACCTTAGATTGGCCCAAATGACATGTGGTTGGAAAGATGACATTCGGAACTTCAACATGGTGGGCTCAAAGTCGTCATGTGCTTAATGGAAGCCCAATTCTTGAGCCCATGAAGTTGAGGGTCATGTTGACCTAAGAATGAGCTAAGTGTGCTTGGTCATTCTGACCTAAGTATGAGGTATTATTGGTGGTGGGGAAGTTAGGTGAGTTGATTCAAGTGAAGATTTCTAGCAACCACAAGAAGTAAAGAAGATGAAGTGGGTGTTGTTGGTGAACTAATTTTCAATTACATTGGTGTGTTAGGTGAAGTAGGTGTCCTTGGTGGATTGAATTGTGTAATCTAATTCACCTAACTCTTGTGCCTATAAATAGAGAGTCTCCAAAGAGCTGAAGGGGGGAGCATATTCATTCATATTCCATCACATTGTACACAAAGAGAGGGAGAGTTGAGAGTCAAAAATGGAGAGAAGAGAGAAGGCACCAGCTGGGAAGCTTTGGCCTTCTGGCAGCCATGGAGATGAAGCTTTTTCATTTCTAGCATGCTGTCCCTATCTTCTTCTCCTCCCTTTGCCTTTTATTTTCTTCTTGTATTTCCTTAAATTTACTTTGTCTTTCTATTTAATAAACATCTTGTAATTTTCTGTTATTGTTATGAACATGATGATTTTAAGTTTTCAAGTTTGATTAGTTTCCAAGTTTCAATTACGGTTCTTGTTCTTATTTATTATGCTTATAAGTTAATATGCTTGTTTGAATGTTTGATCACCATTTAAACTTGTATGTTAGCTATCTTGGTTGGAATTAAGAGTAGACACCATATGCCTTAATTCGAATTGAACTGTGAATAGGAAGAGTATGTATGGACATTCGACAGCAGAGATTAGATACATGCTTAATCGTTCTCCTATGCTTAATGGATTTCTAATGCTTAATTTAGGTTGAACAACAACGATCTAATTTGGGAATTATGAATACAAAGTTTAGACCAGACACCATGGCTAGATTATACACTAGAGAGAATCAATCTTTTTACTTGAATTGAACTTGTTAACTTGATTGCTTGAGACTTAGAATTGGATTGTTCCCTAGTGTCCTAAAACTGTTTTTAAACCCAAAACCAATTTTCGTGTCTTTCTTCTTTGTTTGTTTAACTTTCTTTTTTCATTTCATGTACTCTTCTCAATCACCTTTAAATCTTGTTTCTATTTCTGTTTTGTGTAGGGAATCGAATTGAATCAATCTATTATCAATCCTCGTGGGATAAACCTCACACTTACATATGCTATACTACTGAATGGCTCCTGCACTTGCGAGTATCACAAGTTGAGGATGTAGCAAAATCAATTTTGGCGCATCTAAATCTGACACAACAGTGACCCCTCTGTCGGTAGGAATAACAGGACTGAGGATGTTCCCATCTTGGTTGGTAAGACTTTTGGCATCGGTATGGTACCGAGAGAACGCTTTCCGATTCTTAAATTAGAATAAATATGGAGTAAATAATGATCTGGATAGAGTAATGGCTGAATTGCCAAATGTCGTAGTTACCTTGTTTTGGGGACTTGTGCCCTTATTTATAGACACTGGGAGATGTGCATCTAGAGTAGAATTTCAATGTGGGACTGTGGGCATTACCTGAGGAGGTGCCACGTGTACCTGTGATGAATTCTTAATGAAGTGCTTCTTTTGCTACGATCGACAGTCTAGGGTGTCGAAGGCTCACATTCTGCCGATAGTGCTTTGAGAAGCGCAAATGATTACCAGTTTTAGCTGGTCCTCTTGTGGGTCCCTTATTCTGCATGTCGTCTTCTGATTAACCAAGTTAGATATGGTATAAACATTTGTTTAATGTGCAGTCTCAATTTCACGCACACCATTTATGCATTTCTATAGGTCTCATTATTTACAACAATTTTATTTGAACAGGTTCAGCCTCTAACTAGCAATGGGTCATTTCGTGTTAAGATTATATACGTGTCAAGAATGCTCAACCCAAACCCGACCCGTTTAATAAACGTGTCATGCACGGGTTGACCTGTTAAGTTCTCTTTCGGGTTTCGAGTCATGTCAAGTTGACCCACTAAGTGATAGCAACTAAAAGACATTAAAAAATATTAAAAGATGAAGAATAAACAAATAAACAGGTTAGTGGGTTGGCATGTTACATGGGTATTTTAGCGGGCTGGTGGGTTACATAGGTATTTTAGCGGGTTAATAAGTATTTTAACGGGTTGGTGGGTTGACCCGCTATGGCCCATTTTGTTAAACGGGTTATATGGGTATTTTAGAGGGTTGACAGGTTGATTCAAAACCCACCCATTTATTAAACGGGTCATGACATGTTGACTCGAAAATGACTCGAATTTTAATCATGCGGGTTTCAAGTCGTGTAACGAGTGGTGCCCGAAATTGCCACATCTAGTTCAGCCTATAAGAAGATTCACTGGGGATTTAGAGACATTTGAAATAAAGCAGACCCAATGAATTTATCCTCACAGACGTATTGTGCTCCGGTGAAATAGATTTACAGTGAGTAGTCAAAAAATAAATTCTAAAACCGGACCCAGCATCGTGTGCATTGTGCCATACAATCTCCCTTGCAATCAACATTGAAACCCAATACTCTTGGATTACGAAGGAGGAGGTTACGCAGAGATTTCCCTTTTATACCCCATTCCTTCTCCAAGACCTGCACATTGGTTTTCAACTCATGTTCAAGATTACATCCAAGAACCTCCGGAAATTTTTTGAGCACCTTACATAGGTCATCGTCAGAGAGGCTTAAGCTCCGAAGGTAGTCCAGTTTTTCTTTTACAATCTCAATAGTTGGTACCTCCTTTTTCCGTATTTCACCCCAGTAAGGTGAATGAACCAGGCCAAATGCTTTTCCAAGTATCTTGTCTCCCTCTTCAATAGTGATACTAAATGCAGATATAGCTTCCTGGCATGCTTCCCATGTCTTCCTCTCTTCATCAGTCAAAGCTGTATTTTCAATTTCTGCAGTTGAATGTAACACCCATTTTTTGGGAGAGAAACTTGGTGAATATGCCCGTCTGTTCAGATTTTGTGAAACATTTGGCAATCTGATATTTGGTGCAGCATTTATAACATCAGGCTGCAAGAAGAATTATCAGAATATTCTGTCAAATTTCAAAGGCAGAATGGAAACGCTAAAATTAGAAGTGATGCAAAGGTTTGTAGACTAAAAGCAAAAAATGTTGAAGTCTGGAATACAACAAATAATAATGGCGAGAGTAGCGTAGAAAAAGTTACAATGTGAATTCATATCCATCAGCAAACAGGTATATACATCTGCAATTTGTTCTGGCATAATTTTGTTCACATGACACTGACGACATCTGCAATTTATTATATGAATGCCATGAAATCTTTTGGGCTTTTTTCTCAGAGTAGTTTTAGAGGGGTGTATTCAATTGAGATTTTAATAGATTGTAATTGCATGATTTTAATGTAATAGATTATTATTTCTTTATAAGCAAAATGCTTTTAGTTACCCAATTAATTTTTTTGTTTCTTGGTGATATTTAGTAACAATTTTGTATTTCTTTTTAAATTCTTGGAATTACAAAACACTTCCTTTATAAATGGGTTAAGAAATGAAAGCTGTTTCTTGGGAGCCAAAAAAAAAGGTGATTTAAACCATGGAATCAGGTAGAAGGGCTCTAAAGAAGTCGAAGCTAGGATTTCAGTTTAGAGAAAGGACTCAGAGAACCAGAGGCTCAAATAATTCTTAGATTCATATAAATAATTCTTTGATACAAAAGCAGAGGCAGTGTAAGCCTTTATATACAGTTGCTAACAACAAGAAGTCCACTTCCTTCCCACCATTGCCCTTATAACCCAGAAAACTACAAACCACACTAAAAAACCTCAAGCCTGCATCCCGGAACAAGTACCACAATTTGAAAGCAATAAAGCAGTGAATGAAAGGATGATCAGCTGCCTCTTTGCACGTGGTATACTAACAAGGGGATAAGCTAAAATTAGGACCTTTAGAATAAGACATATCATAGATTAATCGACTACATAAGACTTGCACGAAAAAACTGCAAAAGCGTTAAATTTGCCAAATGAACCTAAATTTGGTGCTTGTGTATTGACATGACTAACAAGTTCTTAACTTAGTTGTACTTCTCTTCGTAATGGTTGAAGATTATATAAGTTTAAGACGCGTTTCTCTTTTGATAAAAAAGAAGAAACAGGTAATGAGGAAAAAGCCCAATAAACTGCCTATAAGATCTGTGAATTATTACGCATAAAGTTAGATTTGATACTCATCTGACACAAAACATAAACTAAGGGATGAATTAAAATTCATGTACTGAATTGGGACACATTTAAGTCATCATCTCACACTTTTCGGCACATAATGGCCGGTGCTCCCTCCCTCCCTCCCACCTTCCCCCAGTCCCTCCCTCTCTTTTATCTTGTTTTTTTCAAAGGGAACTAATTTTCCCACTCTTTTGTCCACTTACACTCCCTTTGTTGGAAATTGTACATTCCCACTCCTCTTTTGTCCACTTACACTCACTTTTTTGTTATAGTAAAAAGTATTAAAAAACAAAATGGAGTTTAAGTGGACAAAAGTGGAGTGGGAAAATCAGCACCCTTTTTAAATTAGGCGATAAATTAAAATAATAAAATCTGACACACAAAACCTTTTTAATCTAATAAGCAATGTTGAAACTAAAAGATCGATCACTTCCTTCTCACTCTCCCCCAACCAAAACACAACTCTAATGATTTCAGCTCTTTTTGGTGCTTTTTCTTTTTCTTTTTAATTTTCACAGAAAACCATAAAATAAATATTTTTTAAAAAGGAAAGGAAAAGAAAGAAAAGAAAATCATTACTAGAAGTCTGGACGCTAGAGTCTAGAGTGCGAGAGGAGTGAAATTAAATTAAAATGCAAGAATGGCTAAGCACAGGCAGCCAGGGATGGAGAGGTTGGGACTACGTGGCCACGATCTCCACCATCCCCCCTTTGCCCTTATAACCCAGAAAACTAAAACACACACTAAAATTCCACAAATCTTTGGTCTTTTCCTTCCAACAAAACGATAATGTTTGTCAATAAATAAAGATCCACAGGAAGATGTTATCACTAAACTCAACCTTGCTTCCCAAAACAAATAACACAATTTCAAAGCAACAAAACAGTGAAGGAAACTCTTCGCATGTGGTATACCAATGAGGTGATAAGCTAAAATTAGGACCTTCAGAATGAGACAGATCATAGACTAATTGGCTACATAAGACTTGCATGAGAACTGCTATAGCACTAAATTTGCCAATACCTACATAATCTCAATGGACGTAACATGACATTTTCAATCAAAGAGCATTGAGTAAAAAAACCAACCAACAACACAATCATTCACGTTTGTGTGTAAAGTGAGCTTTCAACCCACTGGAAAAGAAGAGGGGACCCAAAAACGGAGCTATGACAACCTAACATTAAGTAAAAGAGCAGAGGGGACCAGAAACCTAGCCATGACAAGTGAAAAAATCACAATTTCAAAATCATTCAAGTTTTTAAGCTGACTTCAACATATAGCATCAATAATCAATGGTGTTATAACAAACAAGAGTCATGGCAATTTAAGATTTCGATATTTCCTTGAAATAGTACTTACAGTGGAAAAGCAAAAGCGTGATGCACAATCATGAGTTAGCAATGGAGAAGCTAAAGATTTTCCTAGCATCCCTGAACTGTCAAAAGAAAATTAGAACAAGAGTCAAATGAAAAGTCAATAAAGTCAAACAAACAAAACAGCTGACAGATGGTCAGTAATAACTATATGTTGAAGAGTGAAAATGAAACCAAACACCAAAACAAAAAACAAAAACCAAAAACAGAACAGAGATAACGAGAATTCAATTGATGTCCTTATATGAAACTATGTATTCAGTAGACTAAACCATCATATCCATATAGTAAAGAGAAACAGATTGAACAGAATGATTTTCACTATATTAGAAAGGAGATGACAAGAGTATAAATACAAGAGAGGTAGAGCTACCACCACAGCTCTCAATAACAAACTCTCATAACTGAAGCTAACAAACTTAGAACCAGAAACTGATTTTAACTGTGGATCTTTGTCATTATAACACGTGTCATCATCTCTGGTTTTATATAACATAGCACCTAAGAATTTATATCCTGTCAAAAAATGAACCTATAATCTTTCCCAGTAATAGCAAACACATCATGGTATTATTATCAATGAGCATACACCAAAATATTAATCAACCTTTTCCCAAATACATTGACACTCAATTAGTATTTTCCCATAATCTCAAAAGTACTAAATTTTCTCAGAAGAACACGCACAAACCCGAAAGTAAATGGTGGTTGCTCAATCCAACTAAGCATCTGTCCAGGAAATAATATTCAAAAAACGGGTTCAACTATATTAGTATTTTTCTTTCTATATTTCTTCCAAACTAGTTGAAACCTTAACTGAATGATTTTCCTGCTATCTCGCAAAAATATTTCCCTTGCTACAATGTCCAAATTATTTCTGCCCTCTTACCCCTTTTGGCTCATTTAAGTCAGCAAACACAAAACAGAACAGGATCCACCAGCAGTCCAAAGTTCCAAACCTTCATCTAAAATTTGGGAAACCACTGATTTAATTTTTTTCTTACAAAACAGGACAATCATTGAGCAATAATGAATTAAGAAAATGGATATTCAGAATCACAAAACAGCAGGAAACAGCGCAGGCAATTTCATTTTGATTTTTTCGGCCAGCAATAAAAAATGGGAGGGAGAAGATTGGGAAACACAAAAAATACTCGAGAGTAGTAGGAAGACGGTGTTAACCTGGTCACCAGCTTCAAAGGGCGATTGCGAATGTGCGAAGGAAGAGAGAGACAGAGTGGCAGGAGAGAAGGTGGGTTCCACTCCAAATACGCGCGCCACAGATTTTGGGGGAGCGATCAGGTGGTCAACTCCCTCCGATTTTTCTTCAGTCCTGATGTCTGTCTTAATCTCTACTATTATAAAGCCTTGCCAAAGTGGTTGAGGTCACTGGCTTAAACCAAGAAAATCAGCACCCTGATATAAAAGTTCACATGGGTATTTTAGTAAACACATAAAACAAAAGGAAATGATCTATAGTGTGCTGAAACTTTTTTTTATTTTTTATTTTTATTTATAGAGATCTAATAGGGTTTAGGTGCATGTGTTAAGTTACTCCAAAAATTTTTTTGCATGTGTTAATGCATCTTTTTTTTTTGGTCGAAATGCATGTGTTAACACCGAAAATTCTATAGTGGGCATGGTGTATCCATGTGCCCTATTATGAATCATTGGATGAGTGAGTGGGGATGTGGGTTAAATACACACCGTTGAATGGTGGTAACCGATTAAAATGGTTGTTGTAGGTAAAAGAGAACAAAAGAAAAATTAAACAAAAAAAGAAAAATAGAACAACAAAAGAAAAATAGAAGGATACAAAGAAGGGCAAAGAAGATGTTGAACTGAGGCAATCCCACCGACTCTCTATGTCATCTCTCCCTCTCTTCCCCTGCAACTTAGAGGAGATGCGTACTGAGGGAATATTTACTGTTCTTGAGGCTAATCAAATTGGCATCTTGAGGTCTACATTAATTTCTGCTTAGTTGCTTCCTGGGCTTAGCCCCCATTTTTACAACAAAAAAAACTTGCTGAAGCCGACGACAGCTCTATCATCAAAGTCGCTGTGAGTACAAAACATTCCATTCTATTTTTGGGGTTAATGGGTTTTTGTTTTGCTGAAAAGAAAATCATTGTAATTTGAGTTTTTTCACAGACTAGAAACACAATATGATTAATGTCAATATCTTTCTCTTATTTCATGTTGGGCATATTGTTGATGTTGAAAAGTTCGTGATTCTTACATTGAGTTCATCTTCATTGTAATGATATAATGATTTCTTACATTGAGTTCATGCAATTACCAAATCGTAAGGGAGTTTTTGCAATTTGTGTACATACTTGGCATGCAATTGGGAAGCCTTTTTATTTTCAGAATGCAATTACCAATTGATTAGTCTGTTATTACAATTACTTGTAATGCAAATGCCATGATATTTGTAGCCTTGCATTAAATGCAAGAGGTACTTCAATATGTCATTTTGAATCCAATTACGGATTGGTTAGTCTGATTTTGCAATTAGTGTATCCATATTGCCATGTTATTGGTAGCCTCTTCAATTTTGAGAACATATGTGATTTGTCAATGCAATTGACAAACAATTACTTCTAATTGCATTATAGTCTTGCAATTGACAAAACAAAGCAGTCTCTTTACATTCTTGTCGCGCAATTGCCATTATATGTGCACAATTATGAAACGTAGAATCTCTCATTAATGACTAATCCTTCATAATTTAATTGTATGTTTATACCTCTACTAAATGCAATTGATGTGTATCCATTTATTTTCATATTAACTATACCATGAAAGACATGTTGCCTATTTTCAGGAAATGGACGCAGAAGCAAGAAAAAAGAATGGAATTCAGGGCCAAAACTCCGTACCTAACAGTGAAGGTTATTTTGCGCAGGTTGAGTCACTTGAAGAAACTGAAAATGTCCCATCTCTACAGTTTTTGGACGGCAGAACAGAAGAAATTACTGAGATTAGCGAACACTTTGAGTATGATGGGTTAAACTTCCAAAATATGAGCATTGTTGATTTAGAGGGGAGGGAGTTTGCAAAATTTGAGAAAGCAGAAAGATTTTACTGGAACTATGCTCTTGCAATTGGTTTTAACATAAGATTGTTTGAGACATAGCAAGGGTGGGGTTGTGATGGGAAGACAATGAGTGTGCTCAGAAGAAGGGAGTAGATCAAAGAAATGGACAAATAGAGAGGACGTACGCCAAGGAAAGAGACTAGAGAGCATTGTCAAGCTACATTTGCTGTGAAGTATTGCCCTAAACGGGATGCCTATATTGTGAATAAATTTGTAAAGGAGCACAACCACCGGCTTGCTAACTCACTTGAGTGCCTTTTCTTCATTTCAACATACAACTATATGGTTGACCAAGCAGGTGGATACATGAAAGTGGGGTTCACCAGTAAGGATTTATATAATAGGATGGATTTCGAGCGTTGACAAGTGGTATTGGATGGTGATGCACAAGCAGCAATAAGCTACATGAATGCCAAGGCAATAGTGGACCGGGAATTTTTTTGCATGTTTAGTGTAGATGAGGAGAATAGATTGGCAAAATTTGTTTTGGAGAGACTCAATCTCTACACGATTATTGTTGCTTTGGGGATGTCACTACTACAAAAAGAGAAAAAGACGACGGCAAAACATAAAACCGTCGTTGTATTTAAAACGATGACGGTATAAAAAAAACCGCCGTGGACCCTTACTGTTGAATATTTTTAAAAGACGACGTATACAAATAAAAAAGCGTCGTTTTTTAAAAAGGATTTCTTCAGAGTTAAAATCTGACCAAAAAACAAAGACAGCAGGTATGAATCCACCGACGTAGAAAATAAAGACGACAGTTCACCAAAAAATCTGCCGTGTTAACTCCTAACTAAACACGACCAACTGTTCTTAATCCGCGTCGTATAATATAATAGAATCCACGTCTGTATACTACGACGGTGCCTTCTCTGTAAACCGCCGTCTTAATTTTTATTTCTTTTTAAGATTTAATTATTTTTTAATTTTGGTAGCCTACGAAAATTAAAATGAGATCCCAAGAGGTATGATATCTTACCTTTGAGATCTTTGGATCCTGATCATAATCGAACCACCAAAGTGAGAAAGACAATATTTTAAATACACAAAATCCCAAAAGAAACCAGAACTGAACTGACTACTGCAAACTTTGAGAAAGACAATGTTTTGAAAGTTAATGATGTGTGCGTCTTGGTGTCTTTGAGATACACCAAAACGCATACATCATTAACATCCAAATTATTGTCTTTGAGATGTGAGAGAGAGTGATGATGTATGTGTGTATGTGAGAGAGGAAGACGAGCCTCCAGAGAGATCAGAAGAACTTGGAACCCTAAATGAAAACTAAAACTGAAAGAAAGTGTCAAATTTATAAAATAAATCTTTTAAACTCACGGCGGTCCTTATAGACATACCGCCGTGTAATTTAAAAAACCACGTCGGTTATTCTTTAATGGAATCCACGTCGTATAATTTTATGGAATCCACGTTGTATAATGTAATGTAATCCACGTCGGTATATTACAAAAAAAAGACGTGTTAAATAATATACCATGACGCGAGAGATTAATTTATCGACTTATTATTTTGGAGTATACTACGACGGTACCTACAACACTATTGTCGTGTTTATTTACCACGTCCTAAGTTCAAATTACCGTCGTATTTTTTCAATTTATACGTCTGTCTTCTCTGTAAACCGCCGTCTTATTTTTATAGGCTTTTAAAAATAATTAGTTTTTCTTTTATTTTGGTAATATCTTTCTTAACACAAAACAAAATTTAATTCTCAATCCTCAACAACATTTTCATCTTAAAAGGCAAATCTCAACAACATTTTGATCAATATTTACACAATATATGTACACAAATTAGGCAAATACATCGTGGTTTGTTTTCTGCCTTCACCCTCAGCTTGTTCAACTGTTTCTTCCTCTCAGCTGGGCCCTCTCCTTCCTCTTGTTCTCAAGCTCCTGCACAGCCACAGATGAATATCTAATAATTTCAGAAAATCAAAATCAACAAAGTGTGAAAAGCTCACTTTAGAGCATCAGGAATGACCATCCTCTTTATCTTATCATAAGGAGCATCAGGAACACCCTCGTATGCCTTCAAAAGGCCAAGTGCGGCTGCAAACCCATGCTTGGTCTTGTGAGGAATCATTCTGCAAACCCATGCTTGGTCTTGTGAGGAATCATTCTGCAAACCCATTTGCTTTCAGAAAGACAATTTTTTAGAATTTGATGAGACAGAGCAAAGGGCAAGAAGAAGTTGGAACCCTAATTGAAAACTGAGAGTTAAAAAACGCATGAAAAAATCATATTTAAACAAATTATCGTAAATATCCACGTCGGTTCTAATATACATAGCGACCTCATATTTGAATAATCAACGTCAGTTTAGATAAACAAGCGCCGTCATAACTACATCGGAAATCCAAAAGTCATTTGGCGCGTATTAAAAAGAGAACGACGTCGTTTTCAGAACCCCAAAGTAACCACGTCGGTGTATTAAAATACACAGTCGTTGAATTTCGAAGTACCACGTCGGTTTATATAAAAAAGTGCCGTCATAACCACATCGGAATTCCAAAAGTCGTTCGGCAGTTGTGATAACCACGTCCGTTATGAATTATTTACCGTCGTTATAACTAAATAATACGGCGGTTGTGTAATAAAAACGTCGTTGTATTGAACTCTGGGAAAATATATAAACTTTTCGTCACCTGACCTAATATTCTACGATTTTCTCTCACCGATAAAGTATCGTAGTTTCCCTCTCATTTCCCAAAAGCAGCAACATCGTATGAATCTTCGTCTTCATCTCCAAATCACCATCTTCGTCCTCATCTTCGTCGGAAGGAAACTTTCTTTGCACGCCAAAGGTTTTTTCTCACTATCTTCCCTTTTTTTACATTTCATTTGAATGCCGTCCTTGTCTGGAAACAAGATTCTGTCAAATTGAGGAAATCTTTCACTGGTTTTGATTAAATACTTAAGTCGATACTCTCACGACGCCAAAAGACAACAGTTCTGTCTTGTTTTCGACGATAGAATGGACACACCACGACGGCCGTTAAATTCTACCGAATGCAAACTGCACGACGGTGGTTAAAAACCGTCATGGTGTGACAATTAATACGTCAGAAATAAGATAAAACCGTCGTCTTGTGGGAGAAGAACAATCGTTTTGTGTTTGTCTTTGTAAATTTTAAACCACGTCGGTTCTTATGAGTAACCGACGTAGTGTATACACATTTACGTCATGAAAGATATAAAACCGTCGTCTTATTTCCATACATGGTCTAAGATACTGTTTAATAAGACGTCGCTGTTTTAGTGTTACCGTCGTGGTGTTCTATTTACGATGACGGTGTTGTTTTACAACCGTCGTCCTAATGAGATATCACGGCTGTATTGTTATGACGTTGTTTCTTTATTATTACGTCGTTTCTTTTTAATAACCGATGTTGTTTTCCTTGCAGATTAATTAAAAATGGTTTCGAAATCTCAAAACGAGGAAGCTCAAGTGTCAAAGGCCACATCAGTTTCAAAGGCACAAGAGGATGAAGCCAAATCAGTTTCAATGGCTCAAATGGAAGAAGAAAAATCAACTCAAAGCAAACCCTCGAAGAGGATGAGATTTTCCTCAACCTCCGAGAAAGACTCGAGCACAGCCACATTTGTTGAGGAGCCAAAATCCGGCCGCGGTATCAGCACAATGAGCCGTGTTGTGAAGAGGAAAATTGAGAAGGTTAAGCCTGTGGTTGAGTTCAATAAAAAGGGCAGACCACATGGCAAGGCTGCTGTTGAGATGCAGTCTTACATTGGTGTTTTGGAACGCACCAGAGTCCCTCTTGTGGACAAGAAATGGACTCAATTGCCCAAGGACGTGAAGGAGCAGATTTGGGAAGCTGTTCAAATGTCCTATGTTATTGGGGATAGGTACAAGAACATGGTCTTGTCGTCTGCCGCCAAAAAATGGAAGGATTTCAAGTATAACGTAACTAGGCAATATATCCTTCCATTCGCACATGACAAGGAGAAGTTAAGAGAAACCCCTGCGCTTTATAAGTTCATAGAGAAATTGCAATGGGATTCCTTTGTAGCTTTAAGGTTAACCCCAGATTTTGAGGCTAAGCATGCTGAGCAGAAACAGAGGAGGGAGAAATTGGAGTACAACCATAGGTTGTCTAGAAAAGGGTATGTTGGTTTGGAGGACCATTTGATAGAAACCATGCCCGATGTTGAAGAAATCGATCGAGCTGTTCTATGGAAGAAGGCAAGAGAAGATAAAACAGGAAACATCCCTGATCCAAAGGTTGCAGAGAAGGCAAAAATAATTGTAAGTCTCACTAACTCTGTTCTAAATTTGAAAAACAGAGTGTTTTATTTTGGTATAGACGTCGCTTATCTTTAAATAAGCGACGTTATAAAATAAACACCACGACGGGCTTAATTTACCGAAGTTTAAAAATGAATAGGACGTCGCTTTTTGAATAAAGTAGACGTCTAGATAGAATTAATACGACGGATTAAATTCCTCTATGAACTGCATTTTTGTTTTAAGTTTACTCACGCACACACTCTCCCTCTCTCTGTCTATTTCACTGAAATTTGTGGTGCACAATTTCTGGAAAAGAATGCATATTTCAATCGAGTTTTTTCACTTCTTCATTAAATTTTACGACGGTTTTATCTTATCTAGACGTTAAAATGTTTATACAACGACGGTAATTTTGTGCAGCCGTATGAAATTAAGTTCTACGTCTGTTTGTTCAATAGTCCGTCGTCTTACTTTAAATACTACGACGGTCTTTGATTTATGTTTTAATCTGTTTTATTTTGAATATACGACAGCTTTTTATATCACGACGTTGTAAATTATTAACAACGACGGTATTTAAATACAGACGTGTTAAATTAATACTAAGTCAATAATTTAAGAAAATCGTCGTTGTATATAATTACAACGTCGGTTTTTTTTATCTGTTTTACACCCTGCTCAGTTTCTAACAATCTCTCTTTCTCTCTTTTAGGATGATTTGCAAAAGCAAGTCTCCGAAGGCACTCTGGCTGTCTCCGGGACCAATGATATCTTGAGTCTTGCTTTGGGAACCCCCGAGCATGGTGGGAGAGTCAGAGGAGCTGGTGCTGGCATTACCCCAACTGAGTTCTTCAATTTGCCGAAATAGCAGAGAGTGAAATTTGGTGACAAATTGAAGGAAAGTGTGAGGGAGGCAGTCAGAGAAGAAACCTTGAGGATTGAGGCAAAGTCAAGGGAAACTATAATGGAAGCAGTCAGAGCAGAGAGGGAAACTATGTTGGCATATTTCCGTCAACTAGTTCCTAATTTTGATCTCAGCCAGATGCTCAGAACCCCAATTTCTCCAATTCCTTCAATTAATTTACCCCCTCAAGATCAAAGCCCAAAAAATCCAATGTCTGATAAGGCAAGCTGCTCTGGGGCCACTGGTATCAGACCCCTAGCTTTGGAATTAGAAGATCCGAAGCCTGAAGCTGATACTGCTGGAAAACAGAAAGAGGACACGGTAAAAACTCTGCTATTTTCTATTTCTGCCTTTTAAATTTTAAATAGACGTCGCTCCTTTTAATATCCGACGTTAAAATTTAAAATAACGACGGTATATACGTCTTTTTCTTACAAGACGCGTCGTGTTTAGTTAAATACCACGACGCTTTTACTTGTTTTGCAAATTATTGGACATTAAAAATAACGACTGTGTTTTCTGCCGTCGTCTAACTCTTTTATAAACCATCGTCTATTTCATGATTTCATTAACTGCATTTTAATTAGACGACCTTTCTATAGTATAGCGACGTTATAAATTACACACAACGACGGTTATGTATTTACCGACGTCTATAACCTTTCCTCCGTCAGTATTTACTAGAAACCGTCGTCTATATTATATACCACGTCTGTTTTTTGGGTTTAGTTAGAGTCGTTTATTTTAGTTCACACACAAACTAGCTTATATTTCTTTATTTATTTCATGTAACAGGATCTCCCAAAGCTAGACATGCCACCTCCTCTGTTAGCCTTATGCCAACATGTCCAGACCAAGTTGTTGCCTACTAAGGAGGCTGTGGCAGTTCACATGCCCAAGGAGGTGTTTGGCATTGAGCACGATACCTTCCTCTTACCTGAAGATATTTTGCAGTATGGTTCCATGGTTGAGATTGGAACCATAGTGATATTAGTATACATGAGGTAATTCTCCCTAATCCCATTTTGTTTTACATTTTCCTTTCTTTTAAATTAAAATCTCTTTTAATTGACTTTCATATATTTAGGTTCCTATTTGACTATTTAAAAATGGCAAATATGGTAAACCTTGTTGGCTTCATGGACCCTGGGCTAGTGAGCTCTCAATCTGGATCAATATCAGACCGAATAAAAAACCTGTCAAGCCGCCTGAAAACAATAGATGGGAATCAATTTTTCTTGGTCCCTTATAATCCAGGGTTAGTACCATTTAAAGTATTTTCCTAAGCTTGTAATATTTTTCTTTGTAGTACTATTTAACCTATATGAATCATTATGTGCAGGGGTCATTGGGTGATGGTAATTGTGAGACCAACAACGGAGACTGCCTATTATATGAATTCACTGCCAAAACGCATGGTTGACGACGACATGAAAAATATAGTGAATACGTAAGTTGATTTCTTCTAATCTAAGATTTTTTTTCCTCTAAAGTATTTAAATATACGACTGTTTTTAATAATACCGACGTTATAATTAAAATATAACGACGGTAATTTATTACCGACGTGGTAAATACTTTATTACGTCAGTATTTTCTTAAAAACGTCGTTTTAATTTAACTACCACGTCGTTTGGGTTTTATTTAAGAATGTTTTAATTTTTTCTACTCAATTTTTTGTTATACGGCGTTTTACTCTTACCGACGTTATAATGTTACACAACGACAGTAAGTTTTTACCGCCGTTTGAAACAAAATATCACGTCTTTTTTTTTAAAAACTCCGTCGTTTTGACTGATTTACCACGACGGTTACTATTTGTATTTAAAGTTTTTGTTTTG
Source organism: Prunus kanzakura (assembly GCA_020521455.1). Classification (NCBI taxonomy): domain Eukaryota; kingdom Viridiplantae; phylum Streptophyta; class Magnoliopsida; order Rosales; family Rosaceae; genus Prunus; species Prunus kanzakura. The sequence continues at coordinate 12,840 of BPUM01000929.1, read as the reverse complement.
TCATTAACACCCTTTGTTTTCTTGTAACAGGTCAATTAAAATTTTTAACATTCATATAAACAAAAATTCACGTAAACAGCAGGCCATTTGGAAAAATCTACACGGCACTCCTGAACAACCAACAAGTGTAGAGTGTGGCTATTACGTGATGCGATTCATGAGAGATATAATTCATGATCCAGACCTAAATTTCGAGAAGAAGGTAAAACGCAACATTTTAGATATACTTTCTTTATTTTACTACGTCAGATTTTTGTTTAAAACCGTCGTTTGTATCTTTATAACACGTCGGTTTTTTGGTTTATTTTGCAGTTTGAGAAGAAAAAAGATAAAGTTCAGTATAAACAAGAGGATATTGATGAAGTTAGGCATGAATGGGCAGAATTCGTGAACAACTTATTACCGAAGGATAATTTATGTACATAAATATTTATGAACAATGTTTAGGTTTATTTTAGTTTATTTAAAATGTACATAAATATTTTGTTGTAATCAAGCGAACAAACATCAAAAAAATTAAATATTGTTTTAAAACTTGTTTAGTTCCTAAACACCGACGTCTGATTCTAATTTACACGTCTCATACGTGTACACAATGGTCGTCTTGCTGTAACTGGAAATATAACATCGACGGCAATTCTTAAAAACGACATGTAATAGTCATAAAAACGACGGTTTATAATTAATTCATCTTGTATAAATGAATTTTGTACTTATATACTACGTCGGTTAGTATAACCTTAGCGACGTCTTAATAGTATACAAAGGCGGATATTCTTAAACATCCGCCTTTGTATAGCTAAACAGCGTCGATTATATACACTAAAATGACGTGTAATAGCCATAAAAACGACGGTTTATAATTAATTCATCTTGTATAAATGAATTTTGTACTTATATACTACGTTGGTTAGTATAACCTTATCGACGTCTTAATAATATACAAAGGCGGATATTCTTAAACATCCGCCTTTGTATAATTAAACAATGTCGGTTATATACAATAAAATGACGTGGTAATACGATAATCCACGTCAGTTATCCAAAAAAAGATGTCGTTTTTTATTCGTTTCGACGTCTAATAATTTTATGACGTCAGTTTGTGATGTTTAACGTCGTTGTAAAACGATACAACGTCGGATAGGTCATTTTTCATTTAATTTTTAATGTCTTTTATATTCTATTTAATTCCATATTAAATTCAAAACTAAATCCAAAAATTAAACTGAAAACTACCAAGCATTGAAATATTGTCTCTATCCTAAAGCTTTAAAAAATATAATTTTAGAAATATTTTTTTTATTGTATTTAATTACTAATATTAATAATATATTCAAAACAAAATCCAAAAAATATACCGGCAAATTCTATGCACTGATTGAGACAATATCTTGCCTGTTAAGGCTTGAAAAATGTAATTTTAGTTTTCAAAGTTCAAATGATAACAAAATTCAAACAAATTTAGAGACAAAGCATGGTACTCCTTATACTTTACATAACATAACCCTAAAGTTTATGTGATCCATTGGTGCCAATAAAGTCAAAATTATGAAATCCATATTTTAGCCTACTATTGTAGAAGGCATTGTTGTAAGGAGTCCATAGCAATTTTCGGTTCATTTTTCTCATACTTGTGTATTTTTTTTAAAATTATTGTAAAATTTAGGGTTTAGGATTTTTTGAAACGACGCCGGTTTTCTCCTGCTGTTTTTGGTCAACTGCATAAACGAAGACTAATTGTATTCGGTTTACGACGTCGGTTATTAAATAGCGACGTCCTTATGTTTACAACGTCGGTTTTGTATAGAAACCGCCGTTGTAAGTAATAATTAGACGTCCATGTAAGTATTGATCGTCGTCGTTGAAAAACGCGGTACTTTAAAATTTTTGACCGCGACCTAGAATTTTCAGAATTTCCCTTTAACCCTCAAATAGTTCATTCTCTCTCTTCAACATAAATTTGTCTGAAAGTTTTCGCTCTCTCTCAAGCAGTTGTTATGTTCTCCCAGCTCTCTCTCAATATCCATGTCAGTACAACTCTAGTCCCTTTAACCCTAATTCTCTCAGCTCTCTCTCAAGCTTTTGTTATATTCTCTCAGCTCTCTCTCAAAGCATTGGGTACGTAGATTCTCCAAGCTCTCTCTCAAGCTGTCGTTATATTCTTGCAGCTCTCTCTCAATATCCATGTAAGTACAACCCTAGTCCCTTTAACCCTAATCTCTTCTTAAATCCATAAATGTTTTCGTTGGTAGCTATGGGTTCTTAATTGGTAGCTATATTAGGGTTCTTTTATGTTTTGGTGTTTGCATTCTTGTAATAATTGCTCTCTGTTTGGGTTCTTTTATGTTTGTTTGGCCATGGATTCTTGGAAAAGGAATGGGGATGGGAGATTTAAGCTGTTTTTTTTTTTAATAACTACGACGACGGTTTGACGGATCAAACCGTCGTCCAAATGTTTATTATACGTCGGTTGTTCATTTACTCCCGTCGTCTGAGTTTTAAGCCGCAACTGGTAGCCTAAAGACGACTGTTTCTCCATTAAACGTTGTCTTTAGGCTACCAGAACCCCGTTCAAATTTATGGGTTTGGGTATCTTAATGATGACGGTGAATATAGATGCCGTCGTCTGAATTTATATTAAACGACGATTATTTTGTTCAAACCGTCGTCTTGTCCATGTTTTATATTTAATTTTCATTTTGTTCTCTGCTATTTGAATGAGGTAGTGTTTCATTGCTGGTCTTTCCACTTTAATATATATATATATATATATAGGTTTACTAGTGAAATACCCCCTAAACTTGAACCTCGCTTTCAATTTGCCCCCTATCCTTTTTTTTTTGAAAATTTAGGATATGAACTATTTTTTTCGCCAATTTCCCCCCTGCCGTCTAAATTTGCAACATTTCATCCAATTTGCCATTAAATATGAGGGTAAAATAGTCATTTTCATATTAAAATAAAATAAAACAATTTAAATTTTGAAATAATAATGATAGAAATAATTTTTTTTTTTAAAGGCTACTTGCCCAACAAATCCACCCATCTCTAGCCCATTCTCTCACCCTCTGTTTGACAGCCATCGACATCACCTCCCTCTCTTCAATCTCTTTCCCCTTCCTTCTCTTCAACATCCACCAACATCACCATCCTCCTCCCTTTGTATCTTCTCCCCCCATGTGCCCACCCCCTCCTCCTTCTCCCTCCCACTCTCTCTTTTCGTGTCTCTCTCTCTCCCACTGCCAAGGTTACAGAGAGGAAAAAACCCAAAATTTTTTGGGTGTTTGTTTAGGATTTTGATCTTGAATTTTTTTTCTTTTGTGGCTATTTGGCTGTTAGAGTTTCCTAGGGAGTAAGTAAGGTGAGGTTAATAATAAAGATCTTGAAATTTTTTTGATGGCTATTTAGGGTTTTGATCTTGAATAATTTTTTTTTTGGGTGGCTGTTTGAGTTTTCTGGGAGGTGAGGTTGTGGATGTCGAAGAAAGAGGGAGACTGAAGGAGGAGGGGGGCGGGTGAAGGGTAGGCGGTGCTGATGTTTGTGAAGAGAGAGAAGGGGAAGAGAGAAGAGAGAGAGGGAGACACACTTTGTAGAGAAAAGAAAAACAAAAAAGAAGATCAAAACCCTAAAGCCTAAGGGAATGGGGCGACAAGAGAGAGAGAAGGAGGCGGGAGGAGGTGTGTCGGGGGTAGGGCTGGTTGGCCTTGGGAGAAGCATCGGGCAGAGGAGGAGGGGGAGAAAAAAACCAGAGGGAGGGGGAAGAAAGAAAAAAAGAGAGGAGATAAGGTTTTTATTTTGAGTTATCTTTTTCTTCTTTTTTTCCAAATTTTTTTATAATAAATTAACAGAAAATTGGATGAAATGTTGAGATGTAGACGACAGGGGGGAAATTGGTGAAAAAAAAGAGTTCATATCCTTAATTTTCCAAAAAAAAAGGATAGGGGGCAAATCGAAAATTAGGTACAAGTTTAGGGGGTAAATCACTAGTATACCCATTATATATATATTTATATGAATTTTATAGAGTGTGAGATGGATAAGTCATGGATGCATGCGGATATATTAATGGTGTCAAATTTAACACCAAGGCACAAGATGATGTGCGAACTGTCCAAAATAGTGGAGTTTATTTACTTGCACATACTATGCAAGTTGCTAGTGCCAAGGATAAAAACCCTATTGTCTCCAATATGGGTTTTTATGGGGTTATTCAAGAAATTTGGGATCTTGACTACCAAAAGTTTAGAATCCCAGTCTTGAGGTGTGATTGGATAGATAACACTTCGGGCCTTGTAGTCGACGAACTTGGATTTACCCCTGTAGATCTTAGTAAAATTGGACATAGGAATGACCAATTTGTTATGGCTTCTCAAGTCAAACAAGTGTTTTATGTTGACGACCCAATGCATCGTGGTTGGTCGGTAGTGTTATCAATGCCTAATAGAGAATATAATGATGTGTTAGGTGATATTAGAATTGAGTGTGAGCCATTTTCTAGAGGGATACCAAATGTTGACACATTTGATGACTTAGTGGGTGAGTTTGGGAGTGAGAATATTAGAGATGGGTGTGAAGATATATGGATTGATTGATTGTTGTAATGTATGACATTAGTTATGCAGTTAATTGTATGACATTAATTCATAGCTCTGTATATCATTTTAATTCCGATCACATTTTCATTCTGCAGGCTTTGGGCAAGACAAATCAAAAATTAAAAATAATCGGTTAAAGCTGAAAATATGACGGTCAAGTTACAAAAATTGCAAAAAGAGACGTCTACAAAACAACCAACGTCGGGTTTTCACAACCGACGTGGAAAGACAACGCAAAAATGAAATAAAAACCGCCATTTGAAAAAGAAAACACGTCGGTTAATTAAAATTCATTCCAAAACGGTTAATAAATATTTAAAACAACGACGGTAAATAAAATAATCAACGACGAACAATAAAGTATAACACGATGGCAGAGTTCAAATCGACGAATTTACGGATATAATCAATTGATGATTAACGTCGTAAAAACATTGTTGCACGTCAGTTATAATTAAACAATTGACGTCTCGGAGAATACACACATCAAAAAAGGTTTTAAAAGAGACTTAACAAAGACTAGCCACGTCATGGAATAAATAAATAACCGACGTAGTAAGTACGTAACAACGTCGAATAATTGAATTCTTGGGACATAGCAAAGTATAATCACGACCTTCATTTTACAATAACCGACGTCAAATCCATAACTCAAGGCGTTTCGTTACTTATTAACGACGGTTAGGCTGAAATTAATGACGTCTTAGAGATTACACACGTCTAAGTGGCTCACAAAATAGACTTTTAAAATGCCAACCACGTCAAAGTCTACAACCACCGACGTTGTAAAATACTAACAACGTCCTAAAATGTGACTCCTAGGCCGTAGTAAATGGATTAAACATGACAGGTATTTTAATTAACCGACGTATAATGTTAAATCCACGTCGTTTTTTTCTGTGTTCAAGCCGTCAAAATAATTTTCAACGTCTGTGGTGACCTAAAGGGTCATGGTTATTTTTTTTTACGTCAGTCCAAGTAAATATATGCCATGTTAAATATTTAAGACGTCACTTTTTTTGACAAAAGTGACGTCTAATTTTCCATGTTATATGTTTTAGACGTCAGTTTTTTTATTTAGTGAACGTAGTATTTATTAACCACGACGGTTTCTACGTTTTACACGTCGGTTTAGTTTTATTTAGAGACGTTGATAAGAATATTTACGTCGGGTTTGTAGTTGTTTTTTGACATTTAACATTATTTAAACGTCTGTGTTTTATTAAAACCGTCGTCTAATAAAGTCGAAAGTTGTCTTTTTATGCTTTTATGTATGAAATCGACGTCGGTTTTATTTTATTTTATGACGTGTAATATATTAACCACGTCGGTTATTTGCCGTCGTTATTTCATGTGTTAAAAGACGGCGGTCGATTTCTCGTCGGTTGTAAAACATGATACACGACGGTGGATTCCCGTCGTCTATTTCGTTTTTTGTAGTAGTGTGTGTTGATATTTGATAGCACTTACAAGACCAACGTATATAACAAGTAAAAACAACGGATTTTAGTGCACCTCACCATTCTAATCACACAAAACCTAAGGAAAATATTATTTTACTTTATATTTAAATATTAACATAAAAAAGACCAAATCTCATTATGTAAAACCCAAGTATTGTAATTTACAAACGTAAGGATATCGTTTACAAATTTTTGGAATGCCTATGTCCATAATAGTGTAATGTTGGTCCTTACTGTTGTAAATATTTGTTCTTACAAGGACAAGGGCACAATTTACTCCTCCAAGAAGAATGACCCAATTTACTCCTCCAAGGTTCATTCTTACCTTAACATTGTATTGAGGATAATTTCCTTTGTAAATTACGCTATTACAGGTGTAAGGATCCCTTTTATAAATTTATGGAACCCCTATGTCCATAAGAATATAACGGAAGTCCTATATGTTGTAAACCTTCCGTTTTTACAAGGGCAAGGACCAATTTTAGTCCACCAAGGTCCATGCTTACCCTATTCTTATACAAGGGTTCCTTGTTGTTGTAAATTATGGTATTACGAGATTAAGGATGGCTTTTACAATGCAATGAAACAAGTATGTCCATTTTAGTATAATATGAATACTTAATGTTGTAACCATTATCCTTGTTTACAAGGATAATGACTCAATTTATTCCTCCACGGTTCATTCTTACCTTAACATTGTATTGGGGGTCATTTCTTTTGTAAATTACGCTATTACAGGTGTAAGGATCCCTTTTATAAATTTATGGAACCCCTATGTCCCATAAGAATATAATGGAAGTCCTATATGTTGTAAACCCTCCGTGTTTACAAGGGTAATGACCAATTTTAGTCCAGCAAGGTCCACGCTTACCTTATTTTTATACAAGGGTTCCTTGTTGTTGTAAATTATGGTATTACGAGATTACAGATGACTTTTACAATGTAATGGAACGAGTATGCCCATTTTAGTATAATGTGAATACTTAATATTGTAACCATTATCCTTGTTTACAAAGATAATGACTCAATTTACTCCTCCACAGTTCATTCTTACCTTAACATTGTATTAGGGGTAATTTCCTTTGTAAATTAAGCTATTACAAGTGTAATGATCCCTTTTATAAATTTATGGAACCCCTATGTCCATAAGCATATAATAGAAGTCTTATATGTTGTAAACCCTCTGTGTTTACACGGGTTGAAATTGAATGGATCGTTGGGGTGAACCATTTGGACCTGGATCAATAAGTTTGTCTTCTTTCTTAGAGCCTCTTGTGAGACAACACATACCTGTAATGCTCTCTGATTGGAGGAAGCTTTCATCAGATTAAAAAAAAATATTGTGGAAATCTATTCATGTATGATATTAAAAGATTGCATTTTTTTAGAGATATGCCTTATATGGAATTTACTAACTTATTTGTTTAGACCTCAATATTCATGTGGTCAACATCTGAAATACAAGTTTTTATTACTTGGAAATAAAGAGGAGATTTGGTTCCTTGACTATATGGTGCTTATATCGGAATAATGACAAGAACGGGAGTAATCCCTCAAGTATTTTGTAAGTTTACTCTGTTGCGCTTTTTGAGCTGTCCCCCTCTTACATGAATAGTAAGCTTTATTTATAGGAAGTTTTTACAAGATAATTTCAAGCCAATCACCTCGGCTTGGAGCCGAGCCGTTTATGTCAATTAGGCCTATTGTGAAAATGGACAAACACTTTCACTTACTCCCCTAATGATCATGTTGTTAATGGACTTTGTGACACACACAAGGATGGATGAATCACACACACACACTTGAGAAACCAACCAAGCACAAAGTGACACAAGAATTTATAGAGGTTCAGCAATTGCCTACATCCTCTTGGTGATCCCCTTAAGAAATTCACTAATGAAAGAATAAGTTACAACTTTGGTTTACAAAGAAACCCCCTTAGAACTCTATTCTCTCCCAAGCTCTCTTTTCTCTCTCACCCCTTGCTCAACACTTTGATGCACTTGTGAACACTGTCTCACACTTAGTGTTTCCCCCCTTTGGTGTCTAGACTTTCAAGACTCAACTCAGCTCCAAACTTGAACTGATTGCCCTCTCTCTCTTCCTCCCTTGGTAAGTTCAACCTCTTGGACACAATAGCTCCCAGCTACTTGACCAATCCTTGAGATTAACCACACTACTTTGCTGTCCTTGTGTCCTGTTCTTTATAGACAGGCCTTGGACTTTGTAGAGGGCTGCAATAACTTCTCCACGTTCTTGCTATCAGCCACCCACCTAAATAAAAGGTTAGGCAAACCAGAAAACAAGCCATAAAACATGCACCCTTTTGTCCCTTGTCTCCCACCTAGAAAAACCGATGGTACAAGACAACAAACAACATTTAAATGGTGTTCCAGCTTCTGAGGCACGTTGCCAAACTTCCTAGAACCCATAAAACACTTTGGAGGCACTTAGAGTTAGGTAGGGAACAAGCACATGTGAAAAGCACCTTGAAAAACGCATGAAAAATGACACAGCAAGGCTGGCGACCGGTGGCACGATCGCTTTGCGATATGTCTGAAAACGACCGGTCGCAACTACCTAGCAACCGGTCGCTTGCCTCGAGTTCCAGCTTCCTCTTCAGGCCTCGAATTTGCTTCAAAACGACTGGTCGCTTTTCCCTTGCGACCGATCGCCTCCTCCTTCACTTGCATACTAAATGTGAGCCAATTTTACAACAAGGCCATCCTATCGGATGGTGAATGGTCGAGGTTCATCCACGTTCTCTTCTCATGATGGCTTCACTCGTTTTGCTAGGGGGTGGGCATGAGTACAGTAGCCTATCACGAGCGGTCGGAGTCCCATCTAGTCAGACGAAGGTTTAGGAGGCTTATGCGTGGCCTCGGAAAGGACAAGAGCGCTATCTCGAGAAGCGGTGAATTCTTCATTGTCAGGGGAGGTCTTGTCATCGATGTGGCTGATCAGTAGCCTTTCATGTTTCCCAAGATGGTACCGAGGCTGAGGTGGTGAGGTTGGAACTAAACCGACGTGCGTGGCTACCAGTTGAGGGGTCTGGATGGTCATTTTTGCCAAGTGGCTAGCGAGGTCCACATGTTCTGTTTTTATTGGACAGACGGTTTCAGTGTATACTAAACGTCAACATTATTATTAATCTATTGCAGGCAAGATACAAGGTAGACCATGAATGAAAAAAAAGATTACATATTTAAGGCGATATGTTGTCCTTTTAGGTCCTCAAAATCAAATTTGTTTCACCAGATAATTGAGGCACCAAATGAAGAAGAAAGGCTTAAACTGCGTCTTGGTAACATAAAAAATGATCAAGCATGAAAGATGTTTGTGCGGCAAAAAAACAAGTGCAAATATTAGGGTAAACAAAATTTGATCAATTTATTTTTTCACATGCTTTCATCATAATTTTAGTTGATTTGAGCAACTATATTCACTATATTAGTTCATAAGTTGATTAGTAGTGTTGATGATGCATTATTCTAGGCTAAAAGTGCAAAATACATAGTAATGAGGCATAAAAAAATCCCACACACATGCAGTCGAAAGGGAATTGTTCGATTGGCTGCTGAGATGGTAAATATAATATTAGACTCTTTGTTTTATTAGTTCATTCAATAGTATATCAATTTGATATATATAATTTATCTTTACTGTAGAGAAAGAAAAGCACAAACCCATCTTCAATTTCTAGGGTTAAAGTGTGGATTAAATCAAGCACAAGAAAAGATGGAAAACCTGTGAATACAACTGTTGCTGACACCATTGTAAGAACATTCATCCAAAAACTTTGCCTTACATTTTTCTTTTTTCAATGGTATGTGTATGTGTAATTTTTTATTTTATTTTAATTATATAGTAATATGCTTATTTATTCCTATAGCAAAAGTTGGAAAAGATTGAAAGTGTTTCACGATCGTCTTCAACAACTAGTGTCAAGATAGTAATGGACGACTTAGAGGAATAGGTAAGGGAATGATTCTTACAAAATTCTTTGATACAATCAAGGGACAATGATGTGGCTCAACTTCAACAAAAACATAATGAAATGTGTTGATGCGAAAAAGTGGTTTTGCACTTTTGGGCTCAACTTAGTGATGTTGGGCCTTCGGAATGTCCTTGAGCCTTGGTAGAGCGTATAATTTGCAAGATGAGAAATGCTCGATAAGACCTAAGGCACCAGTGTGGTACCGGCAGAAGGCTCTCTAATGCTTAAGTAAGTACGGATTTAGTAAATTAAACTGACAAATCAATAGGCAGTATGCCGTAAGTTCTCGTTACCTCCATTTTGGGACTGTTGTCCTTCTTTATAGGCTTTGGGAGGTGTGCATGTTATTTAGAATTTCGATGTGGGACTGTATACATTGGCTGTGAGTGTGCCACGTGTCCCAGAGAAGGGAGTCGCCCTAATCGTAGGAACGGTAGGCCAGGTGCCGAGGGCAACCATGACTGTGCCCTATCTTGTCCACATGTCTTCCTCTTATTGGTTGTTGGTTTTGGTCTAAACAGGAGTCCCCCAAGTTCTCATCTGAGAGTTCTTAGTTGGGGACTTGATGCTTTCTTCGACAGTAATTTTATTGTTCTACCGTTTGGTGGTTTAATTGAGGCTGTAGCCTTGTCCCTGTCTTTCCAGTGCTTCTTTATTCAGAAACATATATCTAGGAACCCAAGGGTTGTTACTTCGAGGAGTACCGTAAGGTAGAAATGCACCTCGTTATAGTAATAGACGCCCCAAGGAAATGGGAGCCGAACAGGCCTTCCCGATTATTTGTTAACTTAGGCATGTTTGGGCTTTCATATGAGGTATGCGTGCTGGGGAGCGGGAGCGATGGGACAGAATGACGCTTCGTCTTCTGTGCTCCGCGTGCTGTCAGAGCGACCACCCAATTGGTGACACGTATTGGGCTGTGCATGCGGAGCAGCACCATTAATCCGTCTTTTGGTTTTTCGAGGCGTACCGTTCCCCTCCCTCGCCCTATAAATAGGGGCGACTCCGGATGAGAAGCTCACTTTGTGTTTGTGAGTGAATTGAGAGCTCTGTTAAGGCGATTTTCTGCGAGTGCAATCGGTAAGAAAGGCGATTTCCGACGAGACCGATCAGTAATCGAGGCGATTTCCGGAGAGACCAATCTGCAATCGAAGCGATTTCTCTTTGTCTACAGTTTGAGATAAGGTACTTTTCGGCATCCAATCATGTGTTTTTACGTGATGACCTTCCCTTTGGATGTCCTTCCTTGGCATGAACTAGATTGAACTTTTTGCAAGTGGGGTTTTCAGTAGTCTAGTGTCGTAGGTATTGGTAGACTAGCCTTCTGCATGGCCTTTAGTTTCCTTTCTTTTTGCTTATAGATGTTTGATAGCGAGTCTCTATTCGAGAGAGAACCCAACACGTTCGATGGGGAGTCATCGGAAGATCAGAGGGATACCAGTAGTGAGGCTTTGAGCCTCGACATTAAGGGTGATGAAGATACCAATGTTGAAATAATCGGTGAGGGGGTTAGCCCCATTCCAACATACAACAAGGGCAAAGGGTTCATGACTAGCCAGCTAGTGTCATTGGCTATGGTACATACGAACCAGTATTGCGAGTTCCTGATGAAGGACACTAGGGTGCCGAACCAGCATGCTAGTTACCAATCGGAGACCTCCATGTCAAGCCGTGGGGATGCTGCTGCCGAACCCTCGTCTCAGCTGTCAGTGACCATAGTTCATCGAGGGAAGCCTAGGGTTCCTCTAGGAGTGCCGAAGGCGTACCTATTTGGCGTAGATTACCTTGAGCCCAACAAGATTACTGTACGGGAGGTAGCCAAACTCCGTACCGAATATTGGATACTGGATTCGGTAAAGTTGAGAATCCCAGGCCCTACCAAATCATTCAGCAGTCCATAGAATGGTGAGGTCATCTTTTTTACAAACATTCTCCAACAGGGCGTTCAGCTACCGTTGTAGCCTCCTGTTCAGAGGATACTGGCCCAACTTCTGGGTGGCCTTGATGGGGGTGATTGCTTCCTTCGGCATTGCCGAGGAGGGGGAGCCAACCTATGAATAACTCTCCTACCTGTACAGCGTCACCAAGTCCAAGTGCGTTGGGCATGGAGGTTAGGTACATGCCAACTGCCTTCGGGCTTCCTAACGTAGCCATTTAATTAGGGGCGTGTCTACTTCTCAAAAGTCGTGAAGGAATCAGCGGGTGCTCTTGTTCAGCGATTGGGAATCGCCATCGAAGAGGCCTGTCCGTTTCCACATTCCTACCACGTTTCAGATAGCTGGTAGGTCATTAGCGTGTCTTTTGGTAGGTTATCAGGCCGATCGATTTTAATCACTTTGTCATGTTTTTGCAGGCAAATTGAAGCAGCCGACCCCCACTCAATCCGAGATTCGGCAGATTGATAAGGTGAGGAGGAAGGTTTCTGTCGCCGACAGGATATACCCAGAATTCCTCTTCACCGAGAACCTGATCAGAGCTCGCCTCGTCCATCCTACCGAGAGTAAGTGTATTTACTGAACCTCGTAATTTCTTTTGATAAATTTCTGGTGGCTTAACGAATTTGGGTATTTTCTTTTTGAACAGTGATTGATGCCAGGAAGTCTGCCGAGGCCAAGAAGATGACCGAATCTTCTATGGCACGCCTCTTGATGGGCATGAAAGAAAAGAAGCAGGGACGGCATCCAGAGGTTGCCTTGGGACAAACAACGGCGGTTGATCAGGATGAACATACTCTTGCAAATCAGCGGAGGCAACTGAGTGCCGAACCAGTGCTTAGGTGGGTGCT